>OY856413.1:778425055-779025055 GCA_963693085.1 Alisma plantago-aquatica
AGTATCTATAATGTCGATTATAAGTAGGCAACCGTCATGGATCGACCAGTCGAGAAAACATGAACATCACTTTCTTTTTGCCGTCAGTTTGTTGTAGAAAAAACTGATGTTATATATCACCAATGCAAAATAGAATTTTGTACAAAGTTTTTGTGAGCATTTCATTGGTCTCCAAAAAACCTACATAGTCAGTTAGTATAAAAATAACTAAATAGATAAAGTGATACACACACCATATGTCCTGTGGAAAATAATTAGTCTTTCTCGACGATTGTTTTGGTTGCATTCAATGAGTAAGATGTTTGCATCATGCGATCAGTGAAAAGTTTCCTGCCCTCACTTCAAATTTTTTGGAAATTGTTTCGTAAGGAACCGACGGCATATGTATCATTGGGTTGTGGAGTTAGGTGGGGGTTTAACCTACGAGAATGTTGTATTTATGCTGGCAGTTTTTATCTTATAACCGATGAGGAAATGCCTAGGTCATCGGTAAGATAACCAACGACGTAAGTCTTACTTAACCCCGCAAGAAACCCTTTCTAGCTCTCCCCCTACTCGCGTTTCTCTATGAAGCAATAGTTCTCTGACACTTTTATGATTGCGCTCCTTGTCGTAGCTATCAGAGCCTCCACCAATTCCTTCCTCCGTCGTAGCTGCTAAAGCATTTGTGCACCACAAGAGCCTCCTTCAGTTCCTTCCTCCACTACTTCTTCCTCTTTATATGGAGGTTCCTTCTCCAGCCTCCTTACCGCTACTACTCCTCCAGCAGATGTGCTCGCACAACTACCATAGCCACTACTGCTTACGATAGGTGGCCTCTCCTCATCCGGTAGAGGTTGCACCAACTTATTCCAACGCCAACCTCCTCCAATGCCAGGCTATTCCGACACAGGTGGCCTCTCTTCCTTACAGTTTCTCCTTCCCTAGCTAGTTCTCCATCTCTCTTTCCCCTCTCCTCCTTCCTCCTCTCTCCTCCTTACCCTTCCCTTCACAATTTCTTATAAGAGAGGAGGAAGGAGGAGAGGGGAAAGGGAGATTTATATGAATTAGTTTTTTCAAAATTGTTAAATGTTGATGAAATTGAATTAATGGAGATTAGTTTTAATTTGTAAAATTGTGATGAAGAATAATTAGATTGTGATGAATGGTATGATTGTGATGAAAAATAATTAGATTGTGATAAATTATATGATTGTGATGAATGCATATATGTAACCATGTATTTAATGATGATTCATGCTAAAATCTACAATCAAATAAGTATTTAATGATGATCTCATCTATGTTGTAATGATTATGCTTGCATGAAAAATGACTCTAAATTAACTTGATATGACAATGATGTTTATGTTGACTCTAAATTATCTCTAAATTTGTGAATAAATCCTAATTTGTAAATAAACCTTAATTTGTGAGTAAATCCTAATTTGTAAATAAAATCTAATTTGTGAGTAAACCCTAATTTGGCCTAGAAAGTTGTCTGAGATTTATACATTGGAAGTAAACCTTGGATAGTTCCCGTTTTGGGACTATTCTTGAGCAATTCATCTCACTTAGGATGTAAGTGTATAATGTGTGTTCGATTTCAATAAATTTTGACAGCATTTCCCCTTTATTCTCTGAGTACATATGTAGTTGAGTATTTGCCCATCTACATCGGTGTACTTGGAGAACAGTAGGGAAATGTTGCTGAAATTTATTGAAATCAAACACACATTATACACTTACCAGTGAGATGAAGTGCTTAAGAATGGGAATGGTGGTACACATTCATGAATCTGAATGCTACTAGATGATTAGGGCTCAATTATTCAAACATTTTTTTCCTGAAATTAACTTACTAGGTAGAACCTGATGAGCTACTCGTCTACCATCTAATCATACAGAAATGGATCAATCATGGATGTCGATACCAAATCACTAGACTCTGAAGTTTATTAATGGTCTCGATGAGTTTGTAAGATTTGCAGAGGAACATTGAAAATAACATGGAGATAGGTTCTATTGCCCGTGTAGGAATTATAGAAACAACCTGAAAGTTGAAACTTTTGACACGATCAAAGATCATGTCATGTGTAATGGGATTTTATAGGGTTATACAGAATGGTATTGGCATGGAGAGATTCCCAGTATAAGATCGACAAACATGGGTAGTGGTAGTTGTGTCCAAGAAGAAATGGTTGACGGTGTTGATGAGAATGAACCAATTCTGACAGATATGGTTGATGTGATGCTAGACACTTGTGGGATAAATGTTACAAACCCACCTCCCTTATTTAGAAATGTTGTGCACGATGTTGAGACACCATTATACTTAGGTTGTACTAAGTTTACGAAGTTGAGCGATGAGTTGAGATTGTATACTCTGACGGCTAATAATAGATTGAGTGACAAAACTTCATTTCTCTGTTGTCTTTGTTGAAAGATATTCTCCTTGAATGCAAAAAGCTTCCAATTTCAACGTACACAATGAAAACGATGGTGTACCCAATGGAAATGGAGGCTAGGAAGATACATGCATGCCAGAATGACTGTGTGTTATCTTAAAAGGACTATATGAAAATGAAGTAATGTCTGAAATGTAGGACGTCTGGGTACAAAAGGACGACATCAGTTAAGACTAAACCGAGCCTCTTGCCATGGTGATGTGATATCTGCCAACAATACACCGGTTTCAATGCTTGTTTGCTAATACCGTGGATGCACAAAATTTATCTTGGCATGCAGACGTAAAGAAAAACAATGATAGTATGCTACGACATGTATCTAATTTCCCACAATAGAAGAAGATTGATTTATTATATCCTGAATTTAGAGAAAAAGAAATTTAAGACTTGGACATTGTACTGACAAGATGAATCCATGTGGAATATTAAGCAGCCAACATAGTACTTGGCCTATCATATTTATTGTATACAATCTTCCTCCATGGTTGTGTATGAAAAATAAGTATGTCATGCTGGTGTTGCTGATATCGGGCCCCAAACAACATGTCAATGATATTTGATTGATGACCTAAAGAAACTATGGGGAGAAGGTGTGATGACTGATGATGCTTTGCACCGAGAGATGTTTAATTTAGATGCTATGTTGTTTTGCACAATTAGTAACTTTTCTGCTTATGGGAACTTGTCTGGCTACAAAGTCAAGGAATCCAAGGCATGTCCTATATGCGAGGAAAATATAGATTCTATCAAACTGAAATATGGTGGTAACAATGTATGTATTGGTCATCGAAAGTTTCTGCCGAAGGTGCATCCTTACTGAAAGTTGTGATAAACATTCCATGGCTCGACTGAGGAATAGAGTGCCCCTAAACCTATGTTAGGGGAGGATGTTTATGCAAGAGTAAATAACATTGTAAATCACTTTGGTAAGAGACTTTGTACTACCCCAAAAGGTGAAAAGTCTTTATTCAATAAGAGGTCAATATTCTAGGATCTTCCTTACTGCAGTTCTTTGACAGTTCGACATTGTATCAAGGTCATGCATGTTGAGAAAAATGTTTGTGATAGCATTATTGTCACTCTATTGAATATACCTAGTAAGAATAAAGATGGCATCAAATCTAGAATGGACCTACATGAAATGGGTATAAGAAAAGAATTAACAAAAGAATTTACCACAACTCGTCTCACATATCTACCTCCAGCTAATTACACCTTGTCTACAAAGAAGAAGAGAACTTTTTGCAGTTCTTACATAATGTTAAGGTACCACAGAGATACTCATCCAATATCCATAGGATGGTATCAATGAAGGATCTAAAGTTGAAAAATCTTAAATCTCATAATTGTCACACTCTAATGCAACATATATCACTACAACAAAAATGCCCATTAGTGACATTTATTCTAGTGACTTTTATAAAAAAAAGGCAACTATCTATCCAATTTACATGCATTTTTGATTAAAATGCATGTAAACTAGAGTTTCTAAAAAAGACTAAATATTAAAAGCATTTATATATCTAATTAGTGGCAATCTAAAATTGTCAAATTAAAAGCGGATCACTCGCTAATTACAAATAGTTAGCAAATTTGTCTCCCTCTTTTCATTTGCGCTCATATAATCTAATTCTCTCCACCATCTCTTCATCCCTAATTCCCACGCTCGCTTGCGCGTAGCCGAGAGACGGCGCGCGGAGGGATCCCAACTGGAGCACGCATGGAGGCAGTCCGACACTACAACAAAGTTTATTATTTATGGCATTCTTTTTGGCAAAGTGTCAGCCAGCCATTGAGTAGCGCATGACTCAGGGGTCCTACCTTTTGCGGGCTTTGATATGTCTACCAAAACACGACCTCCCCCCGATAAGAAAGGGTGGTTACTACAAATTGTATTACCCCCTATTCGTTATTCTAGATAAATCCCCTTTCTCCCCTAAACCCTTACCTTCTCCGTCCAGCGGCTAAACCCTCCAATCTCCCTATTGTTTGCATACTTCATCCCTGATTATTTTTCTTGTAAATATCTGAGTTTTCGGCCAAAGTGCGAGCGATGATGGGATCAAATGTCATCTTCCAAGAGGCCACCGACAGATACAATCATCAGATGCCGTAGTCATCAAGCATATCTGATGTTCGATCCTTTGTATTGAAGAAGTTATGAAACACATATGTATTCCTACTCATCCTACAAAGAAAACCACTATTCTTCGTACATATATATTCTCATATTCAATCAAATGCGGTATATAGTAATAACTTTTTGTGATTTTGTCGCGGATGACCAGGAGAGAGGGTAAAACTGAAGACCCAATAAACAATCAATGAAGACAGACAAATTTAGCGGCAGATAAGGACTATGCGGGTTAGAGGAAGCAGAGTGGATACTATCTTTGGGACTACGAACAGTGCAACTAACAGAATAAGGTATTTCATTGCATTGATATTCAAGTTCAAGTCTGATTCAATTTATTTTATGTTCAATTTAGAGCGGTGGGCGTAAGATGTATTCGTCTTACCCTTATATTTAATTCTGTTTTCTAGGAGTGCCTATTCGAAAACCATTTGTAAACCACATGTGTCGTCAAATAACATGTTTGTAATATACTAGTACAGTTCATTGACGAAAGAACATACACAAATAGACTGTTAAAGTCTCGTACACAGTCCTTGGATATTAAGCAACATCGAAATATAACATGATTGTGAGATGATCTATTGCAGAAAATCTATGTGAGATGTTTTCAATACATCTATTAAAATAATATATTTTATGAAAGTAAGGCCCGCTGAATTCTTTTTATGCAAATGATATCAATATTTGTTTATGCATACGTTCTTTAGTAGTATCACTTAGTTCTTGTTTTCCGGTAGCCACCAAGTAGGAGTTCTTAACATATATAGATATATGCTTTTATTGAGATGCATGGGCGTGATGTTAATGATGGTGATATTCGGAGCTCAAGATGTAGTAATATATGAATGTGGCACCACCGAGATTCAATTGTCAACTATAAAAGAAATGACAAATTCTAATGTTTTGGATAATCATGCCAAGCATTCCAGGTGCTACTTTGGTCATACATGAAGTAGTAGATAATGGTTGATCACATTTTGCAGAGCTCATAGAAAAATGTAATCTTATTCAACTACACTTATCATAGTGCATACAGGATGGCAATTTGATCTAACAAACCAATACATAGTGAGACCCAGTTGCTAACCGGTCAAATTTTGATTGGTCAAATGGGACTTCGTCACTTCATGGATCTTATAGGGGATGTTGGTAATGGGTCCTCTTTAGAAATATAGCCCCAGTGAAGACCATTAAGACCCATTTACTCTTCAACCTTACCATCACCACTAACCTCATTGTAGAGGACGAAGCAGAAGACTATGAACCAACTTTTGAGGGAAAATATGCCTATCCTTAGATAGAATTACAATATTTTGACTTCTTGTAGATAATATTATCCATTTCTTTCTATAATCCCTTGCATGTTGCAACAAGAACACATTCTCGTGGCGCTATGTGGTTTATAAATGTTCAAATTATCATGGTCAAAGAAAAATTGTTGCCTCCTTGCTTCATCTCTTCTTGTGCACAAATCAAACATTCTATCAACCATATGGTTGTTACGCTAAGGGCCTAGACGTGTGAGTGCCATCATAGTCCCAATAACCTATGTGCCATTCTTCACTTCACGACCAAGCCCTTTCTTGCAATTATCTTGACCACTTTTGTTGTGACTTTCCTGTGGTTGGTGCTAAGGGGTTAGAATAAGGTGGTAACAAATTCATGGTGTGAGGAGCCGACAAGCTCAACAAGAAGGCATTGCACCTGATGCCTTAGTCCACCATGGTGGTGGAGACTTGGAGATCATGCAAAGTGAGAGACGACCTATACTCTAGAGTTGTATAATGAGCCATCGGTATTTGGGTTTCCTTAATTTTTTTAAAAATAAACATATTTCAAATGGGTATTTTTGGTTTCCTACTTTAGGTGGGATAGCTAACTAGCAAAGATTTTGATGTATAGCTACATATTGGTTCATCGAACATACTCATTACAGCTCTAGAATAAATCAACATGGACAACTCGCACACCACCTGAACTTGTACTTCTATTCCGACATGATTCTAACAATCTCAACCTGGTTGGGGAATCCTTTACGCTAATGGAAGATATCAACATATTTCATCGTCCAATGAGAAAGTGCATTGCTTCTTACTCATTTTATGTGCTTGATTTTGTTGGTGATGTAGGACGTATTCGACTTTATTCTAGATGTTTTTTCTTTATTTTATATTTAGGCACCTAAGTACAAATTATCTAGTTAATGTACTTAGTCGTAAATTTTGTATGCTTTCTTTTATTTGAAGTTTTAATTTATCCAAATTTCATAGGATTTTATTTCCATTTCTTGTGGGTCAAGTCATTTAGTCTTATAAAAGCCAACCTTTGGGCCTTTTACAAGCACTTGAATGTGATTTAAGAAATACATTATTTCCATTTATCTTCTTTGTCCTTCTTCTTCGTGATGTTTTCTACATGAAATGGAATCACATTCACACACTAATCAATTAGGGTATGACCACTATACCTTCCTTCTTCTTCCTTCATGTCATCTTCTTCCACACCACCATCACTTTCCTAGATCCAACAATTCCCGACCACCCACTTTGCTTATGTACAATCCCTACCTCCCAGATCATCTGTTAAACACCGACCCAACAACAATTCCCTCTACATGATTCCCCCCTCATCATACCCACTATCAATTATGTCCCATCTTCTGCCAGGCCAAAAAAAACCATGTTCCCCACAAATCATCTGTTAATAACCCCTGTGGAGCTTAACTTCCAACTACCCTTTCCATAAGTCAACAATCCTTTTGCAAGTCTATAAGCTCTACACCCTACAATCATCGTCATCCCGTGCCCCTTGCAACTTCCTGCTCCCTTCCAACCATCACATCTTCACCGACCGCTACTGCAAGTTCACCGCTCTTCCACGCTGCACCCTAGTCGCAAGCACATGACGACACCATGTTTCCACCACACTCGCTGACGCCCAAATGCTAGTTCATGGTCCATTAATCATGCACTCCTCCACACTTCACCGAAAAACCCATCCCAACACGCCCCAATGCCCATCTCTACTGTCAATAGAAACCCCGACCTTGTTTAGTTGTGAACCTTACCTCGTGCCTTCTTTGCTATTTACAATCCCAACCACTCTTCACTACGTCACCCCACCCTTCACGCAAATCAAGTGCGGCTATTCATCTTCAATGTGTTTTGCATGTAAAAGTTGATCTCCCATACTCCCGCTACTTTTCCGGCCTTCCCCGCCAACCAATAGATACATGATGATCTTCACACAAAGCCTTTGCTATCCTCATTCCTCAGAACAATGATAGTACTATCATATACATCATATATCCTTGTGGCCTACTAAATATGATAAGCATTATATACTAATTATGAATACATAGTGAGGTCTAAATGTTTTCTGTGAAACATCAATTGTAATGATAGGCCTTCTAATAATTCAAAGACATCATGGATCCTCAAGCTCTTACGCATCCCTTGTCAACAACAACAACTATGTCTACATGAAAGTCATGACATTGCACATCCTAATCATGTCCCAGTCTAAAGAAAGACGAATTGATGCAGCTTCATCCGTCTAGTGGATCGGTAATAATTCATTGATATAATTCATAAAAATGTATCCTTTCCCCTATTTGTAATGTGTGGGGGATAATGTGTAACATTTCTAGTAGAACAACTAACAAGCACAATAGGCCGTAAGCTTGTTTTAATCTCTGAATTTTCTAAACATATATACATGTTCTTCACAAGGGGAATCTGGTGAAAATGGATGTCTTTTTTTATATGCTTAATGGTTTATATATATGGATGTTTCAACAAATGAATTTTGTTATATATATGCCCAATATTCAGAAAGATAAAGTGTGATAATTCAATCTTTCATGCTTTGATTTTCCTATAAATTGCCACTTATTCAGAAAGGAAAAACAAGAGTAAATAGATGTCTTTTTCAAACTTCTCTATGGTTTATTTATGTAGATGATTCAATCAATAATTTTCTTGTATATATGTTGATTCTTCACCAAGGCAAATTAGTAGGAAATGGATGTTCCAATCTGATTTTTCCTTTATATATGCTTGTTCCTCAACATGGAAAATTAGGAGAAAATGGATGTATTTTTTTATATTCTCTTGTCCAATATATAGGGATATTTCAATATCTAAACTTTGTGATATATACGTCTTATTATATATATCAAAATTTGTGAAATGGACACAAAGTTCTCAGAATGATAATATTACTTGAGCGTATTATTTAGGATGCATGATATCTTCTCTATGAAAGTAAAATTAATATAGAAGGGACAATAAACATTCATCTTACCTTACTGGCCATTAGTTTTAAATGATGATTCATGTTTAATTTGTGTATGCTTCAAAATGCTAAAACTCTTGAAGTTGTAGATACTCAAGAGATTGTTTATGTGAAGTCAATCAAAAAGTTAGTCCTGACATCATCTTTCTTACTTACCTTACCTTTATTTTTGATGTTGACCCATGTGTAACATATCCCACTGGTTGCTGAAACATTCTTACAAGGTTCCAAGACATCATTGATATCAATACAATATACAATTGTTTGTTTTAATTATTTTAGTGTCTTTCTAA
Organism: Alisma plantago-aquatica; assembly: GCA_963693085.1. Classification (NCBI taxonomy): domain Eukaryota; kingdom Viridiplantae; phylum Streptophyta; class Magnoliopsida; order Alismatales; family Alismataceae; genus Alisma; species Alisma plantago-aquatica. The sequence goes on from OY856413.1 coordinate 778,434,229, forward strand.
GCTATGTGCATCCTAAGTTTTATTTAAATTTTGTTACTAGTTTAATTGATTTAACCCTCTTCTTGGCTCATGTGGAGGGTTGACACAATATGTGGCTATGGAGTTTCCCTCGAGGGTAGCAGTTGTTGCATTTGGCCCAGGGGATATGAACGCAGGCATGCTTTATCATGCTATGTCAATTTTTCTTTTAATTATCAATTGTCTAAAATTGGTTAGATGCACAACCTCCCCAAAGTATGCATGTCACTAGGTTTCTCTCTAATACAGATTTGAACAATGGTTGTTTCTCAACATCTTTTAGAGGATAAGACTATATGTTTCTTCCTTTTTTATAACTCAATGTATTGCTCATATATCCCTTGCTTCTTCATTTTACCGCACTGATGCTATACATATGTTGTAAGTTACATTTGTTTTATAATTGTGTAAATCATTGTTATAACCATTTCTTTCACATAAAAAAATGTTATTGGACACTTTGAGGGGTATGCATCTAGTTGGAGGACAATGCCTAACATGTAGTCATAACATATACTGAATAAAGAACATGTCTAACTAAGTACTGTGCACCAGCATCGTGGGGTGGGGCTGGAGCAAGCTTGAGGCATTGGCTGGTGAGTCATGAGACAATACACTAGGAAGAGAGAGGGTGCACATTCATGGAAGTAAAGTGAGGAAAGTAAATTATAGGTAAATATATATTTTATCTCCATTTAAACTACAACATGTGCACTGAGAGGTGTGGTAGCATGGCAATGAGTAGCTATAGAGAATAGTAGAGTAGAGGGGTGAAGTTGGATTTTAGGTAGTTGTGAGTTGGTGTGACCAATTATGGTCTCAATTGATGCTTTTAGATGTCATTATGGGCACGGTATCATTCATGCCATGACAGTAAATTCTTGTTGAAACACATATTGCAGCTAAAAGCTTGCATCTTTACAATCTAAAATATTCCACTCCAATGGTACCTATAACCAAAATTTGAAGCTCTCGCATAGTCTTCTATAACGCCGATTTTAATTACTATCAAAAAAATTCTACTTTTAGATAGTTTGTCAAGAAAGGCTGGTAGAATTTCTCAGTAGCTACTGCAGAGCCACATGCATTTAGTAATTCCATCTGTTGTTGAGACTGCTGGCCCAACAAGTTGCTTTATTTCTTCAACTAGCCAGTTTTGGAAACAAGCATTGGATCTAATGGAAGATAGTTTGCACAAGAAAGGTTGTTAGAATCGCTTAGCATCTAATCCAAAGACACATGGATTTAGTAATATCCTCAGGTGCTAAGACTGTTGCCCCTTCTCTATCCTGGACTGCAGCCAAATGCCCGCCTAGTCATGTATGCCCATAGAGCACATAGCACTAAACAAGGAAGCAAGAAGCTGACATCCCCTTATACTCCTTCAATGACTAGTCATGACTTGAGTATAAGACTTCATATTAGAAAAACCCACTTTATATTAGACTTGGAGACACCATGGGACAACCACATGACTGCCATATGATGTCCTTTTAATACCATCTATATGCTCATATTTCAGGCTTAACAGATGGAATCACATCCACATATTCTATGATATTTGTATTCAAATATTAATGCCATATCAACAATGATTATCTGTATGAAAAGGATGCCAGCCAATGTGAGGTAACAAATCTGCAACATGCAGGAGGGATACCAATTTTGTTCGACTCTAGGTACACATACTTAAGCATGTCTTGTCGTTGATTACCATTGCAACAGTTCCACATAAATATTAGGTAGCTTCTCCATTCCATGCAACTAGGTTTCAAAATCAGAAACATATTTATCTTCAAAAACTGCTTAACTGTCATCTTGCATTGAATTCATGTTATTATTTGATGAAATTGGCTATGGTATTCTACAATGAAATCTTGTGCTGCTATAATACTAATTATTTCTTCAAACACAAGAAAGCCAACCTCCTATAATTCTCACCATTCAAAATATGACCAAAACAAGGATAAACAACCTTTAGTAAAGCCAAAACTTAAATGGTGGATTACATGACAAAACCATAGCTTTTTACCTGCCTACCAATTTCCCTGTTGCATTTCAAGAATTAAAAAGTAAAAGCAAACATCTATTCCCACCACACCCTTAAGTAGTTATGAATAACCACCCAAACTGAATGTTAAACTATATAGAACAACTATGGTCCAGCCATATTATGATAGTGAATCTTGGGTTGCGAACAAGCTTTCAACAGATAGTTAAAACTTATGAGATTCATTTATATCTAAAATCTAGAAAGTTACTTTTGAGTATATTAGAATTTTTAGTAAATGGGTCATTGTAGTTGCTGACCTCAACGGAAACTAGTGAGGGTTGGCTTGATCTCGCCATTCTAAAGTCCTTGATTAAGGATGGAGCTTCTGATGAAGAAATTGACAACAAACTTTCGTGTTATGATGTTGAGCGTAATACATTCTATGCTTGCCTGCTAGGTATGTACATGCTTTGACCATTTTCATCTTGTCATATCAACTAATCAAAAATGAAATCTTATTTTTCTGTAAGCTATAATTATACAAGATTTTAACTTAATGTTGTTGTTTTATCTTGACAATTCATTTTTGTACTCATACTTTTTCAAGTTGTTGTAATTTAGATATCCACCACATGTAGGGTGAACTGTTGTGATTGAAGAGGGAGTTCCATGGGATGACATCAACCATTGCTTGAGACAAGCTCAGTGCAGAGAGAAGCACCTCCGTCTGGTGTGTTCTCTACTATATCAGAGAGGTAATCAGAAAGATGTTGATGGCTCACACCATGTAGATCATAGTAGTTGGGGTTCTTGGTAAGCATCATGTACATCAATTTCCAGGTGATGTAGTCCACATCAACTTGTAATATGTATTCTTGAACCTTGCCTGAATGATGCTCCAAGCCTCTAATGAGACTTGTATTTTATATTTTACTTACTCCATGCATATGTTTTTCCTCACAGTGGTAACATATTCTTTTGATCTATTACATGTAGGGTCATATCTTTTTTTTTGGTCGGTCAAAAAGCGTGTTACTATTAATACCAAAAAACTTTGGGCACTAAGTACCCCATTACATCAATAGAGAGCTAAAAGCTCGATAAGGTTCAAACTCCCCACGCAGGGGGACATACAACTTTCTATGCAGAGAACCACTAAGAAAACCAAACACCTATCAAGCTAGGTCCAGGTAGCCCAACGAGGAGAAGGCTACGACAAGCCACTATTACATACAGTCAGCATACCCATAAAGAGTAAAAGCAACATGACATAGACCAACCACAGGCAAACTAGCCAGACACTAGACATGCCGAATATGGCCTTCTCAGCACCCCAACACCAGGAACCATAAAGGGTGAAACCCAAATAGAGGACTCCTAGCAACAGGTCAGCATAACGCTGAACAAAACGCAAAAGAACAAAAGAACAAGAACCAACGCAAAAAAAACAACAAGGATTAAGAAGCAAATTAGCTCCAAATCACTCCTTCATACGTAGCACAACACCATCTATCTAGTAAGGGTACCCACAAATTGTGGTACTATGCCAGAATAAGGGAGATCCTTCAAGCTGACAACCCCCAATCAACATGGCTGCTCGTCAGCACTGGACCTTGATCTATTTGTAAGCGCTGATACACAACAGCAAACACCTGCACTCAAGAACAAGTGGCCAGAGAAGAAGAGAAGAGGAGACCCCCTCTTAAACCCAACCCCCGTAAAGCACATGTATGCTTAAATCATAACGTCAAACACCTTGAGGGTGTTCCGGAAAGCTTTAGCAGAGAACCATCGCGAACATGAGGCACATCAGCGAAAAAGCGTGACCAGCTTGGGGCGACCCGAAACCCCCCCAACCTGCTCCCTCACGCAGCCTGAGCTGCGCCATGTCTCAGCGGCAAACTATCAAACACCTATGTGGTGACTCGCAACCTGCAACATCAAGAGCAACAGATCGTCGGGGATCCACCGTCGTGGCTCAACACAGGTGGCGTGAAAAAAGCCCGGAGGAGAGCGCCATCAGCAGGAATGCCACATCAAGCTCTGCCTCTGTTGTAGGAGCAACTGCTGCCCCTCCTGCTTCCTCCTCTACCACTTCTGTGGTGCAGCCTGTTCCGGGACCTCCTCCACAAGGCGGTGGCGTCTGATGATGAACCCGTCACCACGGACGCCAACGCCAGACCCCGATGAGAATGAGGCCGCAACTCTGAGCCGACCAGGGGGATCCGGTCACCCACTGAAGTAGCCATCATCACCAGCACCGAGACTCGATCCATCCAGTCGAAGCCAAAGAGCACCGTTTCCCTGGATCCCAGGGTCTCACGACCACCAGACGAGTGATCGGAGCAGCAACACAAAGCCGATCTGGGCCTAGAACAGCTCCTATCTATCCATCACTCTTGAATGGAATAGATTCGACGAAGTCGAAACGCTGATCTTCAGTCTAGACTGGGGTCTCGTGGCACATCCTTTTCAGCTACGAACCAGGGCACAGGCTGCTACGGCGACTGAAGATGACAGATCCTAATTCCTCTAGGGATAAGATGCACAATGTCATATCTTATAAGTATCTATTATTAAGTTGATATTGTGGTTTGAATATATTAATGCTTACCTAGTGGATTGTGTATACAAGACGTCTTCCAGTATCTATACTCTCCCATGTTTTGCAGCCTAAGGTTGTACAATTTATGAAGTTTCAAGAATTTTCCTGAGAACATAATTAACACATCCATATCTTGTGAATCTTAATGCAACATCTAGAAGCATGTGACTTAATTTTGAAATTTGGAAAAGGATCCAAAAGGATAGCACCCAATAGCCCACATGTAGTGAACTGATGGTTATATACTTTGTTCATCTATCTTATTAAAATGCAGGCAACTAGGCCATCTCAATTTTTGTCTCTATCTATCTATGTTTTGTCTTTTGTGCATGTTCGAAGTTGTTGATTGATTTTTGCATGATTCTTTTGCATCTCTCATTTCAGGTCAGACCAGTCAAAATCCAGAGATTTTAAACGGCAAGAAACAACCGGATTGTACAAATTCACCAGTATAAATGCTTTTATAGATTTTGTAGGAAGAAAGGTAGGGACAATGTATTTTGTATTGGATAAATTAAAATGGTTGATACAAAGTATTTAGTTGTGTGGTTATATTAATTTCTTATTTGTCTTATGGGTTATTGTAGTGGAACATTTGAGGGAAAATACAGATACTCCGACTACAACAATTCATCACCTGTTATCTAGTGATTATGGGAAGTGGTTTAGGGATTCTACTAGAATGTAAAGCTATTTCCTGAAGGAGCTCTGGAGCCGGCATGCTGAAAAGTAGATAGTCATATCAGGGAAGAGATGGATCCAATGATGTAGAAGTTATTGTATAGAATAGAAAAATATTGTATAAAAGTATATCATTTATGTAATTTAATATAAAGGGGCAAGGTAAAATGTCCTCCCCATATATTTCTCACTTGATTATATATAAAAAATATTCATATTTTCAGAAGAGTGAGTTCGTCTACAATTGACATTCTTTTAGAAATCATGATAATGAATTGAAAACTGAATGACTAAAAGCCATGAGAATGTAGTAATAAAAAATAGTATGTATGGCTTTTTTTATATGCCATTAAACTCAATAAGAACATTTTCATACAACAACATAATATAAAAAAATGACATTTGTATAAAAGCCAATTGATGGATAGTGGCATTTTTATAAATGCCAAATGATATTTTAGAGGCATTTATTACAAGCCACTAAAGCCAAACGTTTAGTGGCGTCTACATATTACACCACTATCTTTCTAGTGGCATTAGTACTAGAGGCATTTTTTAAGTATCAAAAAATGCCACTAAACATATTTAGTGGTGTTTATTTTTTTCCAGTGGCATTTCTAAAAGGCCACTAATGTGAATGTTTGTTGTAGTATATTGTTTGTGGCTATTCAATCTATCCTTCCTAATCATGTAGGGTTTGCAATCACTCGACTTTTCTTCTTCTTCAACACTCTATGCAGAAAAGTATTTGATTCTGAGATTATTGATAAGTTGCAAAGAGAAGTGGTCATTATCCTTTGTCAACTTGAGCAATATTTTCCCCATACATTCTTTGATATCTTGGTACATCTAGATGTCCATTTGACTAGGGAAGTGAAAATGTTGGGTCCAATTTTCTTGCATTAGATGTATCATTTTGAGCAGTAAATGAGTTTTTTTAAAGGTGATCTTCAGAACTGTTGTCGCCCCAAAGGGAGTATCATTGATATATTGCTAGGGATGTTATGGACTTTTGCAATGACCTTTTGACTTGCAATGAAACTACTACTAATGTCATGATCCCTGATGTTTATTCTGGAAAAGGTATTTTGGGAGAACTATAGATAAATATCAGTCGTGAGTAGTGGAAACAAGCACATTTGTATATTTTACACAACATCGACAATGTGGGTATTCATATTACTAAACACACCATCAAGATCAAGAAAAGTTATCCCTACGCCAGTTAAATTGGGCTTGCTAGAGAGCATAATCGGACATTTATTAGGTTGTTTGAAAAGGAAGTATTCAATCAACTATCTCAAACACCAAATAATGTTACAAAAACTATCAAATGGCTCACCTATAAGCAAAAGATCCATGTTAAATCTTACAAAGGTTTGACATAAATAGATTTTCATACTACACAAAACGTCAACATGATAAAAATGTCATCCAAAACAGTTGGGTCACCCTTCAGTCATCTTAATTGTATTTTTCTAGTGCCAAAGATAAGAGTCTACATGAAGGAAATATATCTTATTACGGTGTCATTGAAGACATGTGGGAACTTGAATACACAGAGTTTAGAGTTCCATTATGTAGGTGTAAATGGGTTGATAACAATAAAGGAGTTGTAGTTGACAAACTCAATTTCACAATAGTGAATTTGGAGTGGACAGAAAGATGAACCCTTCATCATGGTATCATAGGAAAGACATGTATTCATTATCAATGATCCTGTAAAAGAAAATTGGTATGTCGTTCTTCATTGGAAAAGATCGTTCATTTTAGATCCTATTGATGAAGAAGAGTACTATGATAAGTATGATCACTCTAGTCTATTTTTTGTTGGTTTACCAAGTGTTAATGTTGACTAACACTGACGATCATACACATGAAGATCACACAAAAGATATATTAGTTTAAGGTGTACTACTTATATGTGATCTGACTTTTTTTGTATTATGTAACATGTTTATTTGTTAATATGTGATCTAACTTTTTTCAGTGTGGACTTTTTATAAATGTTTGACTTTTTATGTGATCTAACTTTGTTCATTTGTTTACTTTTGATTTTATAAATGGCATCTGACCAAGAGCATAGTGATCACGGGCGTGAGGATGCTGAGCATCCTCACCAGGGTGTTGATGGTGCTCTCCCTCCAAAAAGAAAGGGAGTTAGAGGGATAACCATGATGAAAGATGCCACAAATACCCAAGGGAGGAAGGGCGTTGTTGAATTCAATGAAGCAGGCACTCAACTTACTAAAGAGTTTGTCTACTGTTGTGGTATTCTTTCTCGAAGAAAAGTCAATCTCCTTATTTAGGATTGGAGACGAGAGTATGGTCCAAAAATGCCTCATCTAGAGGGAGTTAGAGGTAAGATAAATGAAGTTATGTTATTAAAGTCTTTTTCCTATTCTTTTATTTTAACATTTCTAAATAGTGTTGAATGTTGAACCTTTTTAGGGCCGGTACGAACTTGATGAAAAGTTGCATCATAACTCTATTATGTAGCTCGTTGGGAGAAGACATAGAGATTGGAGGACAATCCTCACAAAAGACTATGTCTTTGGAGACAAGAAGGAACCCTTCCTTAAATGGAACTATATTAATCAAGATGAGTGGAAGGAGTTTATTCGGTGAAGAGAAACAAATGTGCTCGAGGTATTGAATTATTTACATTATTATGATTTATTATGGTTACTTAACAATATCACTTGTATGAACTAATCAGGCCCTTTACCTCGCTCAAAAAGAAGGTGTGGCAGGAATGTACAAAACCACCAGTTGGATTCAGGTGGTTATTGGAAATGCCACATGTTGAGAGAGTGGATACAACTAGAGCAAGAACTACAATGACAACAAGAGCAGGGGCAAGATGGTGAGAAATAGCAAGAGCAAGGGAAACAACAAGATCCTTCTACTTATACTCCTACTACTGTTGAGTCTTCTAGTGCTTCTGGACGGGTGCCTTACTATATTGAGTGGATAGTTGCAAGGTGAAATAAAAGTAGAGAAATCCCTATCCAAGAAACACAGGAGGTAGAAAATAAAATGGTAAATTTCTTGGTTTCACAATAATTGACCATGTTCTTTTCTCAGCAGATTGTTTTAGTGATTAGTCTATTTTTTATTATAATCAGTTGGAGTTGACTGTCGAAGTGAAGGAGGGAAAGTTCACCGCTCAAGGCACACATGATGAATTGACGATTGCTCTAGGGACAGAAGAGCATTTTGGACCTGTTAGAAGTGTTGGAGCTGGGTATGGGTTAAAATCTTTTTTGGCGCATCCCAGCATAAGCAAAAACAAGCCAGGAAAGGGGAAGTGGAAGAAGAGCACATGTAGAGAATTGTAGATATAGCCTTGGAGAAATATATAGCTTCTCAAGTGACACATAAACCATCTTTTTCAAACAGTCACAGAACTGGTTCATCACTAACCCCCAAAGTGTATTCAGAGTAGTCATTCGGCCCGTAGGGCACAACCGAGGTACGATTCAATTCAAGTCAATTTATATTACCTTGTGATAAAATAATACTTCAAATCAATATTTATGTTTATCAAATTAAATTTTGAGTTTCACAAAAATGTGGAAGGCCAGAAGATGTCGTCTTTCCATTATTGTTCTAGTAGGCAACATCATGGCAGATGTCATGGCTGGTAACACCAATGTGGTTCATGGTATTATCTTGCCGCTGATCACTATCTTGTGAGAGAGTCATATGTGTCTTTCCAAGAATGAGCAAGATACCTCTCCCATATGAGCACCTAGCTGCCACCACAGTCAGATAGGTAGAAGGCAGCTTAACTCTCCATATTACTTTAGGTATGACATATATATATTGAAACTTATATAAAATAATTGATAGCTAATATCAGAATATATGCATGCAACATACAATAGCTAAGAAGCCCCCTAAAGTTCTGAAGTCTCTACCGCCTCATTTTATTCCACATGAGTTGTTGACTCCTTAGGCCCTCACTACCAAACATTGACATGATGGCTAGACACTATAGACTAAACAGATACCATTGTGATGAACCTTAGAGAAGATATGTTAGGTGTACAATGGGACATTATTATATTATTGAAAGATGTTTTTGAGGTATTTAAGTATGATTGGTTGAACACATCAGTGATAGAACTTAAGATACAGTGAGAATACCACATCATATGTGAAAATTGTTTAATCATTTCCTACACATAAACTGAGTATTGGTTATATAATATATTTTAGTCATTTGTATTATTCGACATGTGACTTCAGAATAGAAAATGTTGGATTTCTAATTCCATCATTGATTAGTAATGTAAAGAAAGATCTGAGTGATGTCAAAGAATATGTGACCACTATGATGCAGTATTTTGGTACTTCCAAGAACGTGATCTTAGCTCCCTTCAACGTTAAGTAATTTTTTGTCTTAGTTTTTTATATGTCTAACCTATGAATACAATTTTGTTGTTTGATTTAATTTTTATTTTATATGACTTCTTTCACTCAGAGGTATGCACTAGTACTTGTTAGTGATTGTTCCTAAGATTTGGAGGGTGTACATTTTTTATCCTTTGGGTAAAAGACTATAACCAAGTGTGGGACACCCGATGAAATTGGTGATTCATGTGTAAGTATAGTTTCTCAATGCCCATTCTCTTTGTTAATGTTTGTAATCATAATGACAATTCAATATTTTAACATATATGGTAATTTAACATGTAGGGGTGTGAAAGCATTCTGCTATGGTAGAGGGAATGTAGATAAGAAAAAGAAATCAATAACTTGGATGGGTGTTGATGTATAGCCTTCTCATTCCAATTGTATAATATATGACCAACTCTACTTGATAACATTTATTAATAGTTTTAAATCTACAGGACCCTATACAAGACATGGTTGTGCATGCTCATATTATGTGATGTTGTATATGCAGGTGATTGCCAATCATGTGGAACAAATCAATTGTATAGAGAATGTAAAGTAGTCTTGGATCATGTTTTAATGAAGTAGTTTCATTATAAACAATCATACCTAATTACAACTCTCATTCTCTTTGCTATTTTTTAAGAAGGATGACCCCTACACATTGGAGCAGCTTAATGACATACGTGAACAGTGGGCATCATGCTTCATCAGATATGTGGATTTGAATAAAAAAATTTGAAGATTGATTGATATTTTTTGATAGTTCAAACTTTGTTGTCATATTTTTTATATGTATTTTGTGAGTGTGAATATGTTGATATGTAACATTGTGACTTAAAATCTGAGATGGCAGCTGATGTAGATATGTATTTTCTGAGTGTGAATTGAATGTTAAGTTCATATGTGTGTGAGAATTTTGGATGTGACATATGAGGAAAAGAATGATGTTTTTTTAGTCGTAGGGAGACCCCGCTCCCCCTCCTCCTCAAACAGGTGCCAGAGCCCGGATGACCCAAGGAGTTGGTAATTACAGTGCGCTCAGGGGGATTCGTACTCAGGTCCCCCAGGGAGGACAAGTCGGACCGAACCACCTGAGCCACATTGGCCGAGTGAAAAGAATGATGTTTGTTCGTGCATATATGTATGAGTTTGAAATGTGGTTGAGATGGAATCAATTGTGTCATGAGTCTATAGATTTGTGTGCAATTTGAATTTAAAAAAATGATACAATGTGGCTTGTAATTTTATCTTTTTCTTACAGGTGTGTCGGCCTGTTGTTAAGCCGCAATGCTTACAGAGAGCTTGTTGTTCATCAAAACTTTCAGTTCTAAAGAACAAGGATCCATACAGGCTAGCAGGCAAGACAACAAGTCTGTTATATTAAAAAAACATTCACACTTATCGTTAGTTATTTGAAAATAACCAACTACATATATATTCTCCATCGGGTTTTTACATTCAATCGATAGTAAACACCCAAAATTTTACTGTTCATTCACCGATAAAACCGACATCAGGTAATTTGGCATCAATTTTTTGTCATCATATAATTGATGAGGAATATGAAAGTCATCGGTTGTTTTCCAAAGAACTGATGAGATAGGTCAGAGTAAACCATAATACCATAGCCTGCTGCGAGTTACGTCATCGGTTCTTCCTTAACAAAAAAAAGGCCGACATAAACCTTTGTTCTTAGGTTCTCTCAATCGATGAAAAATGTTTGAGTTTTACCATTGCCCACTTGATCTTCGGTTGGCAACCGATATGGAATGCCAAAAATAACCGACTCTATATATCCTTTTGGCAGTAGTGTTTATATATACATATATAGATAGAAAGATGAATAGAATGATGGATATATGTATCTATACATAGACACACACACCCCCGCACACACACACACATATATATACATATATGTAATGTATGTGTGTATATATATATGTATGTGTGTTTATAAATATATATATATATATATATATATATATACATATATGTATATATACACACACATATATATACACACAGACACACAAATATATATATATATATATGTATATATATGTATATATATATATATATATAAATATCTATATATATATATGTGTGTGTGTGTGTATGCCGCTCATTCATTGCCTGTGTATGTGTCTACCTCCTCCAAATTTGGTTACTTTTTTTAGAGTGTCTAGCAAGTTACTTTGTTGACCAAATAGTTACTTTTCAGACTACACAAGTAGCGAATTTCAGGTTACCGACGTGGGTATTAAAAATGTACTCATATATATACATAATATATATATTATATGTTAGATATTATACAAATAATATCTTATATATATTTAATAATTAGGAAAATGAAATGTGTAGAGAATTTCTAGGAGAAACATGGAATACAAATAGAGATATAGAAAAGGAAAATGATAAACTAAGATTTACCTTTTTATTATATAATTAAAGTTCTGTGACATGTGTCTTATAGATGATTATATATGAAAATTTCAAGAATACTTCTACAAGATATATGATAGAATAGATAAAGAAGATGTAACGAATAAAAGCCTACTAAATTTATTTTATGCAAAAATACATGATCCTTTGGGTTTGAAGGCCATGCAATTGTATCCCCAATATATAGGGCAAAGAGAAAATACACTAGGAGGAAGAATAGAGTTTTTAAGAATGAAATTAGAAGAATGGCGTGTTAAAGCTACAATAAACAGCAAAACAAACAATGTAGTAAAGCAAGGAATTTGTTTCACAATTAATACACCCAATAGCAATAGGATGTGAACCAATAAAATATATTAGAAGATATAAGTATATTTTTTGAAGAAGAAAAGATTTGGTTTTAAACCAAAACCAAAGAAAAAATACTAAAGAAGAAAAAGAAATTATAATAAAAATTTTAAAAACCCAAAAAATGCAAATGCTTTACATGTCAAGAAAAAGGGCACTATGCAAATAAACGTCCAAGTAGAGGATCTAGAAAAATTAATCAAAATCAATTCAAATAAATAATAGAAGAAGAACTCTATGAAATAGAAAATATTCAAAAAATCATTCAATTAATAGACGATGAACAATCTGATGGATCAATCTATTATTTCTTATATACAAAATCAGACTGAGGAATAAATTATTGATAAATATCAAGAACAAGTAGAAAACTTCTTGCAAGAAGAATTAATAGACAGAAGATTATTTAATCAAATAAGAAGTAATGAATTAAGATTAGTAAATTCAGATGGATTTAGAACATCCCTCTTTGAAAAAATTACTCAAAGAAAACATATCTTCTATTACAGAATAACTAATAAAGAGATGCTTATACCAATTGAATATACTAGAAATAGGATAAATATACCCTCACTTCAAAAAACAAGACTTGCTGAGGAGAATGAAAAAAATAAGAGATAGATCCAGGATAGGATGGATACATATAGGAGCTATCCAAATGATGATCAAAGCAACTTTTTGAGAAGGGATATATTCTCCAATTAATATTGTATTAATGGATGGTAGAATTAGTGACAGAAGAGATGCTACATTAGGAATTTTACAAGGAAATCTTAGCCATCAAAAATTAATCTTTAACATTTATCCAAAAATAAGTATAAACATTTAAGATAATAATATCAATAGAACTTTGAGTTTAATACAAGACTTTAGAAGACCAAATTTTATGAAAAAAAGGCTCTATTACATATTCAATCACCTACAACATAAGCTATGCTCTCAGCAATAAACATCACTTTAAAAAATTTGAAGATAAATAAATTATAATAATTCCTAACCTATTTAAGGAAGTAGGGAAAGTTACAAAGATAGATACAATCTCAAAAATAGAAATACCAAAAAATAGAAATATAGATGTCTCTGGAAAACCTTTAGTAACAAAAAATAGAATCCCAAGAAGATTGTATTACGAGTGAAACCAATTATAGATAACAATTGAAAATAGAATATAAGTTGCTAGAATAAGTATGGATAGATATAATGGTAGATTATGCCCAATATTAAGAAATATACAAAGAAGATCAAGTTTAAGAATTCTAGAAGATAATAGAAATGCCAGAAATTATAAACTATACTGGAAATACTTCAATGGACAAGAATGGAATATGACTACAATCCTTATAGATTCATGAGCAGGTGCTTCATTTATCCAACAAGAAATGATACCTTATATATAAAAAATACCCAGAGGATCACCCTATGCATATAAAATTTTTGATGGAGAAGACTATGAAATCACAAAATGAGCAATTGTTCCAATGAAAATACAAAACATAAGGATAGACATTACACTTTATGTACAATCAGATAGTCATAATGACGACATAGAAATCATATTACGAATGAGTGTGTTATAATAGATGGAACCATTTTCATTACAAAATGAAGGATTATGTTTTACACATAATAATAATGAATACATTTGGAAAAAGGAATTAAATGACTAGTATGTATAGTGTTTATATTATTGTAGGAATTACATATGAAGAATACAAAATAGAATACTTTCATGCATTTTTAGATAGTGGAGAAGAAACTTGCCTTTCCTGAAGAAAATACTTCTCAGAAAACTACATTACACCATTACCTATATTATATGGAATGGATCTCACAGGAAGACGACATGCACTAACTCATGGAATTAAAAGACCTAAAATCATCTTAGGAAATTACTTAATCACATGTCCACCATTCTATACCCCTGATTATACACACCAAGACATTTTACTAGGGAATACTTTTACACAAAAATACAAACTATACATACAATATCAACAATATATTCAATTATTGACACCATGAGATCATTGGATTATAGTAAAACAAGTCCAAAAATCCTATAAAAGAAATAACTTTATTTTCCACAGTAAGTGTGGTTATTATAGGAACAAACAACAACAATCAATAAAAGGAATAATCATCGCATAATTAAATATGCAAAACATAGAATCGTTATTTGAAAAGAACTATAGTGAAAATCCATTAGATCTCTAGAATATTAGCCAAGAATGAGAGACAATAGAATTAATAGACACCACCAAAATAATCAGGGTGAACCCTATGAGATAATATCCCATCAAAATAGAAGAATTCAAAGTTCAATTACAAGAATTAGAAAAATCACAATTAATACAAAAATCAAAGAGCCTCATTCTAGTGTAGCATTTATTGCCAGAAATCATGTAGAAATTAAAAGAGGAAAGTTTGGTAGTTAATTACAGACAACTAAACCAATATACTAAATTTGATGTATACTTTCTTCCTCACAAAGAAACATTAATAAATATTACATGAAGAAAAAATATTTATTCCAAGTCCAATTGTAAGTTGGGATTTTATCAACTTTGACTAAATTAAAAGATTATACCGCTAACGACATTCAGTACCCCACAAGAACATTACGAACGAAAAGCTATGTCTTTTAGATTAAAAAATGCTCCACAAATATATCAAAGAAGAATGTATATGGTCTTTGAACCTCACAATTATTTTTGTCTAGTATATGCAGATGATATACTCATAGCTAGCAAAAAGGTAGAAGAAAATTTTAAACACTTGCAAATATTTTCTCTTCTTTCTCAAAAAGTAGGAATAGTACTTTCTAAAAAGAAAATAGAACTTGGTAAACCTAAAATAGAATTTTTAGGATTAATATTAGACTCAAGTGGAATTGAATTGCAAGAACATATCATAGAAAAAATCGTTATGTTTCCAGAAATATAGAAGATAAAAAACAAATGCAAAAATTTTCAAGTTGTCTAAATTATTCAGAACAATTCATAGAAAATTTAGCAAAACTAAGAAACCCTCTACAAAAGTTACTAAAGAAAAGTACAACCTTCTTTATGACATAAGAACTTATAAATCATGTCAGATTCATAAAAGAAAAATATAAAAGTCTACCAAGACTAGATATCCCTTTAGAATGAGATGATTTCATAATAGAAACTGATGCTTCTGAAGAATTTTGGCGAGCAATCATAAAAAAAGACCAGAAAAAAGAAAAAAAATGTAGATATGCTTCTAGAACATTTACGGATACAGAAAAAAATCACTCGAATAAAAAACAAATTGTTATCACTTAAAATAGGAATTACCTAAAAAAATCTTAGCACGAGTAGATTATACTCAAGTTAAAGCATTTGTTAAAAATAACTTACCATCTACCCCTGAATATAAAAGATTAAGTAGATGATAAACATTTTTTGCAGAATATGTTTTAGATATAGAAGTCAATAAAGGCGAGACTAACTCTTTTGTAGATTTCCTATCAAAAGAATATAATGGCAAGTTGAAAAGAAACTTGTAGGACTTGAAGCTCGATTACAACATAGTTGTAATCTATTGCAAGACAAGTACATAGATTTGATTGAATTAATCCAAAAACAAGATAAATTTTTTAACAGTGTAGAAGAAAAAGAGCAATGTATTGCAGGTATCATTATAGATCTAAATTACTTCAGGAGAGAAATACAACAAAAAGGATTAGAATCAGTATGAACGGATGAAGTTACACGTAAACACCCCATCGACGTATTTCTCAAAATATCTGGTCTAATTAGTAGTAAAAAAACTACTGATAATACTAGCCTAACAGCAAGAGAAAGTAGCTTTAAAACTACAAAAACTAGCCTCACAACTGAAAATACTAACTCTTTTGAGAAAAATTATACCCTAACGGCCAAAAGTAGCTTTCAAACTACAAGAACTTGCTTAACTACTGAAGAAATTGTCTCCTCTAATAACAATTTTTGCCTCACCCTGAAAAATATTATCTCTTCGGAGAAAGATTCCCGCTCTACAATGGACAACATTAAATTGATGCCCAGAATGATTTTTAAATTTAGGGTATCTCAGATTGAGTAGGAACATGACCTGCAATTAATTTCACAACATTTTCAACAAAATGTGAAATAGAGTACATATCTCTACTTGAGATTGTTTATAATCTCCAAACAACAGAGACATTTATTCCAGATCACACAAGAATTTATCCCAGAATCAACTTCGACAAAGGAGCAGATCCCAGAATTATCAAGATACTACTTCAGAATTGGAGCTGCAAATTTAATATATCTAATCCCTAATCTTGGAGAAATTCAATGTCTTCCCTTAGAAATTATTAAAGCAGTCATAGAATTCAGAAATGACCGTCCACTGGCAAAAGCCACTAGTGAGATTTACATTAAAATATTCTCAGCCTCTAATGACTGGGAGAAATTGAAAAAATTCAAGTCAGTCCACTGTTTTCAAATTTGAGTATCATCTTCAGATTATGTTAAAGAATTTGAAAAAAGATTTCAAAAAGATTTTGAAAGAGAAAAAATTGACAAAGAATTTGTCGAAGTTAGAAGAGCTCTAGGACTAAGAGTTCTCTACCATGTGATGGAAAAATTAATTAATGATAATCGATATGTTGGTTACATAAAGCTTCAGATAATATGATCATTATTTCCATGACAAGAAGATTAAATATATCAACAAAAAAATAATTTAGAAAAAATTCTAAAGATATATATATATATAATATATATATATATATATATATTTGTATGTATATATATATTTTATATATTATATTAAAAAGAGAGAGTTTTCTTCTATTTATAGTCAAAAGTGTCTAACCAATCAGAACTCAATATTTTAAAATATTGAACTCTCGTGGCTTTACTCTCTTCTGATTTTTTTCTCAATTTTTTCATTATTTCTGTTGGTTTTTGCTTTGATAAAAAAAGTCAAGTTGTGGTTGGTGTGAAAACCTGGTATTCCTCACTCATTTATTATAATCATTCTCTCTCTTCAAGATACCCATTTCACTCAACTTAACTTGAATCACATTACTTGAGTGTGTCATGGCCCAATTTTATCACATCGATAATTGACTTCTTGTTATGTAGCTCTAATTTGACAAATTGTATTGAGTAGCATGATATATTGTATCACATCTTACAAGGTAATTTGAACTTCATCACTATGATCTTTTGACTTCTTGATACATATCATAATGTAGAGAATTCAATTGTGAATCCAACAACATAAAAATCACCATAATCGAACATTTGTAGACCAAGTTATGGTACTTCAAAGTTGTGTTTATTTTGATCACGATCTTACTTGATTTCTTGGATTTCAACCCTTTTTGGGCCAAATCTTGGCACGACCCAAATGGGGTGGTGCCCCCATTTCAGTTGAGAGGCTATCCAGCCCTGGCTCTCTCTGCCAGTCACAGAGTGGGATCACGAGCCTTCAATAATAGCTCAATCCAATGGCTAACACGTCATCCCCTCCTCCGTACACACCACCGACGTAACCCACGCTGGCCTCCTAATCCTACCACGCCCAAGCTCAACCAATACCATCATTTGAACCCCATTTTCAACATCGAATCCTAGTTTTGGCTATAAAAGCTCTCGACTAACTCATTACTCCTCTTTTCCTGTGTTTTCATGCGCCCTAGCCCCCTTGTCAACTTCGTCTCCCACCTTCAGCTCGCCGGCGTCGGTGCCGCCGCAGAGCTTTAGTTTAGGGCTTTTCTCCCGGCATCCCGTCAGCTGCATCTACTACATGCCTTGGCTCCTCTTACTGTAGCTGAGGGCGACCATCTCATTTTCAGAGCATGGCGTATCCCCGAGCACGAGTTCATGGTTGCTCCTGCAAGCAGCTCCTGCAGCTTGCGTGGGATCATGAGTACAACCCTGAAGTTTGCACAGTGGTGGGGGTGACTTCGGGCACTCGCCAACCGCTGTCAGCGGCATGTGAAGTTGCCACTCGCGTCGGATGGTCACTACCTGGACGATCCAGGAGGGATCGGGGCCCACTAACAAAATGTGTCGTGATGCCCAATCGTGGGGCAGGCATTCTAGCGAGCAAGCCTTTTGATTGAAGATCCATTATCCAACTCGCCCACATCATTCCTGGTAGCACCCTTGATCAGAACTATAGTCATTTCATACAAATGTTCTAAAAATGATATTTCCCAACTCCTAAGGCCAAATATAGCAAAATTATATACCAAATCAATCCTCTCGACGAGATCTACATATGGGGCCTAGTATCAGACTCTAAATGTAACATTTGTTCCCCTGACTTCCTAAAAATACTAAATTTAGTCATGTTTATGTACATTTAATCCACTATTATGATCAATCTTGTATCTTTAATGACTTTTCACCCTTGTATTATTGAAATCAGTAAGTGTTTTTCACCTTGAAGCATGTTGAGCTCCTAAACTCCCCTTCAAATCAATGGTTGTCCCTAATACATGTTGTAGCTTGATTACTGACTTTAATACATGATGTTGATTTAAGTGGTAATCTTGTTTCTTTATGACATCCAGACTTATCTAATTTGGAAAATTAGTAACTATGTGATATCCATGACTCTTGTATCACTCATTAACCCCCCTCTATTCTCTTGTCTAAGTAATATGCCATCATATGCATGCACATGCCACATATCTATTTAGGCTTGGTTGTAATTGATCCAAAATGATATGTTTGACCTCACTTATGTAGCAATCTATTATAAACACTTCAAATTAGTAATTTAGGTACTTCTACAATACTCTATGATTAGCCCTCACGCTATGATTACATTTGAAACCTTAGTTTGGGGCCTATGTGACTTGTGTTGTGGTTCTTGTACCTTAATGCTTATGTGATTCCATTTCTTATGCTCACCCTTCTCAAATTAGAGTTTCCTCTAATACCCTTGAGCCCTTAATGTGGATTCCTTACTTAGTTCTTATGATGGAACCTAATAATGTAAGTCAAATATGTTGGATATGGAACTTAGGTTATTATGTTGATACCAACTTGGACCAAGATGTCTAGACCTTGGGGACATCCACCTAGTCTTGAATATGATTCATATATCTATACCTTGCTCACCCAAGTCACCTCTTATGCTTGTACCTTTTGACTTGATCATCAATGACCCTTTTTTCCCTATTATGAGTCCTATGCCTAGTATTGTACCTAAGTGACATGAATCTTGTGATGCTCGCACAAAATGCATGGAACCTTAGAGTGACATAACACTTAAACCCCAACTTCATGATGGCCTCTAAATCAATACATGATCATTTAATGGACTAATAAGAAACTTGGAACCTAACTTGGACAAAACCCTAAAATGATTCTAGTTAGGGTTAATAATGAGAATCTAATGCATGTATACGATCTTGTGCCTAACTAGGTGTTTCTTGTGGCTAGATAGTCAAGGATTGGTTATGAAATCTCTGAAATCAGGTATGGACTATAATAATTATATGATTGTGACTTTCTTGCTTGAAATATGATACATATGTATGCTTGTTATTTGCTCAACTATTGCCATGTAGTATCCTAGTATTGCACTCGATGTTTGCCTCATCTTTGTTTTATAACTTACAAACATAATATAGAAACTCCATTATACAAACCTCATGCACCTTCCTGAAGTTTTGGGGTAAGGACATGGGAATGGGTGTCCTACTTGAGTTATGAAGATAGGGTGGATCGTAAAAGGGTTAGCTAATCTTGAGCACCCTCGTAGACTCTACCAGTGAGAAGTTGTCCATAAAAGGCCTTACGAATACATGATATTGATGAATGCACGAAATGATGGTATAATTGGAGTGAAATGACATAAAACATGGGTTGTTGTTTTGTTAAATACTAAGCTTGTTCATTCTTGTCCGCTACTTCTTACAAATCTTTTCAAATTATGCAAAGCTTATGTATATGTATCTTTTAGCCCTGTACTTGGCACCTCGTGTGCTTGACCCGCCTTATTTCATGTATTTTTTTAGAGCAAAAGGATCGATTCATTACTTGTTAGCCATACGGCATCTACAATTGGGGAGAAATATACAAACAGAACATACAAACGTCACGTTCAGTAACCCTAGGGCACTACAACTCATATTGGAACGAGAGAGAGACATTTCTGCATTGATTCTTCATCTTTGAGGCTGTCTTAAGCAGCTTTTTCTGAAGAATTCCTTCAACCTGAGCGTTAAGTAGTGGTAGAGAGGCTGGAACAAGACGGTATTCTGCTCGTATATCAACTCAAATGAAGCCATACAACTGAGTAATGAAATCAATCCAGAGCAAGACCTCAAAAAAAAAATCAATCCAGAGCAAAGATGAGATAGATGTACTAAGGTTGAATTACCGGGGGAAACCCCAGAAAAACCACCGCCTTCACAGAGGAAGGAGTAACAATCCTTATTGAAAGGAAGAAACAACGTCGATATACAGCGGAACAAGGCAGATAGCCTGCCAGAAACTAGCACCCAAGCGAGAAAAAGAGGGGAGACACTCCCACAATAACAGGGGCAGTGGCCAAGGGGAGGCCGCACGCCGATCCCAGACCACCCAAACGATCTCCACCAGTGACCGGAGCCACCTCTGACTGATCGTTGCCGCCACCCCAGCTTCGGCCCCAGTCGGATCTAGAACCTGTTGCAGCCGTCGCGGAAAGGGGACTAGGGCAGAGAGGGAAGCACGGCGATGAGGCACCAGAAGACAGAGGCCCCATCGATGCAGGAGCAGAGGCGACCTAGGGGGAAGCAGGGCGGCGCACCCAAGCTGTCGGACCCCCTCCCCCCGGCCGGAGGCTTCGCGTGCGGGAAAACCTAGTCACACCTTGAGTCGCGAGACCTCAAGCGGAACGACTTCTATCTAAATATAGGTTTCATGTATTTTATAGGTTTAGATATGGCTAGAAGTGGATGGGCTTGGTGAGCTATGTCAGGTATTCTTGTTGTAGGATAGTATACATGAGCAGACTGGTAAAATTGTACTCTTGAATATGTAGTTGAAAGCTTGTAATAAGACAATGTTGTTTAATATATCATGTTGAACATGGAGACTATTATTGGTGTCTCTATCTGGTTATTTGTTCATATATGCTAAGCTTTATGCTTCTACATTCGCGCTTTGAATCGCCATTTTAGGGACGGGCACTTGGGTCCTCCAGCCATTAACTATGTAGTCATTTGGAGGTGCATGACGACTCTGTGACAGTTAGTTAGAAAGTCCATCTGAGTGGAAATGTGGAAACATGGATAATCGTGAGGAGAGACCAGTCCGAAACTAATTCCGTGAAAATGTGGATCTTCGTGGGGAGAGGCCAGTCAGATTCTAATTCCTTTGTAACATACTAGTGAACACACACGTGCACATGCACATATCACATTGTAGAATGTTAAGTTTATATTGAAAGATCGTGAGAATGGAGAATCATAGTGGTTGAAAAGGGAGGAGAGAGCGAAGGATATTGAGACAAAACATGGGGAGAGTGAATTATGATTGCTCAAAATGAGGTAAATTCATTAAGCTTACTTTATCATTGATCAAAAATAGCAAAAAATGGTTTTTAGATAGAGTTAGGTGGAAGACATCATTTCAAACACATTACAAATCTCAATGCTAGGAAAGAATATTGTATATTTGAATTTTTCTCAAAAGCAGTCTTTTATAGAAATACAAACTATAGTATTACTGATGTAAATAGTATAAAAAGAGTATAAATTATCATAATTAGTGAAGGTAAAAAATATTGCAGTGTGACATTCAAATATAATATAGGTCAAAATGATAAACTAAAGTCTAATCAATTTAATTAATAGCTTCCAATCCAAAATTCACATATATATAGTAGGTTGGTAGCATTTATTATTAGTAAATACGCCTAAAAGTGAAAAAAATATTGTAAGAAATGTAATAAGAACATAACTATATAAGTATAAAAATTGTTATTTTTATTTTGTGAGGAGTGTTGGTTTAGATTCGTAGTAAAAATAATAAACCACAAATAAATAATGTACCATAAAATAATCCATGGTTAGGTATGGCATAAACACATTAAAAAGGGCATCAAAAGTAGTATAAAACACAATGAGATCTATAAATGCACTACGTGAGTTATGGAGTTGTACATACGATAGAAACTCTAATTGTGCAACAATTCTTTGACGTGTGCAAAAAAGTTGATTTGCATAATAAAGACCATTAAAGGTCATCACTATGGAAACTATACACAAAAAAATAACTAGTCGGAAATGACACTTGCTTATATGAAATATTAGGAGAAAGTTTGATGCTTATTATGTAATAATAGGTACATATTAAATATTTTTGGAAGTACATGTAACACATAAAATCTCATAAAAATACATTTCAATACATATCATCCCCATGGAGGCCCAGATGTACCGTGCTGATGGTTGTGGGAGAGTTGTCCATGCGTTCTCCGTTGTGTATTGGACACTTTTTAAAGAGATTCCTATCTATCCAGACCGTCTGTTTAGAGCAGTTAGATTAGAAAAAAAATTATCTATT
The DNA here is from genome assembly GCA_963693085.1 of Alisma plantago-aquatica. Taxonomy (NCBI): domain Eukaryota; kingdom Viridiplantae; phylum Streptophyta; class Magnoliopsida; order Alismatales; family Alismataceae; genus Alisma; species Alisma plantago-aquatica. The sequence goes on from OY856413.1 coordinate 778,457,276, forward strand.
GGTGAAGGATAAATATTAAATTGCATAATAAGTATTAGAAGAAAATAAATATACATACCAGCATAGACCAATGGTGCGTGGTATATCTGTACATGCGATTGAGGCATCACTTGAATAATATATTGGTAACAATAATAGGCATATAGTAATTCTGAGGTAAATAACACCACGAACATATATACCAACAATAACAGCTTTAAGAGATTATTAGGTTGTTGTGTATAGTGTGAAGATGATATGAAGCGAGGAAGTAGATAACCACACCACATGGAAACATTGATGATCTTGACTGCATACCTGAATTTGACCTTTTCCCATATTGTAGTAAATCGCAGATATTTCATATTGGTTACTGTAAGTGGAATCTGATTTGGCGCTCCAGTTTGTCTGCATTCTCATAGGGCCCGTTTGATTCACAGGAGTCAGTTGGATTAAGGTAAATCCTGCAGTTAGTCAATGCGGAACCAAGATTGCATGGGATATACAAAGTCCAGAAGAAGAGCAGTTTAGGTTTGGTGATATCTTAGGTGGATACGAAACAAGCCGGACTGTTTGGTTGAAAAAAAAAAGGAGAAAAAGGCACGGCTGGTAGTTCTGCTGAACTGGCATGCACTATTTTACGGAACTGTGACCAATTCGTTAGGGGATATATACAGCAAACAATAACAAAAAAACATATTATAAAGCTCCATTTGTGCTAAACTGACATGGATTAAGGATTCTGCGATAGACATGGAAGATAATTACTAACCGTGCTTTGGCGTAGCTATTTGCCTCATTCAGAAAAGTGTAGATGTATTTCACATCATAATGATTTTACGTACATGGTGAGAAACCATGACCGGATTCTTTTTAAAAATATTAAAAGAAGACCATGACTAATTGTGGAACCATCATGATCAAATTCTTTAAAAAGATAACGTAAACCTTTGCAGCAACTTTGTGAGTCCGTGTAGTACAATTATCATTTCCTAGAGATTTCTGGAAGATGCTCGCTCAGTTTAAATTGGTGGCATTTAATAACAAATGGTCGAAGAGGGATTAGTTTGTGTACAATACAATTGAAGCCATCGAAACAACTCACACTGGCCGCATTCTCAAGAATAGCATAGAACGGAATCACTTCATCTGAAGAAAGATCTCGTGTGTATCAGGAATTAGTTGGGTGACACCGACGTTGGGGGTCTGGTGCTCGACTTGAAATTATTGAAAAGGTTAATTATGACATAAATAAGATCTGAGACTGACCGGTTACAAATTATATCCAACACTTAGTGTGTGTACATATGTTTGAGGATGGCTGAAGTTGGCAGCCATAATGATGACACCAGCAACAACATGCTTAGGCTTGGACTGCTTCTGAATACTTTTTGTTTAGGTCCTCAATGGAATGAATTGCAGGTTCGTTAGGCTTTCTGAATTACAAGCTAATTGCAGATGCACGCATGTCTTCATTTATACATATCTAGAATTGAGTAAAGTTTTGTGACAAAACAAAAGAAAGACGAAGAACATGAGCTCGGTAGGGGGGGCGATCATTGAGACATGACCGATTATCATGGGAATGAGAACAGTCATTTCATCGCAAAGATAAGAGATACAAGAGAATGGCTGGGCTAAAATTGTGCAGATAGTTTACTGTTTTGACAATGAGCATAAAACTAACCTAACCTGTAAACTGACATGATCCAACATGTAGCATATATTCTACTTCTTCTCATCCTTATTAGCAACTGCATTCAACCTCGCACCCATCTAGCGCTCGTTCATCCTCACAATCTGGGGTTCATCGCCAACTTCATCCGGAATAGGAACACCAACCGTGAATTCACCAGCACAAGTGATAATCCCCTTGTCACTGAGGAGGACCTCGCTACCAGTGCGGATGTATGTGAAGCAGATAACCCAAAGGCTAGGATGCAGCATTCGTGGAGCCCCAACGTTGAAGAGAGGAGAAATGTGGCTAGTTAAGGGAGCGGTGTGAGGAAAAGGAGGAGGCATCCGAGTGGAAAAGGACCAAGCGTTTAATTTGTGGTTGTGGCAGAGTGGAGATGAATTGTGAGAGATACTACAGTGGTTGGTTTGTTAGAAATCGTGGGGATAAGGGAGAGAGTGTTTCGAAGATAGTGGAAAATGTGGAGGCTGTTAGTTACGTTGGATGCTGATCGTGGGGGTTGTTAAGGGAGAGAGTATTGTTTCAAAGAGTGGGTGTTGTGGATGAGTCGGGTTCAGAAGAGGAAAAAACAAGAGTAGAAGTATGGAAATTCATGAAAAAAAAAGAGACGAGAGAGAGTTAAGGAAAACACAAGATTTTAAAAATGCTGAAATCTGATTGGTTAGTGGCATTGTCGTAATTAACAAAAAGTATTCACTCTTTTTATAGTAGTATATGATGGGGATCTGGCCCATGCGTAGTTGGATTTGGACTTGAGTAGGAGTTGGCTTGTGCTATCAATTCTAATGGGAGTCAAATCTAAAAGGGAAAAAAGATGGTTTCCTACGTACAACATGGAGTTGGACTCGGAGTTGGACAAAGATTCCTAGTTCCAACCACATACAATGGAGGCCTATAAATAAAGGCCTTGAGGGAGGCCATTGAATCATCCCACCGGTTGAGGTGTGATCCCTCCGGTTGTGTAACATACTCGATTCTAGACACATAGGCTAATTTCCCATTCTTCTAGGCCCCTAATTGATTAGATGGATATCCAAAATCCCTTGTCCCTTTTCTTTATTTGGTTACCTTTCGATGTCTATATTTCATTGTAATAGCATAAGCCAAACCATATTAGGATCTGATAACCCTAATTGACTCTTTCGAATCACATGAACATGAAATCTTTGAATGAGATAACCCTAATACTGAAGGATGAGAATTGGTGGAATACTAATATTAAACTATAGCCTCAACCATTATTTAACATCCTAGAATAACCGTGGAATATTAGAGTGAGGAATGTGGAAGGCTTCACCATAATTGATCATTAGGCTATGATCATTACATTCAGTGAATGATTTATGAACTATGGTTAAATAATAGCTAAGGTCACCTCAAAACCCAAATATAAGCCCATAATTGAGTTCCTCATAGCTTAATTAGTCAATCCTCAAAATTTGGGATCATTTGTACATCAAATGCACCCTTAATTGGACCCTAATAGATTTTATTTGATTTAACCTATAGTTGGTTGATTTATTTGATTTCTTTTTTTTCACGGCCTGGACTTTGGTCCAAGGCTGGATTTTCCAGTCACGCTGGCGTCTGGGTCGGGCAATCAGGTAATCGAGTAGGGGACTTGGTCATCCCCTACCTCCGACTTCCTCACACGCATGAGACACACACAACGTCGTGGAGTTTCCCTGGCCTCTCCCTCGTGCTAGACTGAACGGTTCTCTCCGATTTCTTCGCCAACGACCTAACCCTCTCCTCCACCTTCGTGTAACACCAAAAACCTACCTTTCGCACCATCAACCTGCACCTAGCATCTTAATCACTGTATGCAATTGCAGAGGCCGACAAAGGCCACCATAATGACTGGGATCGTACAAGACTCCCCGTTCTTTTCACCCTTTTGCATTCACAACTGAAGGACATCCTGCTACCTCCCTACTGATCTCTTTCATCCTTGTACCTGTGACCATGACGACAAGCAGACCGTCGCCCAACTCCATGGCCACTGCCAGCCCTAGAAGCCACCACACAGGCTGGCAAACCTGCAATTCTGCCATCCTCACACCTCCTTATCTCCAGCAATGGATTTCATCGATGGCACTTGTCTTCACCTATCAACTGTGATATCTTCTTCTTTCATTCACCGTCCGGTTTGCCATCACGACCAGGATCTGCATCACCTGCGAAGACAGCTTGGCTGCCATCAGGTGCTGCGAGCACCAGTCACGTAGCAACAAAGTGCTCGCTAACCATCCTGACAACCTCCTCCTCATCGTCTTTCCACAATCACCTGAAACGTCGCCATCATTGGCCTCCATGGATCCATGAACCCACCACCACCACCATTGCTCAGCGATCACCGACCAACATCAATCGTGTCCTTCAGCGCAGCCATGAATGCCCCATGTCATAATGTCCACCCGGTTCTTCCTCACCTATTCTCCCCTGCACGCTACAGCCATGACAACAAGCAACTATCATACCACCTACTGTCATGGCTGTGGTCGTCTCCAACAACCATCACCATGTCTTCTTCATCTACTGTCTTCTTCGTCTTCCTCCACCACCTAGTTCACCACCACATCCAAGACCTGAGCTAGCCATGGTACCCTCCCTACCATCATCTTCTTCCTCCAGATGAGCCTACAACAACAACTAGTGACCTGCAACACAGGCTTCCTGGTGTGTGATGCTCTAAAAACAGTGATGGATCCTCCACTCTGCCCCTCTCTACATCATCTCCCTCACCGCGGTTCACTCTCGCCACCACATCGAGACCTAATTCCTCATCTCCTAGCCAACAACACCATGAACCAACGCCAACCTACATCAAACCCCTTGCTGAAACGCAGACCTACAGCCACCATGCGGACTCACTGCGGCATGACATGCTACTGTTGTAGCCAAACTCTATCGGTGGAATTCAGTAAGGAAAAAATCCATACAATGCACTTCTCACCTCTTCAACTAGCATTAAAGCCAACATCTTCATCCTCCTCCCACCTGCGTTCTCCCCCTTCCTTCAAGGTCACCATATCACCTTTGAATCCAACTAGAGCTAAACACCAGATCTGCTGGCTGCCGAGTTCAGTTGATGCCAACTTCCATGCTGGTTTCTTTTTTTTTAATATGAAAAGGAGTCTGAACTTCAGACCAGCCATCAAAGGCCAATCCAGATTGACAAAGATGTTGAGATGGACAAACTATGTGACCAGCCCTTAGAAGAAGAGTTAGTCGTGAAATTAGGTATGTACATCCTCTATTTTATTTTGGGAATTATTTGACTAAAATCTACATTCTTTTGATGAGGCATCTCTTGAACTGTTATTCTACTTGAAAATCACTTGCTTGGACATTTATTATTTTTCCTTCTCTCAATTCATGATATTCAATTGGTTATTGTGATACCTTGTTTATAATGGGTTTTTGGACCCCTTCTGCTATAGTGTCTTTTTATTTGAAATTGACTAAAATGTCAATCTTGTCACTCTATTTTATGCATGCTACATGTTTGACTAGAATATCTAGAATAGCAGTACTTATGTACAACCATATTTAAATAGGGTGTGCGTATTCCGCCCGGGGTGTGCGTTTCCACCCTTGTTTGTTTTTAGGCCATGATCCTATGGTGTTATGGCCCTGTTTTAGGTATATTTAGTCTACATTGTTATGCATGCAAATATTAATTGTTTGAATGTGAATATGTGGATGATTATTATGGCAAGACACTCTTTTATTATCATGTTTGTAATCTGAAATTTAATATGCCTCATTTCTTTTGTTACTTTTCTCTTGAACATACCTAATTGCAAATAGCCCCCTTTTCTTATGGGAACAGCTCCTTTTGTACTTTTAACCCTATATAATGCCCAGAATGTTTTATATATGTACATACTCAGCCTTTGCTGACCTCTTTATTGTTTCCTATGTTCTGGGTGATGTTCCTTTCCACCTAGGTTTAGGTGTATTAAAGATCAAGGTTGCTTGAAGATCATGTAAAGAGAATTGTACCTAAGGATAGCTTGGAATGGCTAGGTTACTCTTTGCTGCTGGGCTCATTTGTAGTTAGTTCAAGTCTTTGTTACATCGCTTTTTATGGTGATGAGAAATTGTATAATGATACCCATTGTAACTTTGTAATAGTTTTGTTTCCGTTGCTTATTCATTATCATGCTCTGTAATATGTGCCATTTGAGAAATGAATGAAATTCCTCCTTTCCTTATTACCTTTTGGTACGTTAGGGATTGGATGGGCTATTTCTTCAATTCAGTGAAGAGTGGATCCCCTATTGGATTTCAATTTTTACAGGTTGCTTGTTAGTGCCTTCTGTGGTAGAGTGTGCCAGAGAACAAGAACAACTGGAGGAACTCTCTTGGTTGAATAAGAGAGGGTCAGTGACTTTGCCTTGTAGTGATGTAGCGGCTGACAGTCGGTGACACATAGGGTGCACTAACAAAGCAGCTCTCTTGGTTAATAAGAGAGGGCCAGCGAATTTGCCTTGAAGCAAAGTAGCGGTTGGCGGTTACATACGTAGTTTTGCTATAACGACAATGGTCCGACCTAGTCATCGGTCCCAGTGGCATCAAGTAGTCCCTAGCAATGACAACGACCTCGTGAGAAGATCAAGTAAAGAAGGAAGTTTTGTACACACTGGGTGTGATTCTATTTTCCTCATCTTTATTCTCGTGTGGGGAGGGCTACCTAGATTTAGGGGGTAATTAAATTCAGACAAGTGAGTTGTAACCTTAACTACATAATGCTTGTTGGCCGGTATTGTCTCATAGTTTTTCTTTCCTTGTATTGGGGGATTTTTTCACGTTATATCATGTGTTTTTTCTTTGGGTTTACACGCTTGTCAGTAACGTTTCCGCAATAAGTTTTTGTCACATTCGGGACCGTATCGGTACAACATCACCAACAAGTGGTATCAGAGCGCATGCTTCAGATACTGGTCCAGATGGGGAAGGATGAAGATGGGACGATGATAAAGTTGACAAGCACAAATTGACAGATTTGAAAACCCAAGATAGAGGATATTCTTTATTGCAAATATCTATATGATCTAATAGAGGGGAAAAAGTCTGAGAGTATGTCTGATGCGGATAGGAAGAAATTAAATAGAAAGACTGTTGGAACAGTTCGAAAGTGGCTCAACATTTCCGTGTTCCATCACGTCTCAGAAGAGACCAATGCCAAAGATTTGTGGGAGAAGCTCAAGAAGTTATATGAGCAAAAGACGGCCATAATGAAAAGCTTTTTTTATTAGAGAGTTGATGAACCACAAGTACCAGGACGGTACAAGCTTCGTCGATCATATGAATGAATTCTAAAGCCTTGTAAATGAATTGGGATCCATGACGATGCTTCTTGATATGAACTCCAGGCTCTACTTCTTTTGGGATCATTATCTGATCGTTGAGAGATGCTCGTAGTGACAGTCAACAGTTCTACACAGGAAGGCAAGTTGACATTTGACCAGGTGAAGAGCAGTGTATTGAATGAAGAGACTCGACGAAGAGCCTCAGGCGATAGCAGATCATAGGTGCACTTCACAAAGAGCAGAGGCGTTGAAAGAGCGAGAGACCATGGCAGATCCACGGGCCGCGGTGATTCCCAAAATCATGAGAAGTCTCATGGTAGATCCAAGTCAAAGAGTAGTAAAGGGTGCTTCCATTGCGGCAAGCCAGGTCATTTCAAAAGGGATTGCAAGGTTTGAAAAAAGAAGCATGGGTTTGAAGCCAAAGACCAGCAAGATGACGACAAGATAACTACAACAACAATCTCAGATGATAGGGACGATGACGACAACGTGGTTTTAACAGTCCAAGAGCAGTGTTTGCATGCTAAGAATGATGATTCTGAGTGGGTGGTGGATACTACAACTTCTTTTCATGCTTCATCGAGTAAGGAATTCTTTACTTCATATAGGAGGGGAGAGTTCGGGAGGGTGAACATGGAAAATTTCAGCTTCTCTAGAATTATCGGGATTGGAGACATTTGTGTTCAAACAAGTGTCGGTTGCACGTATACACTGAAGGATGCTTGTCATGTTCCAAATTTGTGACTGAGTTTGATATTTGGTTCATTCTTTGATAGAGAAGGTTGTCATCTAGATTTTGGTGGTGGAAAATACAAGATCACGAAGGGAGCTTTAGTTATTGTATGAGGAAAATTGTATCTTACATTGTACAAGACCCAACTCAACAGTTGGATAATACACATGATTGAATATATATATATATATATATATATATATATATATATATATATATGTATATATATATATATATATATATATATATATGGGCCCATCTTTATTGCCCACGCGGGTAGCTACCCGCCCACCATTCCCATCATTTTTTTTCAAAAAAAAATTTTTCGCAATTGTAGAGGAGTATTTTGTCTAGCTCTCCAAAAACTTTTGGCCAAAAATAATATCATTTGCCCCTCCAAAATCAAAAAACCCGTCCTTATATATATCTGCTGTATATTTTGTACAGAGTTACTTTTTTTGCCAGCAGAGTTACTTTTTTGGCCACCATAGTTACTTTTTTGACAGCAGACTTACTTTTTTGGCTAGGAGAGTTACTTTTTTGGCTGTAGGGTAGCGAAAATCCAAGTTACCCGCGCGGGCAACGAATGAACGCCCTATATATATATATATATATACATACATATGTATATATATGTGTGTGTGTAAGTATGTATGTATCTATATGTATATATATATTTATATGTGTATATATATGTATATATATGTGTGTGTACAAATAGTCATTAAATATATAGGAAACTATTCTAAAATATGTATTTTAGGCATTTTATATGGTATTCAAACTCACTATATCCAAAGTTCTATTACTGATGTGCTCAATCATGTATAGTTAAGTAGCTTAGAAACATCTGTCAACACTATAATAGTGTTGGTATCTATACCTACAACCTCCTACCAAATGTCAATCACCTTGGTTTCTGATTGCTCTATATTGTCTAATAATACTGAAAACACCTTGCAATTAGGACCTAAGGAGTCAGACAAATCGTGTGTCATATCATGTGGTAATGGAGGCTTTAGAACCCTATGGGGATTCATAGTTGTTGTGGTCTATATGTATGTATTCTCATATTAGCTTTACATTATATATAAATTCAATATAGAATTTGTCATACCTTAACTAATACGACGAACCATTTGAGCCATCCAGTAAATCCACATTCTACCTCTCTCACTGTGGTGGCATCTAGGTTCTCGTATGGAAGTGGTGTTTCTTTCCATGCAGAAATGACACATATTACATTCATGCAAACTTGAGAAGTAGGAAGGTGAACAATGTGGACATGATCAGCGTTTTGGTAAATCTTGGCATCTACCACAGTATGGTATGATGGATCATCGATGGACAATGATATTTTCTGCCCACCTACAATTTTATGAAACACATTTTTTAAAATGACACACATATATATTGACTTGAGGGATTACTATATCACAATGAATTTCTAATTTACTTAAACTGAATCTTACCCATCTATGCCATGCAGGTCCAAAGGACTCCTTGCAATATGCTTTGTGGGCGTGTAATGTTGTATAGGGTCTGCGACTAATAGAGAAGCTTGCATTGACTGAGAAACCTTAAAATCATCCATGGTTGCAACTATCAATTATTCCACATTCTCCTGGTCGACTCCCCCTTTCTTGGAAGATTTGTGTTTTTGCTGGGATGGGCCAAAAATGATTTTAGCCCAAAACCATCTCCAACGGCCCTAATATGTCCAGTGCACTCTTACATCCCTAAAACAACCATAAATTCATCATGTATGTCTTGTGGGGCAAACTTTCCCTTCTTTGTTTTCTCACCCAACTCCAACTATTCATCTTCAAAACCGACCAATCATGAAAACTTACAATCCATGGAAAAAAGAATATTGTCATACATTGTGAGACCAAGTAATTTACCATTTTTATAGCCACCTCCTGCGTTGCTTGGATGGGGATTTTCTAGTTTTGTTTTTCCTCACGTCTATCCACTCAATGTAGCAAGGCAACCATCCCAAAGCACTAGAAAACTCACCAGTAGAAGGAGTAGAGGTAGAAGGACCTTGTTCTTTCTCTTTATCTCTCAACTTGCAACATGTAATATAACCATCTGAACCCAACTGGTGGGCGTGCACATTCTTGTCATGACTTTCTTTGTGAGCATCATGAATGGCCTGATTAATTCAATAAGAATATTGCTAACTAATCATAAGAATATGTTATTAATTCATTACCTTGAACACATCTATTTTTCTAGACTCAACAAACTCCAATCAATCTTTTTTATTAAGATAGGTCCATTAAGGAATACAGTCCTTATCTTTCTTGTCCCCAAAGATGTAGTCTCTTGTCAATATTGTCTGCCAATCTCTATGTCTTCTCCCGATGAGCTGCATAATGGTCTTATAATGCAAGTTTTCATCAAGCTCAGACCAACACTAAAAAGTTTCAACATTAACTACTTTTTAGAAATGTTAAAAGAAAGAATGGGAAAAGACTATAAAAACATAAATGGATATATCTCACCCTAACTCCTTCTAGATGAGGTCTTTATATGACTGACTCACTTGTCTCCAAACCTCAACATAGAGATGCACTTTTCTTTGACCAAGGAGCCCACAGTAGCGGATGAAATCTTTAGTAATTGGCATGCCTACTTCATTAAATTCAATAATGCCTGAATTACATCATATATTAAAAAGCCAGATCACATGTGAAAAAATAAACATGAAATATAACATGTAGTATACTAAACTAACATCCCTCCTGTGTGATCTTCATGTGAATAGTCATCAGTGTTAGATTCAACATTTACACTTGGTAATCCAACATATAATGGACTAGTCATCATAAATGTCATAGTACTCTTCTTCATCAATAGGATCTGAAATGAATTGTCTTTTACCATGAAAAATGATAGAGCAATTTTCTTTTGTATGGTGGCTGATATGGAATACCTACTTTGCTAGTGATTCAATGACGATCCTTCTCGCATATCAACTCAAAATTTAATATTGTGAAACTGAGTTCATAAACTACATCTCCTTTCTTGCTATCAATACATTACACCTAAATAATGGAACTCTAAACTTTGGATAGTCAGTTTCCCATATGTCTTCAACGAATTCGTAATAAGACATCTTTCCTTCATGTGGACTCTTATCCTTGGCACCAGAAAAATACAATGAAGACACTTGAAGGGTGATGTGAATGTTTTGGATGACACTCTTATCATCTTGACATTTTGTGTAGTATGAAAATCCATTTATGCCAAACCCTTCACAAGATGTAATGTGCATCTTTGTCTTATACACGATGCATTTGATAGATTTTGTAACATTATTTGGCATTTGAGATAGTTGACTGAATACTTTCTCTTCAAACCACCTAATAAATGTCTAACTATGCTCTCCATCCAGCCACATTGAATTAGCTTGGGGATAATTTGTCTTGATCTTGATGGTGTGTTTGGTGATTTAAATATCCACATTGTCAATGTTGTGTAAAATATAAAAGAGTGCTTATTTCCACTACTCAAGACTAATATCTATCTATCATTCTCCTAAAATACATGTGCTGGAATAAATGTTAAGAATTATTATATTGACAGGAGTTTCATTGCTACTCAAAAAGTCATTGCAAAAGTCCATAACCTTTCTAGAAACATAGCCCTCAATGATACTCTGTTCTAGCTGACAATGGTTCCGAACATCACCATTAAAAACACACATGTACCGCTCAAAAGGATACATCCAATGCAAAAAATTAGACCCAATAATTTCACTTCCCTAGTTAAATGGACACCCAGATTTACCCTGATATCAAAGAATGAAGGGGGAAAATACTACTCAAGTAAGGGAAATGACCATTTCCCTTTGCAACTTATCTAGAATCTCAGAATCAATTACTTTGTTGAATAGAGTGTTGAAGATGAAGCAAAGTCTAGTGACTGCAAACTGTACATGCTTAGAAAGCATAAACCAAATAACAACATGTGATATATCTTGCATTTTAGTGTCATAATCATGAGATTTATGACCTATCAGCTTCGATTCCTTCATTGATACCAATCTACATGTATTGTCTGAGTGTCCCTATGGTACCTTAATATTAAATAAACACTCACAAAAACTTCCTTCTCCTATGTAGACAAGGTATAACAAGCAGTAGGTACATATGTGCGGTGGCCCTTGGTAACTTATTTTTTCAATATTTCTTATACTCATTTTACATTGGTCAATTCTGGATTCTATTCCATTTTATTCTTGCCTTTTATATTCAATAAAGTATCGATGATAGTCATAAATATTTTTCTCAACATGCATGACATCGATACAATGATGAACTGTCAAAGAACTCTAATAAGGAAGATCCTAGAATCTTGACCTCTTTTTGAATAAAGACTTTTCACATATGGGAGTAGTGCATGGTCTCTTACAAAATTGATTTACAATGTTGTTTACTCTTGCATGAACATCCTCCCCTTACACATATTTAGGGGCACTTTATTCCTCAGTCAAGCCATTCAATGTTTTATGCAACTTTAGGTAAGGATGCATCTTTGGCAAAAACCTTTCATGACCAAGATATACAATGTTACCACTTTGTTTTATTTAGATTTAATTAGTATTTTCTCACATATAGGACATGCCTTGGTTCCTTTGACGATGTAGAAAAACAAGTTCCCATAAACTGGAAAGTCATTAATAATGAAAAACAACATAGAACGTAAATTGAGCATCTCTCTGCGCAAAGCATCATAAGTCAAAACACCTTTTCCCCAGTGTTTCTTTAGGTCATCAATTAGAAGGTTCAAGGTAAACATCAATATCTTTTCCATGTTGTTTGGGGCCCGATATCGGAAAGAACAACGTGACCTATTTATTCTTCATACACAACCATAGAGGAAGATTGTATATAACAATCATGACAAGCCAAGTTATATGTTGGCTACTTAATGTTCCATATGGATTCATCCCGTCTGTATGAACTCCAAGTCTTAAATTCCTATCTTCTTTATCACATTTAGTATAAAATAAATCAATTTTCTTCCATTACGGGGAATCAAATGCATGTCATAGAAAACCATTTTTGTTTTTCTTTACCTTTGCATTCCAAGATAAATTTTATACATTGATTGTATTAGAAAACAAGAACTAAAACTATGGTATTATAGGCAGATACCACATCAAGTTAATAGGAGATTTGATATTGGTCTTACCTGATGTCATCCCTTTGTACCTAGTTGGAGATTCTTTCAGATCGATATAGTTCTTTTGACACAACACACTCATTTGGGCATGCATGTATTTTCCTAGCCTCCACTCCCATTGCGAACAACATCTTTTTCATTTTTTATGTTGATATTTGAAACTCGTTGCCTTCAGGGAGAATTGCTTTCAACAAATACAATAGATAAATGAAGCTTGTTTTCTCCATCTATTGTTTTCCTTCAGAATATACAATCTCAACAAAACACTTAGTACAACCTAAGTATAATAGTTTCTCAGCATCATGCACAACATTTCTATATAAGGGATATGGATCTATAACATTTACCCCAAACTATCTACCATCACATCAACTATGTCTATTGAAATTGGTTTGTTCACATCAACATTGACAACCATTTCTTCTTCGACAAAACTACCACTACTGACATTTGTTGATCTAATACTAGCAATCACTCCATGATAATACCATTTTGTATAGCCCTGTAAAATCGTATTGCACATGCCATGATCTTTGATCATGTCAATAATGCCAACTTTCAAGTTGTTGCTACAATTCCTAAAGGGGAAAAATATTCCATCTCCATGTTGTTTTCTATGTTCATCTACAAATATTACAAACTCAACTAGACCACTAATAAAATCTAGAGTGTGGTGATTTTTATTGCGTATCCATGATCGATCCATTGTATGATTTGTTGCGAGATGAGTAGGTCATCAGGTGGTAGTTAATAAGTTAATTTTTTTTAAAAATATATGTTTGAATTGAGCCCTAATTCATCTATTAGCATCCACATTTTTGAATGTGTACCGCCCATCCCATTTTGATCACTTCATCTCACTAGTAACTCTATAGTTTGATTTTAATATATTTCAATAGAATTTCCCTACTGTTCTCCAAGGACATCGATGTAGATGGGAAAATACCCACCTACAAAAGTACCCAGAGAACAAAAGGGAAAATGTTCTCAAAATTTATTGAAATCAAACCTTCATTTTATAATTATATACTATGTGAGATGAAGTTCTCAAGAAAAATCCCAAATAAGGGACTATCTGAGGTTTACTCCAACTGAGTAAATCTTGAATGAGTTTCTAGGCCAAAAGTTAGGGTTATCAATTACATTTGTAGATTAGTATTTATAGATTAGAGTTAATAGATTAGCATTTACATATTAGGGTTTAATAATAATTTTCAATTCTAACTAAATTACGTATAATTTAGAGAGATAACCAAGTCAGGTAATCAATAACAAGCATGCATAATCCTAAGAAAGACAAATAATCAATAACAAGCATGTAATAATTTATCACGATCTCCATTAATTCATTGCAATGTTCACATAATTCATATGATTTGTTCTCAATTTCGTCACAATTCACTACAATTGAAATCAATAGAAAATATTTTTTCATACAATTAATCACAATATCCTCCTTCTGTTATCACCATCTCCCTTCCCCCTCTGCTCCTTCCTCCTCTCTCCTCCTTCTCCTACCCTGCACAATTTCTTCTCAATATTCAGAAGAAATTGTAGGGTAGGGGAAGGAGGAGAGAGGAGGAAGGAGAAGAGGGGAAAGGAAGATGGAGATAATAGGAGGAGGAGAGAGGAGCAAGGAAGAGAGGAAGAAGGAGGAGAAGAAATACCTATGGTCGTGGTTGGTGGCGATAGAGGGGGAGGACTAGATGGCGACAACGAAGGGAGAGGACTGAGTAGGAGGAAGCAGAGTAAGAGGAGGTTGAAGGATGGCAATGAGCATCTGGCGGTGGCAGAGGAAGCTGTTGTGGATGGCGGTGAGGAGTTCGCTGGAAAAGTAGATGTGGTAGTTGGAGGTGAGTAGCAGTAGTAGTTGGTGGTGAGTGGTTGGCTGGTGGAGGAGATGTGGCAGTGAGCAGAGGAGAAGAAAAAACATCAGAGATCGTGAGTCCATAGAAACACAAGGAGGGGAAAGGGTCTCTCATGGGATTTAAGTAAGACATACCTAATTGGTTATTGTCCAAATCCCATGACGTAATCCTATATTTTCAATTAGTTTAACAAAATTGATGACAAACATTGTGTCCACGGGAACCTATTGTGTCGATCAACTATGTCAAAATTGAAGGCTAATGATGCATCCTAGCAACACATACATCATGGTTTTGGAAATGAAAAATGATGCAAAAATCCAATTTGGGGAAAAACTTGGGTGACATTTGGCGCATGCCCCTTTCTCTATGGTTTGTTCAGGAACAACCATCAAGTTAAAAAATGAGAAATATAAGGAGAAGTTTGGCGTGTACCCCTTTGTCTCGTTGATGATTGTACAAGAAACTGACAATATAGGGTTTTCAGAGGTAAATGAAATGCCTACCAAAAATATGGGTGAAATTGTATTTTTGTAAGAGACCTATCTCTTCAGTTCTTAGTGAAGAAACTAACGAGATAATTAATGTGCAGTCTTTGTTTTATTAGTTGGCCAATCATTTTTGTTTTCTTTAAGGAACCGATGAGATATGCTATGTCATCTGTTTTCCTTGGTAAAAAACCAACTCCATAAGTCATATCTGTAATAGTGACTCCATAGAACAACCAAGGAAATGATCAGACAAAAGAATCCAATGACCAATGAAAAGTCATTTTTTATCAAGATAGAAAGCCAAAATCTACAAAAGGGAAAAAACACTACAATTCTAGTTCATAACAAGAGATCTTAGGCAATCAATCACATAACGTATGACACATTGTCACCGTGGAACTATCCTCTAGTTTGAGAACATAATGTGTATCTACCTCATCCAAGTTTGGTTGCAACATTGGCAAACATAGTTTACTCAAAAATCCAACAAGCTATTAATCGCAGTGTGACAAAAATCGTGTAGAAATCGAGATATCTAGAGATCAAGATAGCATAAATCAATGCCTTTAGAGGTCACCACCAGAAGATCACCATGATGATAGCGGGTGCATTTTCAAAAGTGACTAGTTCTGCCATCATTGTAAAAGAGAGATGCCAGTAAAGAAACCAAAGAGAAGGATTAGATGCATAGGGGTCTCTCTTAGTAGGGCTCTCCCTTTGGTTAACCATCTTACAAACTTTACGGTCATAAAGGAGCCTCATAATCCTTACCAAATGAGGTACAATCCCAACACATATTGTGATTATCACCACATCTTGGGACACAAAATAGATGCATGTATATCACTTAAGCATACTTTTGAAGACCTAATCAGTTCAGGTTTGGTCCAAGTGGCGTCCAAGCTAGCAAGTGCATTCACTCCTGAGCCTGTCGCCAAAGTGCCAGGTGCAACCGCAAAATTGATTGAATCACTACTCAAGACATAATGCAACAGGAACACACCAATGTATGCATTCACAAAGTTGATTGAGCATCCACTTGATCCAGAGAGCACCGAGACACACAACTTCCATAAACCCCAAAACATCTGGGGCATCTTCAGGGATCTATATTTCTATTTTTTCTTTAAAAATCATCAAAATGAAAAATGCTAAAATTTCAAATGAAAAAAGAAGATAAATTTCAAATGATAAAAAATAAAAATAAAAACAAAAAATAAAATTAAAAAATTAAAAAGCTCGTATTTTTAATATAAAAAATCCTTTAAAATAAAAAAAAATCACTTAATCTGCTTAAGTGCCTAGACACATCTCCCCATGCACCCTAAAGTGGAGGGGCAACAGTAGAACCATGGGACCAATGATGGAAGGAGCATGGTTGTTATCTTGAGGTCCCAATGGTTTGCAAACCTGATCTCACCCATAAAAAGCACTCAATGGAATCATCTAAAGCTACAATTGTAGGATGATGCCACATTTCAAAATCAACAAGAATGTCCTCTTCTTGGTTTTCATAAGTCGATCACCCTAGAGGCGAGTTTGAATGGACCCACAAAGTCAACATAACCTGAAAATAAATTCAAGGGTAACTCCCCACACAAACATTAATGTTTCAATATGATAGCAACCCTACTTATGGAGCCCAATAAAGACAAGTGGATCGAATGATAAGGATATTTGGATCCCTTGCAGCTATGTCCATGTCTCACCATTTCCCATGATGATCTAGCCTAGGGATTACAAATGGTGATCCTTCGTTAGGAGACCCCCATTAATTTGTAGTTCAATTTTCCATCCTAAGGATCTGAGCAACAATGTACACAGTGTTAGAGGATTAACTGAACTTACATCCATTGTCAAGCCCAAAGTTCACCCAAACTTGGACATATACTTGTGGTGAATTTCTTATTAAGCATGACATCCATGACCAATGGAGTCTAAACCCATCCTAAGGTTCTAAGCATCAATGTCCACAAATATAAATGCAAAAGACTAAGTCCAAAGGACACCCGACAATCTCGATGCATAATAATGACACACTACCTACACTAAGAAGTGTCAATAATAATGCCTATAGAGGTGTCTCTCACACCTGGTGCCTTAACCCAACTGGGTAGGTAATTTCCACTCGAGTTCTTGCTACATGGCAAAACTTGAGCCATATGAGCATGAAATTAAGAACCAGTGGAGCATCAAATCTACCTTAAATGAATCTCCCCCATTGGTACATCTAGATATAATCATCTCGAGGGAAGAACCAACCAATTCATAGAAAACATTGGAATTAAACACACTTGGGATCTCAAATCACATTAAACTCTAGTACAAAAAAGTGGAAAGTAGGATGAGAAGGGTAGTTGTCATTTTCATCCTGATAAGATACACTAGTTACATGACCACCATTTGCATCTCATGATAGGCCTCTTGAGTAGCATTTGTTGCCACCAACTCATCAAAGAGGTCTGATTGCAGAAAACTTAAATGTTGACCAATGACCTAAGCCCAAATGAAACAAAAAAGCAAACAACAAAACCCCTTCAAGGTTCATATCCTAGCATCTTCCATGGTGAATAACAAGATAAGAAGACACAAACCATGGTATTTTAGATAAAAATTGAATCAATAATCGACTTTAATATAACTTCTTATCGACTAACAATATCACATTAATGTCAAATTAAAAATAAAAAAACATTGAAACAAAATAATGTGGAAAAATGTTATTACCATAATTCAAATCATGATAACACCTTTCCTCTACAAAGACAGATCAAGAAGGGAAATCTCATATGATAGTGTCTCACTCCGCATCAACGTCACAAATTATTTCAACATCAAGAATCCCCCTTCAACAAATATGACATATCCCCACCAGTTGAGTCCATTAGGGAACCGCTGGAACAAAATTGCAGACAACAAAGGTAGTATGAACTATTTAGTATAGAGACATAGTCTGACCAAAATCAATCTCCAACAACACTTGTGCACATCTGCTTAGAAAGATTCTATCAAAGCACATCATCTACCAAGGTACTAAAAACCACACCTGTATCCCAAGACAAATCTGGATCCCATGAACGATGGATATCTACTAATGAAAATCATGGGGAATCTTCAAGCGTCTATCTTCAAAGCAAGACATAGTGGTCAATTTTCACCGGCCTACTGGAGACCAGTAAAAAACATGACATCAACACCACATCACCGAAGAAGACTGAATGATAGGATGGATCTTGACTCCATAATATCAGCCCTTTCACAATGCATTCAAAGGTCAATACAACATGTATTAAGCATGACCCAAATTCATTAACCACGTGATTGGTGGAATCACATTTGCTTGAGATTTTACATTGATTTAAAAGTTTTACACCATTTTGGGCATCCATAATCATGACCATTTCTACGGATGGTCGCTTTTTGTCTCTTTTGGGTCATGGACCATGACCTAAAATAGGAGCAATTACAAACCTAACTTCCAAATCTCTATTAGTTCCTAGACCATTGCCTAAAGCTACACCAATCACAAACCTAACTTCCATATACCTTTGGGTTTTATACCATGACCTAAAACTAGACCAATCACACACTTAACTTCCAAATCTCATCTAGGTATTGGGCCAAGACCTTAAACTAGACCACAAACCCTATCCTTAATATGCATTCTTTACAATTCAAGCCCTACATTTAGGTAGGCATATCTCCAATCCCAATCCATAATAGGCATTTCCTCCAGTATAATCCCTACATCTACTAGGCACCCTTGTCCAAGCCTATCCCAAATAAGTATTTCCTCCAATTTAAGAGCTACCCTCGAGTAGGTCCCCACTTATAAGCCCTATCATGAATAGGCATCCCTCCTAATAAAATTCTCTTCATTCAGGTAGGTATTCAAACCAAATCCATATACTCATATAGGGATCTACGCTAATCCCAATTATGAATAAACATACATCTTCCAACTTTGACAATTGTTTAATCCCTATCATGAATAGATGTCTCCTAGAACTCAATCCCTACCTTCAAGTAGGTACATCTTGCAAGTCCTACATTTAGGTAGGAAGACCCAGCAGAGCCCTGAATACAAGCAGTAACTCCTTGTGAAAGCCCTATCAATAGATAGGCACCTTGATTAAATCCCTACATACAATAGGCAGATCCCACTCTTGCCACACTGAACCATCTTGTATTTAAGAGATGTTCTTGGGAGCGTACAATTCTCCGATGCAATCATTCGTCATAAAGGCCACCCTAAATCTAGAAAGTTGTCTGGTCCCAACTTTATCAATCTTGAGAAATTTTGAATATAGACAATTGATTAATACAATCACTAGTCATGGAGGCCATCTTAAATTGAGAAATTTGTCTAGAGGCCCATCTGATAAATCTCATCAATCATATAAACCTTATACATCTATCAATCTTATCGATACTTAAATATGCTCTAAGGATTAATTAAGTGACTTATACAATCACGAGTCGTAAAGGCCACCTTAAATCTGGAAACTTGTCTGGTATCCAACCTTATCTATCTCTAGTGCCTTTATGGAAACACGAAAGGCTCAGGGGAACATGTAATTGATCAATACAATCACTGGTCTTGAAGGTCATCTTAAATTGAGAAATTGGTCTAGAGACCCCTCTGATCCATTACATCAAGCATATCAATATTATCAATCTATGAATCTTATTCATACAAGAAGATGGTCTAACAATTAGACAGATGACAAATATAGTCACTAGCCATTGAGGTCACCTTAAATTCAAAAACTTGTCTATTGCCCAACATATCCATCTTGAGCACCGCTGTATAGCAGCCAAGGTGATGCTTTGAAGATCCTAGTGAGTAACATGGAACACTTTGAATGCCTTAATCATGTTCTAAGAATTAGATATCTAACAGATATAATCACTGGTTGTAAAGTCCACCTTAGATCTAGAAGTTTGTCTAATGATCAACGTTCTCTAAGAACTTTTGGAAATCTTTCTGATGTCCAATTCATAGTCTTGGATCATGACCTAAAATTGAACCAATCTTGTGCTCATATTAACAAATCGCTCAAGATGCAAGATCATGGCCTAGGATTACACCAATCATATCCTAAACATATCAAGATTTCTAATCCCTACATTTGGTAGAATCTTTCATATGATAACATATGCTATCATTGCCATATTTCCTTATCTTTCTTAATAGAGATGAAGTTCAAAAGAAGGTGAATCAAATCAAGTGAAACCTAGAAATTCAGGGATAATTGCTCAAGAATAATATTTGGGACATATGATAGACTACTAGAGGAATGTTGAGAAGGCTACCTTGAATACTGGAGGATCACCTAGTGCCTGATCTCAATTTTTTTTAATACTCCTCCTATGAACTTAATCCTACAAGATCACACATGATTTAGGGAGATGACAATTAACCAACACAGTCACTAGCCATAAAGGTCACCTTATATGGAACGTGTTGGATGCCCCACTATTCAATTATGAGCTACCAAAGCCCTATTTCTGCATAGGAAAACTCACCCAAGTCTACCTCTTTGAGGTCTTGGTCCTAAGCCTAATAAAATAAAATGTGTGGAAACAGAAAAGAGATGATGACTACTTTTTAAGATCTTTTTATAGAAGAGCAGTTGCCACAATTCCCAATGATTAAAAACACTAATCTTAATATTTTTGACAAACCATACATCACACACGCTTTCCACCCTCAAGAAGGTTTGCGAGAACATCTTTAACAAGTCCAGCCTTTTTGGACTTTCATGACTAAAATTTGGGGTCAGACTAGGATCAAGCCTAGGGTTATCACTTTTATATCGAACATGTCCTTGAGAGGGGTAAACTATTTACATCCATTTTTATTCACTTAGAAAAAAAATAATGATTAACATGTTAATTCTCTGGCTAATGATGGAGTTCATCCCATTTTCCACATTTTGTCCTTTTTCCACATTATTCCACATTTTCTCACATTTTTATACATATTTGATCCATCCATTTTCACCCACTTTAATAGTTTAACCCAGTTTAACACTTTCTACAAAGAAACCTAATTTTAGGCCAAAAATGCAATATTCTTCAATTATTCCTTAAATATGTTATTTTTCACAAATTTCCCATTAATATCATTTGTAATTAAATATTCCCTTCCAACTAACTTTTCCTAGAAATTTGAGAGATAACTCTACTTATCTTTCTATGCACAATTTTCCTTCAATTCTACTTTATATAGGCTATTCTTTACAAATTGCCCTATTGAATTGTTTGAAAAGAATATTTCCTTTTCTAGAATTGTTTTTCCTCAAAAATTTGAGAGATAACATTGACCCATCTTTCTATGTAAGTTTTCCACAACTTTCTTCATAATATTTTTGAAATATCCATAAATTGGGAAAACCAACTTTATCATGCCCAGGCCACCAAGCGGATCATAGAAATCCACCAGTGAAACATGGTGGATTGCCTTAGTTTGCTGGCCATGCCTTGCGTGCATCAAGGTGATCCATCACCTCTCCAGAATCTTTTAGTTAGAAACACCAAACCCTAAAGTCTAACTATTAATAGACCCCCATACCCAACATATTACATGCCCGTCTCGTCTCTCTTGAAGCCAGAGAAATGAATAAATCCTCCTTTTATTTTTTTTGTGTGCTTAGAGGATCCTTCCTTTGACACCAACTTCTCTTCTAGCACCGGTAGACAGCATAATAATAATTTTTTCTTTTTGTCTAAACTATTCATATATGTTCATGTTGCACACTCTTTCTGAAAGATCAGATCTTGCCCTACTAAATCTGCATCTCTCGCCTATCTCTCTCTCTCTTCCTATTCATCGGTCATAACTGTCAATGATGGATCCACAACATGGGAGGTCCTAAGGTGATTGGGATCACAACATACCTAAAAGTTAGGACCTTTAGGGATATGATGGGAAAGTCATGAGCATCTCTCCCCAAAAGGTCCACCCACAATAAAAATCTCATTTTTATCATTTTTACCTCTTTTTTCTTTAACACCAACCTTTATCACCTTTAGAGCTTTTATTTAGGACGCTATCATCAAGGCACATTGGCCAGAAAACATCATGAAATATGCCATGAATTCCCTATCAGCCAGTCTACTAAGATCATAAGGAATGGAGAAGCCTTGATTAGCATTAAAACTTCTAAGGGTAAGAGGCAAGGAAACCCATTTGTAGGGAAATATGGCGGTAGAGTAGGAAATGGAAACAAAAATCTTAACTACGATATTCCCATTATAATAGTATATCACGTCAACAAGTATATAATGGGAAGGGTAGTTTCGAGGTAATACTTGTTCCAAGTGCAAGTCCAATGAAAAATTCCCTCGATACAGTGTGTGGTTTTCTTCGAGTCGCACCCGGACAATATTTTCAACAGCTCCTGATTGATCATCACAGACATCAACTTGATTTTGTCCTCCTAGTGATAGGCAAAAACCTCCTCACCTCAATGGTAACTGATAGGACGCATAGAGAACTCTTGTCATTCTAGATGAATAGATAGGAAGGATTTGTCCCCTTCTAGTTGGTGTACTAGCACCAACTTTCTCTCCCACAATTGTTCTCACTTGCTATCCCCCATTTATTGGGTAGGACTTGCTCAAGTTCTCTTGGTTACCAAAACCAAAGTGGACAACAATTTTCAAAGCAACTAATATTGTCTCTAGGAAGCCCCCAATACCCGTCTATTTATGAGAGGGTTAGGGTCAGTGTTCCCAATCTGTGTGGGAGTCAAAGGGTACAACATATCATGAATTTTCATATCATGTGAGTGGCAAAATAATCAGTTCACAGGTGAACCGATTGATTGGCATGTGAGACAAATGGTTCAACCCATGAACCTATCAGTTTGTATAGTTTCTCGATCGTAATTGTATTAACACATAATATCTAATTAATGCATAAAATGACATTAACAACAATCCTTAATCTAATTGAATCGATCCATGAACTGAGCAGTTCATCACACCAACCGGTCATTTGACTAACCTTGATCCTATTAGTACACTGAGTGAACTGGTCAGTTCATGCATTGGTTCATCCTGTATTTAGCTAATGAAATTTCTAATCAACATGACACCCCAACCGATCGATTCAATAGTTGAACCGATCGGTTCAGAGTTCATTCAGTCAATTGTTGTTTAAATTGAATACATAAAAACTTTAGTAATAGTGTTAAACATCATTATGAATAAACTCTTATTCCATGTGTATCCTATGTGATTGACACTATAGATTCCATGTTACGTTGGTAATGAATGTCCATAACTAGTTTATGACATCACAAGCAATGAGCGGTATCTCGTAACACAAATTGCTACCCAAGTAATTGGAAAGTTGGAGAAAAAATTTCAACCCAAAATCTATGGTTGATTTTACAGTTTTTGTATAGTTCCTTTGTCACTGATATCTAGATTCAACTTGAGACATGGAACCATCATCCTCTTCAACATTCAATCTATGTTCCTTGAACTAGAGAAGATTGTCTGAGACAATGTGAGCTCAATATCACATATTGAATCACATGAGCATAGCCATGCATTTCTCAGTCCCGCTTATCAAGTGGCCAGGATATTATAATCATGTAGGAGGGAAAAATCCAATCTACATCACCCATAGTATTCCCCATGTTTCATAGTGCACCCAATCATCACATTTATGGAAACCCTTATTTAAGATCACAGTTGATGATGTGAAAATAAACCGAACGACATGTGATGAGTCTATTGACTTCATGTATAAGAACCACAATCACACCAATATTGTAAGAGATGATCCTGAATACCAGTTATGGTTTCCATGTATCACTCTTATGGTGGGTTTGTCTGATACACTATTGTACAACATGTATCTATGTGTTTGGTTTGATGTCATATATCATGACTGGTGAGATTTTGTCATCAGCCAACACACACTCTAATCTTACATGTTATTTCTATCTATTAGCCTTCCTCAATAACATCTGACTAGGGGCATAACAAAAATGTATATACTCTTGACATATATATGATCTCATTGTTCAGGTTAGAAGCCCAAAGACATGCCATTGATTAATATCATTCTTTAGACATTTACTATGTTATATCATTATCTCATATATGAAAAAATTAGAATAATTAGAAGATCGTATTTATTGTTAATCAAATAATTTACAAATTAATCATCAAATGATTGGCTATTTGGACATACATACCAATAGAATCCCACTTGCATTTAGATCCAATCACCCATGAACTTAATCCCAGGTGATCTAACATGTCCTTCATGTTTGTGCTACAAAAGTGCTTTTGTTAAGG
Organism: Alisma plantago-aquatica; assembly: GCA_963693085.1. Taxonomy (NCBI): domain Eukaryota; kingdom Viridiplantae; phylum Streptophyta; class Magnoliopsida; order Alismatales; family Alismataceae; genus Alisma; species Alisma plantago-aquatica. The sequence goes on from OY856413.1 coordinate 778,481,878, forward strand.
GGTCATCCACATTGATCTTGATTGGTACTCTACAAATATTTAAATCTCCTTAGTATATGATCTATCATATCATATGGAACCACCTTTATATATTCTTGTAACACAAATGCGACCTGGGTTTCTTAGCTTGCACAATATTTCTATTGATGTCACAATATAGCACAATTGCATCATTGATGCATGGAACCACCCTAAGTTCTGAGATGAACTTCTTGATCTAAACAACCTCCTTTGTTGCATTCAATACAGAAATATATCTGGTCTTTATTGTAGAATCTAAAATTGTATCTTTGTTGGAACTTTTCCAACTTGCACCTTCATTTTATAGGCAAAACACAAATCTACACTATGATATGTAATCATCTTTGTCAGTTTTGAAGCTTGAATTGGTGTATCCTTTTACCACCAACTTGTCCTCTCCACCATAGACCCGAAACTGAACCTTTGTTCTTATCAAGTACTTAAGGATGTTTTTCATAGTTATTCAATGACCATCACCTAGATCTGACTCATATTTGCTCGTCATGCTCACGGTATATGAGACATCAAGACAAGTACACAACATTGTATACATGATGGAGCCAATTGTAGATGCATATGGAAACCTACTCATGTATTCCCTTTCCTCACAATAACAAGGACATTGGGTTTTAGATATGGTAACTCCATGAATCATGGGAAGGTTTCCTCTCTTTGAGTCCTCCATGTTGAACCTCTTCAACACTTTGTCAATGTGCGTCCTCTGACTTAGTCCAAGAACCCTTCTAGATCTATCTATAGATCTTGATTCCCAAGATATAGGAAGCTTTGCCTAAGTCCTTCATAGATAATGCATTTCCAAGTCAAGTCTTTACCATTTATAAAGTAGGATGTCATTCCACATCAATAGTATATCATGTACATACAATGTGAGGAATACAATCATTCTCCCACAAATCTTCTTGTAGACACAAGGTTCATCTTCATTTTGAATAAAGCCAAACTCTTTGATTGTTTCATCAAATCAATGATTCCATCTCTGAGATGCTTGCTTAAATCCATAGATTGACCTTTGTAGCTTACAAACTTTATTTGCATCCTTTGGATTTATAAAACCCTAAGGTTGTGTCATGTACACATTCTCAAGAAGATTCCCATTAAGGAATGTGGTTTTAACATCCATCTTCCAGATCTCATAGTCATGGTAAGCTGCAATAGCAAGCATGATCCTGGCAACTGGGGAGAAGGTTTTGTCATAGCCAACACTTCAAACTTGTCTGAAACTATTTGCAACCGATCTTCCTTTATAGGTTTGTACTTTACCATCCATGTCAGTCTCCTTGTTGACGACTCATTTGAACCCTATGGGTTTTACCCCTTCAGATGGATCCACCAAGGTCCATACCTTGTTGATATACATGCATTCCATCTCAGCCATTTCTTAGACTCTAGTCCCTTAGTATCTTCTAGATAGGTTGTTGGCTCATCATCTATGACCAACTCACCGCATTTTTGAGTTACAAGATAACCAAATCTTTCATGATCAAGGTGTGTCCTACTAGATCTATGAGGTTCCTATGGTACTTGAGGAATTTTAGATTAACGACTTGCGATTCTCCAAACAACTTAAGATTCTCCTTGTTCCTCTTGTACATTTATCGGTTCAATGTTCTCTTGTTGGTCTTGAACCTCTTCAAGTTCTACTTTCCTCCCACTGATTTATTTGGAAATAAATTCCCTTTCTAGGAATGCATCATCACTGAAAACACACACTTTGTTGTCAGATCGGGAATGAAATAATATCCATTGGTTTCTTTAGGATATCCTAAAAAATAACATTTATCTGACTTGGGTCCCAACTTTTTGGGAAACTACTTTCTCACATAAGCTTCACAACTCCAAATCTTCATAAAAGACATATTGGGATGCATCCCATACCATATCTCATATGGTGTCTTTTGAATTGATTTAGATGGTACATAGTTTAGTGTAAATGTGGAAGTTTCAAGAGCAAAACCCCAGAAGGTAGTCGAAAGTTTAGTTAAACTCATCATAGATCACACCATATCTAGAAATGTGTGATTCCTTCTTTCTGAGATACCATTATGTTGTGATGTTCCAATGGAGTCCATTGTGATACGATACCACGGGCTCACAGAAGGTCCTCAAACTGTTGCCTTAACTATTCTCCTTCTCAGTCAGAACAAAGTGACTTAATACTTTGACCAAGTTGGTTTTTTAATTCATTCACGAACTCTTTGAACTTTTCAAGAGTTTTGACTTTATGTTTCATCAAGTAAACATAACCATATCTAGTGAAATCAATAGTGAAGGTAATGAAGTACTGATACCCACCTCCAACATTTGTTCTAAAAGGACCACATGCATTAGTATGTATGAGTCCTAATAGATCACTATCCCTCTCATTGTTGCCAATGAAAGGGGTCTTAGTCATCTTGCCCAACAAAGAAGATTCACATGTCTTTATTGATTCAAAATCAAAAGAGTCTAGATAACCATCTTTATGGAGTCTAGATATGTGATTCTCATTTATGTGCCCTAGACGACAATGCCAAAGGTATGTGTTTTTTGATTTGTTGAGTTTTGTCTTTTAGTATTTACTATATAAGCATTTGTCTTTAGGTCTAGAAAATAAAGACCATAATACATTGGGGCATTTCCGTAAAAGATCCTATATTTTGAAATAGAACATCAACCATTCTTAATATGAAATTCATATGCATCCTTGTCCATACAAGATACATAAATGATGTTTCTAATTATGGAAGGAACATGATAGCAGTTCACTAACTCTATTACAAGCCCTGTTGGAAGAGATAAGCTATATGTTCCAACTATAGTAGCAACAACTCTTGCTCCATTTGCAACTCACAGTTCGACCTCTTCCTTTCTTAAAGGCCTACTTCTTTTTAGATCTTGCATATTTGAGGATATGTGAGATACACATCCAGTATCTAGTACCCAAGCTAATAAGTAGATAAATTTATCTCAATAACAAATATACTTGAAGTGGAGATCTATATCCCTGACTTCTTGTTCCTGAATGGCTTAAAGTAAAAAGGACAAATTCCTCTTGTACTTTTCTGTCTCATTATCTTGAGTTGCTAAAGATCTGAATTTATGCTTATCCTTAGAATTCTTCATGGTTTTTCTTTCATCCTTGCACTCCACTACCCTGATCATCATCACATATTGTTCCTTCGTCATTCTTGCTTGGGCATTAATCATCATGCCAAGCAAATATGACAATTGTTTGGCCATGTTATTCAAGTGGTAATACTCGACAGAATGGTTGTATGATTCAAGGAATGATTATATAATATCCATGCCCACTCTTGGCTCAAAGAGAATACCATTTCGTCAAGATCTTCCACATGTTCAATCATATTGAGCACATGGGTCTCTACTGGATCTTCCTCTATCATTTTACACTCAAAGAGCGCCTTTGAGACATTGTACCTTTGTTGCTTTGTATGATTATGGTTCACCTTCTTAAGATGTGTTACCATCTCTAGTATTCCCATGTCTTCACACTGCTCATGCAACTCATCATTTATGCATCTTATCATAATTTGCTTTATGTCCAAGGCTTTCTTGGCATACTTCTAGTAAGCATACACTTCATCCCTAGGTGCATCAGGAGCAAGTATTTTTGGCACTAGTTTATCTAGGACATAAAGCTTATTCTTATCATTGAGAACCCTTCTCAAAGTCCAAAACTAGTTATGAAAATGTGTCCCATTAAGTTTGTCCTTCCTAAGGATTGATCACAATGATTATTTGACTGTCATTTGATTCTACAAGAGAAAATTTGCATTTTGTCAAAACACTTTTGATTTGAATAATATTTGATGATATTAAATTAGGCATTAATTATTTCTCTCATTATTTTTTTCAAATTGATATCCCTCACATATCACTTCATAAGATTGTAGCATACAACCCTCTAGTGAGCCAAGATCCAAAACAATTGAATCATTGTCTGGCCAAAGCCATCGTCCATAATCAATCATTAAGGTAGGCAACATTTTCCAATTACATCTTATGCAATTCTTGGATAGATTATGTCTACAACTCTTTGCCGTGATCATCTTCATGCTTCTGAGTGCTTAATCTCATGAAGGACACCCATTTAAGCCTAGCCTAAAAGTTAACATGATAGTAATGTGTCCCTTTTGGAAGGACCACATAACTACCGTCAAACTTCCATGAGATGGACAGTGCACCATGCTTGGTGTGCCCACGTATAGTCAATCAAGCTTTTTCATGTGTGTTTCTAATGGAAATCATCCGTTTTAGACTTAATATGTTGTTACGAGAGTTGTGTTTATAAATATATATACATATCCATTCACCACATACTTATAGTACGCATTGTATGCATGCTATATCCAAAAAAAGAACATAAAATCAGAATATAAGAGATGGTTATGGCCATACTATTGTAATTCCTTGGAACCACAAGGAATTACCACCACCTAAGGTCTACATCACATGCAAAAACCTATTGTTGATAAAGATATGTGCTTGAACCAGTTTGGGTTGATTGGTTCAACCTTGAAACTATCAGCTCGCCTCCTAGTCGTTCAATTGGTCATCTCCCAAGTCATCTAGTCTCTAGTCCACCATCTTCTGTATCCTATAGTTGATCAATTGGGCCACCATACACATCGGCTCCATCTTCCATCTATCCTCCTCGGTCCTCCAGTCGGTCAACTCGTTCTTCATCGTAATAAGAATTAAAGTATCCTAATGCTATTAATATTACATGATACTAGAAAAGTCTTGAGTAACATTTGAGGGGATCATTTGTAGGAGAGAATAATATTGTTACAATTGGAAGAGAAGGTAGAGACTTGGTATGCAAGCTAAGATATAAAAAAGAATAAATAAACACAACCACCATGCACAAATATTTAGGGTCATCTGTCATAAACACGCTTCACATCCAACATCATAACCAGCTTTTAGGGCGACACGTATAAATTGCATATATATCATATATATATTAGTTTGGGATTGTATGTGGTAATTGATTGCATATGCACATTAATCACTTTAAGTATCCACATCATATGCAATAAATAAATGAAAAACCATAAATCTGATCATATCAATTATCCGAAAATATAGTAAATTGACGTGGCTCTGATACCACTGTATGGAAATATGACTGCAGAGCAGGTAACATAAAAAAAAACTTTAACTACTATATTCCCCTTATAATAGGAGATCGCATCAGCAACTATATAATGGGAAGGGGCTTTGAGGTAATATCTGGTCCTGGAGCAAGTGCAGTGACAATTTACTAGATGCAGTATGCATCTTTCTCTAAGTGACACCCAGATAGCGTCTGCAATAACTCTTAGTTGATCAACACATACAACTAGTTGACATTCTCCCCTAGCGGCTGGAAATGGCCTACTCACCTATATAGTATTCCACAGAGACCACCGGGAACTCCTATCGTTCTAGATGAAAATCCAAAAAGGAGTTGTCCCCTTCTATTCAGTGTACTAGCACCAAATTGGTCTCCGAAAATTGTTCTCTCTTGCTCTCCCTCTCTTTCACAAGTAGGACTTGCTTAGGTTCTCTTGGTTACCAAAACAAGAGAAGACAACAATTGTTAGAACAAATGATGTTACATCTAGGAAGCCCCCAGTGCCCCTCTATTTATAGGAGGATCAAGGTCAGGGTTCCCAGTCTGTGTGGGAATCAAAGGGTACACGATTTCATGAACTTTTGAATCGTACAAGCAGCAAAATGATCAGTTCATAGGTGAACTGATCGGTTGGCATTTGAGCCGATAGGTTCAACCCTTGAACCAACCATTTCACCTTGTTTCCCAATCATAATTGTATTGGCACTTAATATCCAATCAATGCAAAACATGACATCTACACTAATCCTTGATTCAATCAAAATGATCCTTGAACCGGGTAGTTCATCACATGAACCGATCGTTTGACCAACCTTGAGCGGATCGGTTCACTCAGTGAACCGATTGGTTCGTTCCCTAGTTCATTCAATATTCAACCAATGCAATTTCCAATTAACCTGACACTACAGTCAAACAGTTCAAAATTTGAACCGCTTGGTTCATAGTTCAATAAGTCAATTGTTGCTTATATTGTATACCTAAACACTTCAGTAATCAAGTTAAACATCATTCATGAATAAACTTCTATTCCAAGTGTATCCTATGTGTGACCTTATAGGTTCAATGGTATGTTGGTAGTGCATGTCCATAACTAGTTTATGACATCACAAGCAGTGAGCGGTATGTAGTAACACATCATTGCTACCTAAGTAATTGGAAAGTTGGTGAACAACTTCAACCTACAATCTGTGATTGGAGATATAATGTTTATATAGTTACTTTGGCATGATATGAAGATTGAACTTGAGGGATGGAATCATCATCCTCTTCAACATTCAGTTTATGTTCCTTGAGCTAGAGAAGACTGTCCGAGATATATGTGATCTCCATATCACATATTGACTCACATGAGCATGGCCATACATTTCTCAGTCTCAGTTATCAAGTGGATAGGATATCAATAGGCCTGTAGAAGGGACAAATCCCATCTACATCACCTTTAAGGAAACCCTTATTCAAGGTCATTGTGGATGATGTCAAAGTGCACTGAACAACAAGTGATGAGTGTAGTGAATTCAGGTCTAAGAAACACAATCACCGTCAACACTATAAGAGATGATCCTTACTTCCAATTATGCTTTCCATGTATCACTCCTATGGTGGTTTTGTCTGATAAATTGTTCTCTAAAATGTATCTATGAGTTTGGCTTGATATCATATATCCTAACTGATGAGATTCTATCACCAACCAACACACACTCTAGTCGTATGTGTTATTGTTGTCTATCGGCCTTCCACAATAACATCCAAATAGGGGCATAACAAGAATTTCTAAATTAAATTCTTCTTCTTATGAAACATTATTATAGAGAATTCATTTGATCCCTTTGTGAAAAAATGATCAGTGGCAGTTGCATTGTTGAATATCAACATGAGATAACCCTATACAGAGGATATGAATGGATTTCTGTCATGGTTATTTGGGTAATGTTTGCACAATTAGATCCAGAATCATCTCATTAACCTTGTATCTTGCATTGTGTTATTCCTGTATCTGAGCTTGTTTACCATCCTATTCATGTGTATAGTGTTCCTTTTAGGGTCCTATTGAACTTGAAAATTGTTGTCTAACTTGAGAGCCAAGCTTAGGCTATTGATAATTTTTCTACAACTGTGCATTACTCTTAAATGCATCTTCACAGTTATAGGATTCATTCCCATAATGTACTGGTTTCTAGTATGTTGAAGGTGTTGCCTTGATAAAGTCTTAAAATGGCAATGCAACAAATCACATTATCACAATGCTTATATTGGAGCTCCTTTTCTATTATAAACATCGAATACCCATGTTAACCACAAACTATGTAAATTTCTTGAATATTTGACTCATTTTTGCAGGCATCAGCCTTTGTTTGAGCTCATTCTCCCACCGGTGAATTAATGTTACAGAAAAATTTATTTTATCTCTTTGTAAAAAATATTTAGTGGCAGTTGTAGTTCTACATATGATAATGGATAACCATAGATTATTGCTTTGGAAAATTTCTCTTATGGTAGTTTGAGTAGCTTTGTGCAATTAGCATCTGCAATATGTGTAGTTTAAGAGTTTATCTAAACATCCATACTTACCAAGTTTTACCAGATGCATAAGCTGATAAGTATTAATATACCCAAGGGGTTCGACATTAATAAAAACTTGAACATCTCTTCTGTAGTTTGTCCTTTTCCTTTAGGACATAATTAAATAATCTGGCAAACTATATTCATCTCAGTTGTGGGGTTACACTCTTTTATCTTGTTGTAGATGCCCTACTAGATGCATAAAGAATTATTTTTGGCGTATTATTAGATACAGTAAAGCTATACTATAATTTACCATATGCAGCCCATCTAGTTCAAGTTATATTTTGTTTCAACATGAGTCAGAAGCCTCTCACATGTATTACATAGAGCACAACTCATAGTTCTGAGTTTCATACTATATAACAGCAGCTAGTGCATACAAGCACATTCAATAGGATAAAGTACAACCCATACTTAGCTCACCTGGAAAATAAATCCAAAAGATCCATGACCTACAACCCGCTCTGTCATATAACTGATCATCTACAATAAACCAGAAAAGAATGAACATGCCATATAGCTGATCCTCATTCTCTCTCCTTGTTTCTCTTGTGAAACCTATTGAGCTCATCAACCAGATCTTTGAGCCTTACATCAAACTTCCAAGGTATGAGGTCTTGGGCAGTTTTAGACTCTCTAACCCTTCTTGGTTCATTGGAAGGTCAAACATTCTTGAATGACAATGGCAGGCTAAGATAGGAGTACATCATCACAACTTGCTTGATTGACTGATTGCAGTTCTTACAGTCCGTTCAACCAAACTAAAAAGACTAGGAATTGAATTAGACTTGAGGAGACCAAATCCCTTCAGTGATTCTTGTAGCCTACTGCTACTCAGTCAAATGGGACAATATGCTGCTACTACTCATTTAACTTGCATACTACTATATCACGACTTGGGAAAATATGCATTTGGAATGCTCTTTTATATAAGACAATTATCAACTACAGTTTGATTTCTATTTTGTTCCTGATGTATAAATTTTTTATATGTATAAGTTATATGTGTTTGAATTGGTGTCTTTAATGAAAGGTCAAAGAACATCTTTGTTTGGGGTCAAAATTCATAGAACAGCAATCTGACATAGATCTGCAAGCCTTTTGCATTTTTGTATTTGGCAATCTTGTGAACCTGCCTTTCTGAAGTACTGGATACAAATTTGAAGTCCCCAAAGTATCTTGGGATCCACTGAGTGATCTATTTATGACTTGTATAGAATATACAAAGATGAATATGTTTCTAAGCTATCAAAGGATAATGCAGATACACTCAAATAAGTAGATATAACCAAATTGAATAGAATTTGATTTTGTTTCAAGCAAAATGTTGTATTTCTTGTGATTCTGATTGGTTTCTCATGGAAACACTTTCAGTGATAACCCAATAGGTATGAATCTACAAGACTGATAATCCAATGTGGTTACTATCCAGAATTTCTCTTTGATTCCATTTCTTGTAATACAAGCAGGATTCACTTGTTCTGGGCTACTGTTGGATGTTTTGCACTTGTACCATATGAGAAATGAAGACTAGGACTGAATTGCTAAGCATCACTAGTGCAACTCTAACTCTACCTATATTTACTATGTATATAAATTAGGAAAGTCACTCAACAAATTATGTCATTCAATAATACTTTTCTTGTGAATTAATATTTGAATCATAGTTATGTTGATTTGGGTAAATGATTATCTATAGAGCCAACACATCCCATGCTTCTACTATTGGATTTGTAATTTTCTCCCTCTCTATTGTTGCAGATGAGGGGTCATTCTTTTGGTCACCACTTTTGGATGCAACTTGTCTCCTTCCTTACTAATTCACATTTGTAGCAATAGCCATAGGCGCAACCATAGTCCCAGCCCCAGCCCCAGCCTCACCCTGTCAGTCAGTCTCAACTCCAGCCTTAGGCTCAAATCCCTCAAATGCAGGCACCACCAAATGTACAACAACAGATTCCTATATGAGCCCAACAAGCTCATGTGTAGGCTCAAAAGCAACCACTAGATAATCCTCCGTAGATGCAGATGGAAACACATCCATTGGGAAGGTTACTTGTTCAAATTACATAGCATCCTCAGCATCATCTCGTAGCACAACACCCTCAGATGTTACAACCATAGATGCAACCTAATGTTAAACCACATCTTGCTAACTACTTGTACAAAAAAACATCTGAATCCACTTCTCCTGTCACAGCTGCAAATAGTTACTCAGCCTCAACCTTAGCCACATAAGCTTCCTCTCATGATGTGAGAAGGCTTTAGTCATATCCTCCGCATCAACTACAACAAGCTCCAGCTACTGTTCCACAACAAAGGTCATATATGCACCCTCGGAAGCAGCTGCCTCACAATCCTACTCAAATGCAAAATCAAATTTCCCCTCAAATGGCCCTAGTAAGACCATCACAAACTCGGGTTTCCATGCAAGCACAACAACCAAATATGGCTTCATCTCACCCATGTTACAATCCTAATCAACCTACTGATCAATTGCATGCTCAATACTACACATGAATGCAGTCATCAACACAAAATCAAAACCTGCCACATCAACATGTACATGGATGTGTTCCTCCTCAATAAGGGACTCACCCATCACCACATGCTGCTTTCCCACACCAACTGTTTCGGCCACATACTGCAACATATGGACAACAACAACTTCTTCCAAATCAACTTGCTCAACAACCAACTTCAATGGTGCCTGCCATGTCACTGCACCATGCTCAAACTGAGTTAAACATAACTGTAATGGTTGACCACCCTCCTGAGTCATTTGTTGGACAAGTTAGCTTAGAAAGAGGGCTAGATGCTCCCATAGGAAATGACCAATTGGTTGGTAAAGGGCCAGATTATGGTTCAAGAACATTTGACAGATCTTAAGGCAATTTATGGGAGTTTTCTTACTTCCAACACTCTTATTTGAGAATTGCATTCATGTCTGATTTCAGTCTGGAACATAAATAGTTTTTTATCATTAACTATGTTAGAAGTACTTATGATTCATAGTAGCATTAGTGTTTTCTTGGAGATTCTATTTTCATAGATCTAGAGGCATGGATGATGATTCTTTGTTGCTTTTCCCAATTCTTTAGGCTATTTTGAGTATGTGTTGTAGTGGCTGATTGTATTTATATGTGTAAGCCCTTTCATTTTTCTGATTTATCAGTAAAAGACCAACTTCATTACCCTATTATGAACTAATGGCTTTTCTGGTGATGTTGTTGTTGTGATGTTGGAGTACCAGCTTGATACCCTTATAACAGTGTCCCTAAATGGTGTCTGCGCTACTTCAAAAATAGTAATCATGGCTCCTTCAGTTGTGTAGAGGTTGTTCAAGTTTGCATATAGGTCAAGATATACACTGCATTCACATGCCTCGTTAGTCATTATAAAAAAATGCATACAACATTGGTAAAGAGGAAACCAAACCATATTTTGAGCCTTATAAAAGGTTATAAGAGAAAACTCCCACCCTTGTGTCTAGCACTTGTGCTTTTAGTTTCTTCTTTTCATCTTGTGGTGCATATACACCTAATTTTTACTATTTGAATATTGTATAAGTGAATCAAGTTGCTTTTACTTGGATGCTTCCTGATTTACTTGCTTTTCTCAATGTTGCTTAATAGAATAACGACAAAGTTCAAGTCATTATTTTATATGTTGTTCTATAGTATATGCAACCATGCTATGTAGAATTCTACCTATTCTCACTGCACAATGTTGGGAAAATGGAGACTTAAAAGTTTTGGCTCCTCTGGGAGCATAACCATATCAAGAATGGTTTCAAGGCATGTTAAAATTCAAATACAATGCTTAGTTTCTCATGACGTTGTTTCTGGAAATTTTGATGTTCATTTCATGGATTAATGCTAGCAGAACACTATACCATCAACTAAGAACATATTATTTGAAGTCTTGAACATGTTCATCATTGAATGGAGGTTTTTCAAAGTTCAGTTGTTGACTCTTGGGAAGGCAGTCATAGTGTGGAGGATTAGTAAGTGATCTCGTTAATAGGTATATGCTGAAAAGTCAGAAGTTTCATGTGTCTTCTTATAAGTTTTGTATTTGATTTCTTCTCTTCACATTGTGGTTTAACAATTTGGTACATCTGACAGTACATATTGGGGGCCGCACAAGTGAATGAAGTTTCCTTTACTTCTCGTCTCTTCAAGGTACTAATTCTGTCATCTTATTTGTTGGTATGTATGCCCTGAGAGCCAATCATGGGATGATTGGTGGGATACATTAAGATTGATTTGATAAACATCAAAGGTGAGCTTCCAATTCTTTCTGGTTCAGTCATATGAGATAGTGATAGAACAGATTAAATGTCTAGAGAATGACAGTACTCAATGACGTATGCCTTCAGGTTGATGACCTGAACGATGAGATCATACGGATGTTAAGAGTTTGTACATTCTTGTTATGTCCCTAGTCGGATGTCATAGTGGAAGGTAGATAGACAGCTATGACACACAAGACTAGATTGTGGTGTTGGTTGATGATAGAATCTCATTAGTCATGATATAGAGATATCAAACCAAACACATAGGTACTTGTTAGAGAACAAGTGTACCGGACAGACCCACCGTGAGTTTGACACATGGAACCATGAGATGGTAGTCACAGTCAGTACTCACAGTGATGGTGGTGAGTGTGATTCATAGACCTGAAATCACTACACTCAACACATGTCGTTGGGCACACTTTGACATCATCAAATGCAGTCCTGAAACATGGGTTGTTATAAAGGTGATGATTGGGTGGCTTTAACACATTGGGCTTTTTGAGGGGTGAATGATAGATATGGGATTTGTCCCTCCTGAGGGAGTTTGATATCCAAGGCCACTTGATGAGTAGGATTGAGATAGGTGTGCGCACGCATGTTTGAATCAGTATGTGATATTGATGTCATACATATCTCGTTCATTCTACTCTGAGATCAAGAAAGTGAATGAACGTTGACAGGATGACTGTTCCATGCCTCGAGTTCATTCGGGATATCAGTCACAAAGGAATTATACATTCGCTGTAACACCATTCACAGATTGTAGGATGAAAGTTGTTCTCTAACTTTCTACTTTCACTTGGGTAGCAATGATGTGTGACTAGGCACCGCTCTTTGCTTGTGAAGTCATAAGTGTTATGGACTTTCACTGCCAACGTGAAATGGACCTGCAGGGTCACACACATAGGATTTAACTTGGAAGAGGAGTTTTGTCCACAAAGAAATGTTTAGATTGATTACTAATGAAGTTCAGTAGTTCAATTAAACACTCAATCAGTCGATAGCTCAATATCATATGGTTCAAGGTGTTGGACGCATTGATTGGAGTATCGGATTGATTGAAATCACAATTGACTGATTTTGCCCAACCTGTTCTCCCAACCGATTGACTCATGTGATGAACCGATCGGCTGAGGTTGCTAAACCGGTCGGCTGGAGTGTCCAGGCCGATCAGCTCATGCCCAGGATGAAACGATCGGTTCAAGAGTTGAACCGATCGGCTCAACTGGTGCAACCGACTAGTTGGGAAAGTCATGTCGGCAAATATTTTCCTTTGGTTTCAAATTGCCCAATTCGATTGGGAATAACATTGGTATTCGATATCAATTGGGGACAAAACAAGGAAAGTCTTTTTGAGCCGGATTAGGACCATGAACCGATCGGTTCAGGGCACCAACCGATCGGTTGGAGTGCCCCAAACGGTTGGCTCAGGTCCAACCGATCGGCTCAAGGGCCGAACCGATCGGTTCAGCTGTGAATCGATCATTTCAGGTTCCGAGTTAGTTGCGTTTTTGTGGAAAATTCTCAAACCCTTCTACTCCTGCTTTTAGTCCCGCATTGCCCGGGATGGAGAACCTTGTCCCTGACCCTCCTATATATATAGGGGTATTGGGGGCTTCTCAAAGAACAACTTAGTGCAACCAGTTGCTCTGGAAAGTTGTCGTTCTCTCTGGTTTTGGTAACTAAGAGAGAGCCCGAGCAAGTGCTTCCCGCAAAAGGGAGGTGCAACAAGGGAAGGACAACTATAGTTGCAACTGGAGGCAGGAGAGTGTGTTGGCGACTAGTACGTCAATAGGAGGGTGTGACTCCTTCCACTTCCTTATGAAACAAGGAGAGTGGAGTTCTAGGTGGTCTGTGTGGACTACTATAGAGGCGGGAGGTCACTTCTGCTTAGGAGGACAACTGTCATCCGACAGTCTGGTAGGAGGAGGAGTTGTCAGTCCCGGTGCGACCAGGAGCTGCACAAACGCCATCCAAGACCGGTGCTGAAGACCACGTAAGGTGCGAGGTATCGTCGCCGAGCAAGCCTCGGGACAAGGTATGATTCCACAAACCATCCTTTCCTAATATATAGAGGTTGACGTGTTTCCTCGGTATGGGTTTGGGGAGAATATTTTTGTTTCCGCTGCCTTCTCTGCCTCCCCTAAAACCCAATAGTGGTATCAGAGCCACGTCAACTGTTCTATATTTTAGGAATATAGATATGATCGATTTTGGTTTGTCGCCTTTATTTATTGCATACGATGCGAATAATATTGGATTTATGCATGTCCAATCCTAAATCCACAAATCCCAATTACATATATGATATGTATTATTTATGCACTCGATACGCGTCGCCCTTAAATGAGTTTTGTGGTGGATGTGTGTAGCATGACTATGGCCTATAAACCCCTATCTGTGTGTGGTTGTTTGTGGTTGATTGCATCTCGGTCTGCGCACCGATCTTCCCTCTCTTATTCCTAATGTAACTCGAAATAATTCGAGATTCTTTCCTACCTTTGCTCCCCCCGAATGTAACTCGAGGTTTCTCCTTTTAATGCAATGTAATAAATAGGATAGATTTTATTTCCTATTATGTCGAAGATCGGCGGACATTAAGACAACAACTGAAACGATCGGTTCAAGGCGTGAACCAATCGGTTGACGTTCCAGATGATCGGTTCAAGGAGTGAACCGATCGGTTGATGACCGGTTCGAGGAGCCAGACGAGCGGGTGGCAGACATGACGAGATGCATGATGACCAGGCAAACTGATCGGTTGGAGGAGCCAACCGATCGACTGGTGGTACCCAGATGACCGGTTGGAGAGAACAGATCATTCATGTGATGAGATGATCAACTCATATGGCAAGGCACAGATGTTCATCTTATACAGGTTGCATGTGATGTAGACCTAGATGATCGTGATTCCTCTTGGCTCGAGGAATCACATTAGGATGGCCATAATCATCGCTTTTATCGTTTTGCATGTTTTCTAGTGGGATATAGCATGTATATGATACATACTATGTATTGTGGTGATTGGATATGTATATGTATATAAAACCAAATCACTCATTAAAATATTAAGTCTCATATGCCTTCTATTAGCGGCACATATGAAAAACTCGATCGACCAAGCGTAGGTTACGCCAAAGCGTGGTGCGCCGTCTATCTTGTGGAAGTGTGAAGGGTAGACATGTAGATTCTGCCAAAGTAGCGTGCATGTTTACCGTGTCGGCTTTTGGGTTAGACTTAACTGGTGATTCTTAGAGCATCTAATCCCAGAGGCAAGGAATGTTCATGACAAGGTGTTGTGCATGTTCATTCAACAAGAGTTGCATATGATGTAATTGGCAAAAGTTTCCTACCTGAGAGATCTAAGTTGTGGGCGATCAGCCAAAGCTGACTCATGACTTAGAGGATTTCAGGATCTTGCCCACTAGAAGGTTGTACGATGAAATCTTCCGAATTGATGGTGAGGGCCATCAATTTGAAGCAAAATAGTGGGAGCGATAATAAATGAAAGACCTAATTATATCGTCAATTTTTCAAATCAATCAAATAAGTCAAAAATGAGTTTTTGGACTAAAATTTGAAGCCTCTACTTAAAGGTGTCATGAAAGTAAACTTGTAACACTTTTTGAGGTATATGATACCAAGATGTAAAGTGTAAAGCACTCATAATTGGGGCAAGTGTTGCCTTCATAGATAAGAGTACTTTAGTTTATTTTCAACCCACAAGGCATGTAATACAATTATGAACTGCTATTTCATATATTGCCAATAGATAGAAGAACTTTATTTTTACATATTGTATGACAATGATATCAATTAATAAAGATATGTTTCAATTTATAAAGATATGATCTTTGTGGCAATGACTTGTTTATGCATAAGATAAAATGATACCTGAAAGTTATAGATAACTCAAACAATCAAATTAGCATCAATCATGAGAAATTCATTTCTAGTTTCCATGTGATCGATAAATCTAGACTCTTTTGGTTAGAGAACCAGTAAGAGACATGAATCTCTTGTACATGATTAATTAATCTTCACTAATGTAGTGGGAGACTGATTATCCTATTAGGTATAATACATGTGATGTATTTACATACCTATTGGAACAAATGCTAATACTTCAAATGGTGTTTAGAGAAATACCAATATGAATATCTTGAAGTGTTCAAGATTATCATAGATGAAGTATGAACTTGGTAAAGTGTTAATTCTTGATGAGATCAATGAATGAAATACTTATACAAAATGTTTGAGATCCTTATGAGTGATTATGATAGTGAACTCATGATTAAGGCATAGTGATGTCTAAATCAAAAAAGGGGAGTCATACTCTAAGGAGTTAGAGAATGATTATCAAATAACTAAATTCTTCTTAAATAAAGAATACCCTACACTAATAAAGGACATTAAGAATCACAAAGGTTGTGAGTTCTTATATCCCTAACAGATACACCTCAATTATCTATGAGATGAGTTGTTCATGTGATGAGTCAACTATCCAGATGAATATGAGGAACCGGATTTTGAGTTATGGTTTATGACCATTACATCCTAATTGATATCCATGTAAACCATAAGGTATGACCTTGATGGCAGCACCCATTGGATGTAAATCCATGAGTGCAAATAAGTCTTAAGTGTTAAGACACATGGATAACATTTTGAGAAGGATGATGCTTGTTGATTGTAACTTAAGTGACTAAGGCATTTGGCATATGGATACTAAAACCGCATTCCTATGAGGAATAAAACAAGGATGTGTACGTGACACAACCTATAAGGTCTATGAATCCAATAATGCAAATGAAGTCTATAAGTTACAATGGACTAATCAATGTGATTGATTGAGTACAAGCAATTCAGAATTGGATCTTTACTTTGATGATATAGTCAAAAGGTTTGACTGATATGTCAAAGATAAAGAAGGGATCTGTGATTTAGTGGGAGCGTATTCACATTCCACATGTTGATGTGAAATGGAAATGTTCTAGAATGGAAATCCAAAAGTGGAAATTATCTTTAAGGAAGATAGAGATGTTTCCTATGTGATAGGAATAGAGATCTATAGAGATAGTTCTCGAAAAACCACTTGACCTGAAAAGAGAAAACATACATTGGCAATCTATACTGAAATGTTCAGTATGCACAGATTCAGTGGGAGAAAACTAGTCCATGTTACATGGAGTTAGTATCCCAAGGCCAAGTGTCCAATTCTTATGAAGAATGGGAACACTAAGAATAGATATGGATCTATCATGTATGTAATCATCCCATTATCTTGCATGTAAAGACATGGCAAGAACAAAATGCATTCATCATCTTGTATGTATGACATGACAATATGATGTGCTCATCCTGATAACTCGTATGTGGGACATGACGAGTGGATGTCTGTCTATTTCCAGTAAGGATTACTGGAATACCATGAGAGCTTGATAAGTACTTGTGAAGTACTAGTTCTATGGAGATAAGGAAGAGTTCGATGTAAAGAGTTACATTGATGTGAACTCCCGAAAGGACAGAAAATTAATCGCAAAATATATATAGGATATATATAAAAGTGAAAGTTTGTTGATAGTTGTAAGTGTTCGAATAAAACCATTTAAAAGGAAATGTCGAGTATCTATGTGTTAGTGAACAGCAATAGATACTATATGGATATGGAAGTTCATGAACTTATAGATATTCCTCTCATTGATGACAAGTCTGGAATCCTTGATCATGCAATGTGGCTAAAGGTTAGAAAAGGAATACTAGGTCGCATATTACGACAACTCCATCTCATACGTATGACGTACAGTGAAGAGATGTGAGACATGCATTTTAAAACTGACTTTGGCAAGGTGTTTCCATTACTCACTATGTTGGCACTAGAGCAGAGTAACATGTGGGACATGTTCGAAGATCACTCTGAATATAATTCAAGGGTGATTGGCTCGTAGTGCAAGTGGGAGTCTGTTGGTATGTATGCCCTGAGAGCCAATCATGGGATGATTGGTGGGATACATTAAGATTGATTTGATAAACATCAAAGTTGAGCTTCCAATTCTTTCTGGTTCAGTCATATGAGATAGTGATAGAACAGATTGAATGTCTAGAGAATGACAGTACTCAATGACGTATGCCTTCAGGTTCATGACCTAAACGACGAGATCATACAGATGTTAAGAGTTTGTACATTCTTGTTATGTCCCTAGTCGGATGTCATAGTGGAAGGTAGATAGACAACTATGACACACAAGACTAGATTGTGGTGTTGGTTGATGACAGAATCTCATTGGTCTTGATATAGAGATATCAAACCAAACACATAGGTACTTGTTAGAGAACTAGTGTACCGGACAGACCCACCGTGAGTTTGACACATGGAACCATGAGATGGTAGTCACAGTCAGTACTCACAATGATGGTGGTGAGTGTGATTCTTAGACCTGAAATCACTACACTCAACACATGTCGTTGGGCACACTTTGACATCATCAAACGCAGTCCTGAAACATGGGTTGTTATCAAGGTGATGATTGGGTGGCTTTGACACATGGGGCTTTTTGAGGGGTGAGTGATAGATATGGGATTTGTCCCTCCTGAGGGAGTTTGATATCCAAGGCCACTTGATGAGTAGGATTGAGATAGGCGTGCGCACGCATGTGTGAATCAGTATGTGATATTGATGTCATACATATCTCGTTCAATCTACTCTGAGATCAAGAAAGTGAATGAACGTTGACAGGATGACTGTTCCATGCCTCGAGTTCATTCGGGATATCAGTGACAAAGGAATTATACATTCGTTGTAAAACCATTCATGGATTGTAGGATGAAAGTTGTTCTCCAACTTTCTACTTTCACTTGGGTAGAAATGATGTGTGACTAGGCACCACTCTTTGCTTGTGAAGTCATAAGTGTTATGGACTTTCACTGCCAATGTGAAATGGACCTACAGGGTCACACACATAGGATTTAAACCTGGAAGAGGAGTTGTGTCCACAAAGCAATGTTTATATTTACTACTAAAGGAGTTTAGTAGTTCAATTGAACACTCAATCAGTCGATAGCTCAATATCATATGGTTCAAGGTGTTGGACGCATTGATTGGAGTATCAGATTGATTGAAATCGCAATTGACTGATTTTGCCCAACCTGTGCTCCCAACCGATCGGCTCATGTGATGAACCGGTCAGTTGAGGTTGCTGAACCGGTCGGCTGGAGTGTCCAGGCCGATCGGCTCATGCCCATGATGAAAGGAACGGTTCAAGAGTTGAACCGATCGGCTCAACTGGTGCAACCGACCAGTTGGGAAAGTCATGTCGGCAAGAATTTTCCTTTGGTTTCAAATTGCCCAATTCGATTGGGAATAACATTGGTATTCGATATCAATTGGGGACGAAACAAGGAAAATCTTTTTGAGCCGGATTAGGACCATGAACCGATCGGTTCAGGGCACCAACTGATCGGTTGGAGTGCCCCGAACGGTCGACTCTGGTCCAACCGATCGGCTCAAGGGCCGAACTGATCGGTTCAGCTGTGAATCGATCGTTTCAGGTTCTGAGTTAGTTGCTTTTTTGTGGAAAATTCTCGAACCCTTCTACTCCTGCTTTTAGTCCCGCATTGCCCGGGATGGAGAACCCTGTCCCTTGACCCTCCTATATATATAGGGGTATTGGGGGCTTCTCAAAGAAAAACTCAGTGCAACCAGTTGCTCTGGAAAGTTGTCATTCTCTCTGGTTTTGGTAACTAAGAGAGAGCCCAAGCAAGTGCTTCCCGCAAAAGGGAGGTGCAACAAGGGAAGGACAACTGCAGTTGCAACTGGAGGCAAGAGAGTGTGTTGGCGACTAGTACGTTAACAGGAGGGTGCGATTCCTTCCACTTCCTTGTGGGACAAGGAGAGTGGAGTTCCAGGTGGTCTGTGTGGACTACTACAGAGGCGGGAGGTCACTTCCGCTTAGGAGGACAACTGTCATCCGACAGTCTAGTAGGAGGAGGAGTTGTCAGTCCCGGTGCGACCAGGAGCTACACAGACGCCGTCCAAGACTGGTGCGGAAGACCGCGCAAGGCACGAGGTATCATCGCCGAGCAAGCCTCGGGACAAGGTATGATTCCACAAACCATCATTTCCTAATATATAGACGTTGACGCGTTTCCTCGGTATGGGTTTGGGGAGAATATTTTTGTTTCTGCTGCCTTCTCTGCCTCCCCTAAAACCCAACATTATTCTCATAGCAACCTTCATTTATTCCATGTATGAATGCTTATATATCTTTATTAAACTATTTGGATGATCTTTACCTTATGACATATATGGATATTAACTTCATCTCAGTAGATGTCCATATCTCCCTATCATACTGTTATACATAGAATTATTTTTGAAGTGCTTGCATCTACTCACGTCTTGGAGCTGTATACTATTTGTGATTAATCTTGTGGTTCATTTCTCTTTGAAGCAGGACGGTGCAACTCCATTTGAAGCCCAAGCCCGCCCAGTCACATCTGCAGCAACCTCCACAGGCACAATAATGTATTATGATATGTTGCAATTTCATATGGCTCTTTGCTTCTATGAGAAGGTTGCATTGCATAGACCTATGTATATATTTGAACAGCCACTATCAGCAGCTGTAAACATAGTGACTAACTTCATAGGGACGATATTCCTTCTATCTCTACTTGGAGGGTTCCTTTCAGATTCTTATCTTGGGTGCTTTTGGACGATGTTGGCCGAACAATAAGATCTTGAACAAAAGAAGAAGACAATAAGGATGTTAAAACTAGTTGAGAAAGACACAACTCTTTCGCAAAGATGTTAGTAGACCACTGAATCATTGATATATGTATATACTCACTATGAAAAATATGGTCTTTAACTAAAAAAAAATTGTAGCGAAAACCCCAAAATTTGTAGCCAAAAGCCTTGGCTACAATTATCCTTACATTTATAATATATAGCTAATACCCGTGTAGCTAATTGTTTAGGCTACATTTTTCAAACTTGTAGTTAGTTATGCCTCTGGCTACAAATTCATATGTAACCCTGATTGTAGGTAAAAATGTCCTTACACATAAAAATGTAGTTTCCATTGTATCCAAATGTATGACTACAATTCAATTTGTATCTATAATATGTAGGGAGAGATGGCATTGCTTACAATTGTATTTGTAGTTCATGTATAGCAAAAATTAGCACTTGCTACACATGTAATTATATCTAGTGTGTAGTGAAAGACACCATGTACTATACATACATATGTAGTGAGAGACATTATGTATCCAGTCAGTCGCTTGCCAATATAGAGGGGTTTTCAATAAGAAAATAGATGAATGTTAATCAAGATCAATATCCAGCTCCTCTGACCCTCCCACTGTGACAATAGCCTGCAATCAAAGTATTGTAAGTGATGATATCTGGTTCCTGACAATACAGCTGATGACTTCCTACATAACAGTAGAAGATCATCATCTCCAGAGATGAGTATTATTATACAAAGCAGAAATCCCAGATATGAGAAAGCAACAAATTATATGTGTCAATGTCGTGTCAACTTACTCGGACTAATCCTAGAACCTTTTGCCATGCCACCAACTAGTATGGGCACTCCCTATAGCTGTTCAAATTCATCAAAACACAAACACAGCAAAAGAAAAGGTAAGAACAAAGACCACCAATCCGAACTCCTTTTTTTTTTAACATGAACAACAGACCAAATATTATAGATGTCGCAATTTGTAATTTCTAGTACATAATATCTTTATAGTTTGCATGCATAACATAACAAGGTGTGTCCTGCAGAAAAGAATCAGTGACTGCCAAAAGGAAAAACCATCCCTTTTTTTCACAGATTAGCATGACTCGAAGGTGAAATTGTCCCTACATACCATTTCTTTGACGCAACCTCATTATTACATTTCTGGTTGCACTCATCTACAGTCCAGTAACAGATATTTGTGTAGTTGCAGTAGAAAACTGGAATCCCCTTCTGTTCCTGCCGTAGGCACCTCCCAAGATGTATCTTAATCGACTGCTTCATCACGGTGACAAACTCAGTAGAAGTACCGCAACCGACAGTTGCCTTGTCCAATTGAGAAGTTCTTGCAGCAGCGCAGGGGTTTGAGACCACGAGGTGTGTGGCAAGGATGACCAACAGAGCGATGTAGCATGCATTCGTCATCTTCTTTGTATTATGAAGAAGACACTGGTCTTGTACTTTTGTTGTTTCATCTGAACTCCTCCTTAATTGGGCACTGCATCTGATTTTTTAACAAAAATTGGACACTATATCTAATGCTGATAAATAATGTAAACGGTACCACAATCACAAAAATAATATGTAGCATGAAGAATAGATAAGTGAGAAGGAAAGAGGTTAAAGGTAGCAATGCCATAATGATATATGTACCATACTAATTCAGAAGCATATCTATGTCATCATTTTGAATGCAATGCTTTTTGTGCTAATGTACAAAGTGAGGATAATGTATATCTTGGAACTATCCCTTCAGGGACATCAAATATGTTTCAGATCTCAACCAAAAACTATCATCATTATTTTAATTTAGATGCAGTCACCATCTCCAAATCAAGAATATCCATCTAAAAGGATATAAGCTATTAGATGCAGTGATGAAATAGCAATTGGGTCAGCAAGATAGGCATGTGATGAGACCCAACTATTACATGACATCATCTTACTGGGCTTGTCTTCTAAAGTCAAGCTCACCAATTCCAGTGTATCTATCCCTAGTCGTGTCAAACTAAAATGGGTATGGTAACACATTTCATACTCAGGAAGAGTGGTCGTGTTGGGGCACACTGACGAGGATGTGATGGAAGTTGTACTGAAGGCTAACCCTGTATCTAGCATCATGGATTCTGCAATAACATTGCTGCAGAATAAAGACCGTGAGAGTGATTTTTCTCAGAAATAATCCACATTTGAGAGTCTGGGCCATTTAGAGAATCACATAATAGAAGTGATGGTTTTTTTATTCAAGGAAGAGCACCCATTCCTTGGTTGCGTAGAATCTATGTGGTTGCTGCTGGTCTGTGATCCGGATACAGACAGTGCATGCCAGATCAACATTGATATGTTGGATGGTTACAAAACTTCCATTGAGACTATCCAATCTTCACCAACACCTCAAATAAATCAGAGCTTGTGTACCAACTGTGAAAGCACTACCTTGATTCATAGTGATCAAGATAGCAATGTTGATAGTAACATGTAAATTTGTGAGCCACAAGTTGTAGTAAATGAAGTACCTAGTAACTTGCATTTATATCTTTTTGAGTTGCTTCTATGAAATCGGCAGCATGCCTCTTCTTTGTCTATCAAAAAATTAAAAGCTTGTAGAAAACAACTTCAGAAAAATATGAAAGAACCACTATAAACAAGAATGAATCAATAGGAAAAAGACTATGGAGTTACTACGAAGACAGAAAATAAGATCAAATGATTTGTCATAGCCCTTTGTAAGAGAAGAGGAAGTTGTTTTAGAGGTGTGAAGATTGAAGAGGGGCACAAATGACTTAGGCAAATGAGGTTCATTTGGCTAAGACAATGGCTGAAGGTGGTACACATATGAATGTAGACACTCCAGTTAAAACTAATCAAATGCGGGGAACAACTTATGTAGCTCGGGACAGAATAGGAAAATGGCTAGTAGAGGAGTTGTAAAGAATCAAGGCATAGATATACTGGAAGGGGAATTACTGGAAATGCGGGGAACAACTTGTGTAGCTCAGTATTTTAAATTCACTTAAAATGAGGTTGATGTTTGGTATAAACTCTGACTGACAACTACATCCATTGAATCATTTTATTATTTGGTAAATAGTTATCCCAAAACTTAGAAAATGGACTGACCTGTTATGTGGCACACAAAGTTTACCATTGATATATATGTGCACCAAGATATGCATTTTAGTTATTTTTATCATACCCGCCTACAAAGTTTACCATTTGTATGGTTTCAATGATGGATCAAAACTAGAACAGATATTAAAGCCAAAGTGAGGAGATAGATATTATGAAACTTCAACCAGATGAGGAAACATTGATAAGCCATGCAAAGTGAAAAAGATAGGGCTTGAACCTGTGTAGTCCAGTCTTGTATGGTGCTGATGTTTATAGAAGATGTAGTGTGAAAATCCATCAAACAGTTTACAACGTTAAAATCCAAGGTTGTGAGGCTAAACATTTAAATGATATTTTGATACTCAAAAGGGCAACCCAAAATTGCTGCAGTGTCAATCCTAGAACTTGAAATACATTTAATCTGTCTTGACAATGATCTGTCGAGCAGCATTAACATTGTGGCTGTTAGTTGCAATGAAGGTAGAAATTGAAGCCCTACATTATAATGACATATGTTTCCTGGTTCTCAACCTACTAATCAAAATAAGATATCATTAAAGTAGAGATATATAAGTGAGTATGTAATCACAAAATCATATGAAATTGTAGGTTTTCATGAACAAACAAAGGAACGTCTCAAAAATAGAATATATGTGCTTTCTACTACAAAATGCAATAATAATTCCAGTGATAATACTACATAATAGTTTTGTCTTACAACATCAATCTCATTATTCAGAATCTTCCAAGATATCATGCTTATAAAATTAGCAAGGAGTGATAAGATTAATACCATGCAATTGATTAGATTTTTTTCTTCTATGCCAAATCTATGAAAGTTCTGTAGGTTCAGATTCTAACCCGTGCTCCATTGTGCAGATGCTTTTCTAGTTCATCCAGTTGTTGCACATCAAGGATAGAGCCTCTATTCAACATGTTTCTCACCCATACATTACAGACATGCATAATGAGAAAGAGGATTGAGCATTCCCTCACCAAACAGGCATCTAGATGACCATATTCATGCAGTACATTGAAACTGGTTGGATCCTTGTGAATAATTTTTCTCATAACAATTACTGCAGAAAAGTATGTCACCTCCAAATTTCTAAACATTATGGAATATCAAACACAGAATAAGAAAATAAAGAATCGTGAGTGTTATTTGATTGGGTTGAACTAATAGGGGAATAGGTAGCTGATTCCACAGCCTTTAGTAGGACCTTAGTTAGTCTCTTTGAGAGTATAAAAAATTTGATGATCTTTAACATAATTACTAAGAACGACAGAAATAATACTCTCAACATCAGTACCAATAATTCATTGAACTTCAATTTGTAACCGCTGAGCTAAAAGCTCAACACGTCAAGATCCTTGAATATGAGCTTAATTTGTGTCATGCAATGGGGTAGCAATGGGGTAACTATTGCTGATCGTCTAAAAACCCTTCCAGAACTTGACTAGAATAACACATGAAGTAAGAAAAATTGTAAAAGACAATCCACAAATAAAACAGAAAACATATTACTTTGATTAGTTACAAAGATAATGGCCTTCTGAAAGATACCAATTCATCACGTGCATGATTTAATAGAACTAACACAATGAAAGCAAGAACACATATTCTGTTGTACAATTAGAGTTATAAGACTAGCTGGGAAGTATGGTAAACTCAACTTATTATACTCCCAGCAAAAACTAGAAAGGGGTATATATATAATATATCGTGTAACACAAATTTGATCGCCCGACCAATAAAGGCTTTGACATTAGGTGACTGGAGCATAAAGATCAATATAACTAGAGTTATACTTAAAAATCATATAATGTAAATGGACGGAAAAAATGCCAAATGTGCCCATTTTATATGTAATAACAATCTATCTCATGAAGATGCGATGATCTAACATTCTTCATCATGGGTTTGTTTTGATTCAAACTACAGAAGTTTAAATAGAAACAAAAATCTACCAATAACTTATAGACTGTACAGTCAAATGTAATGTATCCAATATATGGGAAACATATTACGAGTTGATGAGTTTTGATAAAACCAAAGTGGAACTCAAAGTTTTAGAGTGCAATTCTGTAGAGATATCTGAATTGGAAGGAGGAAAAAATATTTGGTGTTTAGAAATTATAATCTATAAAAGTTAATATATTTCACATTCCTGGAATTACATAATTTTATTCATTTATTCAAGAAAATAACTTCAATTCTGGAGAAAAGAAATGTCCATGTTGATTTATTGTTCAATCAAAGAACCATTTTCTTTATACAGTACATGGAAACCACAAATTTGTAGAACGGATCCCTTCCCCTCTCAAATTCGGCTGTATTCTTGTATAGTTGAGGTAAACAAGTTAGAAACAAGGGAGTCAAATAGAGATCGCGTGTTACATTAATGTCATGATGGAAACCAGTTGATATCTTCTATTTAAAAGGACAATCGTTCATGTATTGTAGATGACGATTTGAATGGACAAACCATCGAGACAAAGAAGCCAGCAATAAAGAAAGGATATCCATATTTGGTGAACTACTTAGTGGCTCTGTCAATATCATAAGATGATGAATGCGAAACTGTACAAAAGTAATGCAAAGCTCATGATTTGCTTGGCCACGGTGATGTATTTATTCAATGTAAAGTCCTAGATACAAAAAATAGGGAATAAACTAAAGAAGCTCGTCACAACGTGAAAAAGATTAACAAACATTTGAAAGGCACATTTTCTAGTTGGGAAGGTCCTGCAAGGTAATAGTCTTGACATAAACGAAAATGTAGATCTGAACCCACAATCATTTGAGCTTGGTTAATGGTCTACCTAGCGTGCAAACGCTTTGTAGGGCTTGCAGTCTTTAGTGGTCCAGTTCCATGTCAAGTTGCTTCATCTCATTGTCATTGATAAGGATTCTAAAGACAAGTTATTTCTTTGACATATCGCGGGTTTGATAGATACTAAATTGAAAATATATTTTGTATGGGCTTATCATGGTGAACATGTTATATTATGATGGCAGAGCTAGTATTCGGACCTGGCCGCAATAATGGGCCAAGATATAACAGGGTTATCACTATCAGGTTGCAAAGGTTCTGGTTTGTTCTAGATATATATTAGCTATCACATGTCTAAGCATCCATTAAGGTAGATTCATCCGTGAAGCATTTGAAGCATTTCTCTGAAAATGTCTACTATAAATATCTTATCCAAAAGACTTTCAGATTTTACATAACACTCACTGCATCAGTTATGTTTGTCCTTCACTCAATTCCAGTTCAGTTTATAGTCATCTCTGAAAAATTTGCTCAGGTTGATAATTGATTGGTACTTCCCCACAATATATACACTGTAAAAAAGAAGCCATAACTAGGTGCTACCTAAAATATACTATGCTTGCGCACACCCTGTCATCTCTGCGGCGACGCACAAGGTGACTAGGGTTTTGCGGCTGTGGCAGCCATCCCCCTAAGAGGTTGTCCCCATCTTCTTTTCTCTTGCAGGTTCAAGTGCGGATGTGGGTGGTTGATCTCACTCAGGGCTACGTTCGGTGCGCTCAGCATGGAAGAGTCCTTGGCCGACTAGTGTGAGACTTAGGATCACATATGAAGAGTAGGAGGTGGCTGAGATAGAGGAGGCAGACAGAGGTGGAGTCTCGGAGCACGAGGAGTTGGCACTAATTGGGCGCTTGTACACGGATTGATCATACAATTTTTGGGCCATGAAGAGAACCCTAGCTCAGGCTTGAGGGCTGTCGGGCGGCGTCATGTTTAGGTCAATTGACACGACAACATTCGCTATCCAATTCACTCACTGGAAAGATAAGCAGAAGGTAATTGATGGAGGTCCTTGGAATTTCGACAATAAGATGCTTCTCATCAGGGAGGTGGACCCGACGGATCAGTCGGGGAGGATATGGTTCAAGGAATGCCATCTCTGGGTCAGGATTTATAATGTGTCGTTAGGGTTTCACACAGAGACGGCCATCCAGACGATGGCGGAGGAGATTGGGAAAGTGATCAAGCTTGATTGTGATGCGCTAGGATGGGAGACGTCAGCGCGTGTTCGAGTGGGAATAAACGTCAACAAACCACTCAAACGGATCCAGAAAGTGAGGGGGAGCAATGGAGAGATAGTCAAAGTTGAGTTGAAGTATGAAAGATTGTCGTCGTTCTACTTTATCTGTAGTATGATGGGCCATATCGACAAGGACTATGTGGAGTTCGACGAGGAGGGTGAGAACCAGTGGGTTGGGGATCTTGGCTCAAGGCCTCTCTAAGGAGGCCGAGGATGGCGCTAGAGGAGGAGTTCCAAGGAGCTCGAGCACTAGGGCGAGGAAGGTACGTTTCCAAACACGCAGTGGTTCTAGGACGGCAACGTCAGATACATCATTTGCAACTAGGGCGTATGCACAAGTGGAGGAGTAGGCGCAGTCCATGGATAAGGGGGATAAATGGTGGCAGGGTGGAAAGGCGGCAAGGGAAAACCTAGGGCAGGGGGGCGATCCAAGGCAGTAAGGAGGACAGTGGGGAGTCCAGTTACATGGAGGAGACATCTCGACCGTCATATGCCCCGTGACGCACGTACAACAAAGAAGCGTTGATAGATCTTGACTCCCAAGTGATGGGAAGCATAGAAACAAAGGGGAGGCTGCGAGACAAATATGTTACGGAGGATGGAACGTGTCCAATATGCACAACATGTGAAGAAACCATCCCTCATATGCTTGGACACTGCACCGGGGAAGAAATAGTTAGATAGTACAGCTAGCTGGATAGGATGAAGTGCCTGGACTTGGGAGGTAACTTGCATGATGATTTGGTTGCCCTTTGGGATAGCTACATGGTGGAAGAGTTGGATGAGCTTATGGTTGTTTGGTGGACGATATGGACCTGTCGAAACAACAAGATTTTTACAGATGAAGCTCCTTCCCCTCGCCCTATCCTTTTCTCTTATAGAGCCATGATTGCTGACTATAGGAGAGCAAACGGGGGCGGGGGCCCAATGCCCAACAACTTCAGGGTGGTGGACCGGGAGGGGAGCATGTGTAGGAGGGTGTCAAAGGTTGGCGATCTGGGAGGTATAGGGGTGGAAAACAACTGGAGGTGGCTGCACATTGACACAACCGCCAAAGGAGTCGACGACTGTGGCTTGGGGGTAGTGATATGGGATGGGAGGGGAGGCTTCTTGGGTGCTATGCAAAGGAGGGTACAGGTGGAGTGGAACTCAGACGTTGCGGAAACCACAGCTAGGGAAGGGATGCAGCTTGCACGGATGGTGCTAGACCAAGGGGACCAACTGGTTTTATGCTCAGACTCATTGAACCCGATAACGGCTATGACAGATGTGAGGAGGAGACCAGACTACCTGGGGATGTTGGCGGATGATATATGCTACCTCGCTTCTTTTTTCACCTCTGTTCGTTTTATTCATGTGAAAAGAATTTATAACTCTGTAGCCCACCTGATTGCAAAGGAGGCAATTAGTTTTAGTTGGTCATGTCAGGCACTGGTCTTTCCTGCCCATAAGATGGAAAACAACAGCTGAAGACGATGTTTTCTTTGTACCTTGATTTTTTTTCTATATGAATGAAAGGCGGTGACTTCAAAAAATATATATATACATTGTGATTCAGGAGTAATTTATTAAATAAAAATTTGGTAAATTCAAACATATCATTTATATACATTGTAGTTCTCAAAGCCTATTTGGAATTCTATTTCTAGTAAAGAGCCTTTTTTTATTTCATATTCATGTCCAAATGTATTTTAGTGTTCCCTGATTCAGATGCATCTTTTTAGATATGTTTTTTTCCTTCATAGAATCTCTTTCTTTCACTTGTATAGTTGAGGTAAACAAGCTAACAGGTGAACATCTTTGGCAAAGAATGATCTCTGCATAAATTAGATAACAGTTAGCCCGGCCCACAAGATAAATACGTGCAAGATATGCAATACATATTGCACATGTACAATCCAGCTCATTCTCCTAACTCGAAATGTATCTTTGGATTAGAAAATATTAATATAAATTTAGAAAAGCAAACAAAAAATCTGGTGTGGTTGGCAATTAATTACTTCAAGCCTAGTTTGAAGAAGAATGACTTTATATATCCTTGGCATTCCTATTATAGATCCAACAGTAGAGCATGATGAATGGGTTTGTATAGAAGATTCTAAAGGTACCTTTTTGTCTAAGGAAGCTTACCAAGAAATCATCTTGTATACCAGAACTCTCCGTCACAAGCTTGTTGGTCCAAGATATGAAACTATAACTTGTGCTAGTGACTAATTTTTATGGCAGTTCCTGCATGATGGACTAATGACCAACAGTAACTTAGTTGAGAGACAATTTACATCAATTAAACAATGTTCAAGGTGCTAAGAAGTAGAAGAAACCTACTTACGCGCCACACAAGACTGTCCCTTAGTAATGCCAATGTGGGAGGAGATTATATTATACATGGAGTGCAAATCTTTGCGGAGAATGACATAAAGGAATGTGTTTCCAAGAATCTGAAGAAAAACCACAAAAGATGCGATTGGTCAATCTAGTTTGCCAAAAATATTTGTACGTTTGGGAAATAAAAACTAGCATCTATTCTAGAATTTATAGTAGACATACAAGCAAGCTTGTCTGAACATCCAACATCATGTGCAAATATATATGTCTTTAAGATCACATAGAATATTGGACCATTATCTGGAGGGTTATCATAAAGTGACATATTATTTCATACATTACCACATTGACATCTAAAAGATAATCCTTTTTCCTTATATTTCTACAAAGAAATTTGATGCCACCATGGCGAAGAAGGAAAAAAAGATATAAAAGATTATGAAGAAATGGAAGGCATAAACTCTCGTGTAATACTAATCCAAAATATACCAACGAAAAACATAGTAACTTACAGGGTGGTGCCTCACCTAGCCTTTCATGCATGTCTAACACCTTACGTGTTTCTATTTTTACACAGGAAGAAAATAGTCAATAGGATAGATTGGATTGAAGTAGAAATACAAACCCGTGTTGTATAACGATACATTTATATATTACCAAGCACACTAACACCTTTTTTCCCTTCACCATTAATAGTCACTAGTCGGATAAAGGGATTTATTATGAAACATTCAAGACCAAATATTTTATATAACCAATTTCATTAATATTCAGTAGTAGTACATTATATGCTAGAGGCCATCCTGTAGTGTAATAAATTTTTAGATGAAAAAGTATGCATGCTAAATCTTCAAACCATAAGATAAAGACCCAAGTCAATTCGGAATGATAGAAATTAAAAAGCATGTATTTGTCATCGATCATCTAAGAGTTAGTCCAAACAATGTCTAGCGTGTTATTGGATATTCTTGGTTCTATTCATGTACGTCCTGCTCATGGATGTAGTGACGGTTATTTTTGAGTTTCAAAGAGGATGTGAACTTGAGTTTCATCTGAAGCTTTATATGGTCTTGATGTATTGTATGAGTCAGTTCTTGTTTATCTCTCTAGCTGTTGGGTTTATTATTATGACCAAACTCAATTCAATTCAACATCATCTAGTTCATAACTAATGATTTAATTATATTTTAATGAGCTCTGGATAATAATTTAACTAAATTACTTCTAAATAGCCCAGTTCTGTGCACATAGTAGCTTGAGTCAAGTTATTAGCACTATCCCAAAGTCACATGTTGTTAAGATGTTAATTTGAAGCTTGTTCTTTATAGAACCTATTGAGATCTGGACAACGTTGTTGAATGAAGCAGTAGTTCTGCATAAATCTATAACATAATTAATTTTCTTATTTTCTATAGTTTTTACTGAAATAACACAACTAATTTTTTTTATCTCAATCTGTAATAGAGATGTCGATGAGTTAACTAAGAACATATTTTAGAGTTTCTTTTCTATACATTATATACACAAACATGGATTGGTTATGCAGTATGTTACATCAATACACATGGATTAATTACTCCAATAAAATATGCATTATGAATTTCTAGACTATGTTGGCATACATCCTAATCCAAAGGGGAATTCATTGGCAGGAGATTGGATAGTGGAGCCTAATTTGCAAGCCTGAAATCCCCATTAAAATAATTACAAATTTCTAAAGAAAATCCATGTTGCACAAGAAAAGCTTAGTTATTGGTGATATCCAAATACGTTAGTTGAATGGATGTAATACTGTCATGAGTTTATAACATGATGCTTGGGTTACAGAGACTATTTTGATCTATACGCTAAGATATATCTCACTGTGTTGGTCCTTATACCATGGTTAGAAAAGTATGCCACCATCAAACACATCAATATCCATATCGCCTGCATGAATATTGTGAGTAAATGCATAATAACAGAGCAAGTACCTACACTCATTTCATATTTTACAATCATACACTAATAATATATTTCTAACAAACATGATATTGAACTTGCTTCAAGAAAACATTGCACTGAACAGACCAATCACAAAGACTGCCAAGCACCTTGGAAGCTATCCAAGTTTGGTACAATTGCTGCATTCATAAACGGATAAGTACATGTGTGTTCTATCTATGTTAAGTCCTAAAATTGTCCTACATTATTTCTAATTCAAATAGTATCAAAAGAGCCTATAGTGATTTCTATTTTCGGTTAATGTGTAATTTAGATTGTTTGGTTGTAAATGGTACTCCAGTGGAAAAAATGCCTACCTAACTTGCATGTTTTTTATACACCACATAGGACGATAGAGCTTCCAAATAGAATAAAATAAAGGAATAAGTTAAACCATACATCAACAATAATATTTCTAGATTCCATACCTCATGTATTGCTCCTATAAGACATGGACCCAATAAAAGTACATCGGATACCAAGCCCAACTTTCAATTTCACCTCTTAATGCGTTTTGAGTTTGTCTAGTCTTTTCTGAATATGTAGTTCTTGCAGACGTGAAAAGTTAGTCCTTCAGGTCACCATCTCAGGGTAATCTACTATACAGTTATCCTTCAGTGTTTGGTCAAAGAATGCAACATATACCTTCTTCTAAAGTACTATATCAATGATCACATAAATTAAATGTGTTGATCAGTATTAAAGCAACAAAAAACTGATCCACATCTTAGACCATCGACCCTGAATCCTTAATAATTCCCTTTAATATTACCACATACAATCCGCATTGGGCTCATCTATTCAAAATAGGGGCCAAAGCACTACGTCTATAAAATAAGGCAAATCAGTACAAGAATAAAAGAAGAGTCGGAGCGGACAAATCAGTGTTACTGCTAAACATTGGAAGTGTGTAGGAAACACTTGCATCTAGGTGAGCACTTGAGGGTTTTCAGCAATACAAATGTCAATAAAGTATAGGGCATTCAGTAAATGGGGCATGGGAATGTTACCTCATTGTGAGTGCGAGAAGCAGGCACCAAATCAATATACTCTAACCTTGAACTTGATTGTCCGCACTCCAACTTAGCCATCTCATTTTTCTATTTCCTCATTTATCATCCTTTAGTGTCTCCTCTCTGGAAGTTCGGAGATTAGGTTCAAATAGATGGGAGAAAATGGAAAGAAGAGGGCAGAGCATGATCGAACTGGGGGCTGTGGTGGGAGGACAATATGTTGAAAGGAAGCAAGTGCGGTGGTTGGTGGGTTTGCTGTGGGGGAAGAATTACCGAAGTGGATGTCAGGTAAGGAGAGTGTCAAGTGTGAATGGGTAAGAGATCAAATTAACTTATGTCACTATCAAGGATACGATCTACTATTACGGAGACAGGCTACCGCAGTGGAGATAGCGCTGCACACGATCGGGGTGGCAAGGAGCATCTTCAAAGCCAAGTAACATGATTAGGGTCGGGGAAGGAGAAAATGCCACATTGGGGGAGTCGTGAGGAGAAGAAAACACACTGGAGGGGATGGATAGAGACCACACGATTTGTAGGAGAGGAGTACAGGTCCAATTTTTGGAATGACTTGGGTGAGCCGGGAAGGAAGAGGGTGTCGTGTTGGTGTCGGACGAAAAGATCATTGTTCCACTGAAATGGGGAAAACTCCATCGTTGAAAGCTCTGGGCTTGATTGGCGTTGCTGAACAGATAAAATCTGGTGATAAGGGACAATGCTCGACCAACCCTGCAGCCAGATGGGGGAGATGTCTCCGTCTGCAGTCAAGGTGGGGAAGACGGAGGTCAGAGGGAATCGTGTGTAGCGAGGCGGCATGGAGCAGATTGGCGGTTGTTGCGTGCAGACTACTGTTTGGAGTTCAGGGAGATCACGGAGAATAGGGGGAGGGAGGGAGTATTGTGCGTGAGAGGGGGGAATAGTATAGAACTTAAGTGGAGTGAGACGCGGGAGAATGAATTTTGGGTTTGACATTTTACTAGTTATTTAAACTACAATTAACTATACTTGTATGACTACATTTAAAATAAAGAGAAAAATGTAGTGAGGTATAGTCTTACTGATTGACTACATTTACTTTGGTTATATTTTTTATTTGTGTAGCCAAAAATAGCTTGAGCTACATGTAAATTAATTGTAATTAGATAAATTGTAGCTAAATAGTGTTTTTTTCGTAGTGACTTTTCTTTGTACGCATTGTGTAATAGGGGCAAGGTATACATCCTCCCCATGTACATTCAACGCTTCATTATAAATGAAAGTAAGATTGTTGGCATACACATTATATATATATATATATATATATATATATATATATATATATATATATATATATATATATATATATATATATATATATATATATATATATATATATATATATATATATATATATATATGAATATATAGTCGAACTAAGCATATATGTATGTGTACTAAATGACACTACATATGTAGCTTGATGCATAATCAACTACATATATATGTATATAGTAATTGATTCCTTTCCCTACACATTAAATACATATAAAATGTATTAACTTCATGATTTTGCTACATACTGACTATATATGCAATTATAGTCATACATTTAGCTATAATTATACTTATATTTAAATATGTCAGGACAATATCTAGCTACGTACGCTTCCAAATACATATGAATTTGTAGCGAATGAATTTTCTAACTACATATTTGAAAAATATAGTTAAAGGCTTTAGCTATACGAGCATATACTACAATTTGTATGTGTAAAGAAATATGTAGTTAAAGCCTCTAGTTACAAAATATGGGGTTTTCGCTACAATTTTTTTTATAGTTAAAGACCATTTTTTTGTAGTGTCTCCTTCACTTTGGGAGAAATTTGTGAGCTGGTTCCTCAAGTGGTTTGTCTTGCTTGGCGGAAAGTACTTTGCTAGGAAAGCATTGAGGAGTTGGTCCCAACTCCTAATAGACTTCTTGGGAAGAGACAAAAGCCACGCCTTGGCTCTATCTCTTAGAGTGAAGGGAAATAGCATAAGTCTAATTCCATCAGCAGACACTCCATTAATCTTAAAAGTATTAAGATATTCCAGAAATTCTGCAATATGAAGACTTGGGTCTTCATTGGCTGTACCCCCAAAACAATTTTGCTGAATCGTTTGCATCATAGAAGGGGCAATTGAAAAGTTATTTGCTTCCACAGTAGGTAGGTCAATGGCTCCACAAATATTTGTGGCAACCGGCATAGCGAAGTCTTTTAGAGGGCGATCGTCCTCCATGGCTGAAATGCTTGGTGTTGCTACTGCAGAAGATGAAGAAGACGGTGGTGGTGATGATGGCGGTTAAGTACCTCCAAGTAGTGATTGTTCCACCTTTCTTGTTCTTCTCAAACTTTAAAGAGTTCGCTCTATTTCAAGGTCTAACAAAGCGGATGTTTGTAGACGTCGTTGTGAACGATGCATACAACCTGAAAAATAACAAGAGAAATTTAGAACACACTAAGAGGTATATGGAAATATGAAAATGATGAATGATGGTCTAGTCTCAAATACTAAATAGTACTTATTACTCCAATTAAATTACTATAGCTCCCCGACAACGGTGCTAAAAACTTGTTGGTTGTTTATACAAATGACTTTCAATCCAAGTAAAGGGTAGTTTACTCAACTTAACCAAACTCTGCAAGTATACGGAGGTAGTATAGTCAAGGTCAAACACAAGGAGCTTAGCTAACTTAATTGAACACAACAATACCAAAGTTCAACAATCTAGACCGATTTTAAAGGGTAGAAAAGATTTGTTCTAAAAGCATAAAAATTAGGTTTTAACTATAGGAATTTCAGATTTTAATTAACAAGCAAGGATTACAAGAAATGTTCGATTTCAGAAAGTTAAAGAATCTTGGACATTAGGATTTCACTCTCATACCATAGCAATCAGGAGAACAAAATAATTGAAACATACATAAGATCATGTTTCAAGGAAAAGTTGTGTTACATTTCACCTCCCGTTGTAAATGTAACGATCATAACTCAAAACAACACTCTCGTGTATGAATTTCGTTTATGATCACAAACAGTTCCTCAACTCATTGTTCTCTACTCTCGTAGAAGAAGAAGAGTTGCCAAGAGAAGCGGCTCCATACATTCCTACTAGTCTTCTCAAACTAAGTAAGAAGACAGAAAATATGCATATAAGGTGGCCAACAATACATGCAAGAAAAAGAGTAAACCGACACTCTCATGGTAAAGAAATAAGAACAAATGTATTTAGTATGAAATTACTTGTTCATTACATGTTATGGCATGGGAGTTACTCTCCCATGCCCAAGAAGAAGGAGTCTACTCGTCCATAACAATGTACAACAGATTTGCTACAGAATTTTCAGTGCTAGACATGGTTTAGAGAAGAAAAGACAAGGAGAACTGAAGATGTAACCACAAGAAGCAAGAATTCCGGCTTTAGGACGAAATTCCCTACGACGTGCACCTGGAAAATAAAAAGTTCGGCAACTTTATTGAAACGTGCACGGTGTGCATTTAATAACTGCAGCAAAAACTTGTTGGTTGTTTACACAAATGAGTTTCAATCCAAGTAAAGGGTAGTTTACTCAACTTAACCAAACTCTGCAAGTATACAAAGGTAGTATAGTCAAGGTCGAACACAAGGAGCTTAGCTAACTTAATTGAATGCAACAATACCAAAGTTCAACAATCTAGACCGATTTTAAAGAGTAGAAAAGATTTGTTCTAAAAGCATAAAAATTAGGTTTTAACTATAGGAATTTCAGATTTTAATTAACAAGCAAGGATTACAAGAAATGTTCAATTTCAGAAAGTTAAAGAATCTTGGACATTAGGATTTCACTCTCATACCATAGCAATCAGGAGAACAAAATAATTTAAACATACATAAGATCATGTTTCAAGGAAAAGTTGTGTTACATTTCACCTCCCGGTGTAAATGTAACGATCATAACTCAAAACAACACTCTTGTGTATGAATTTCGTTTATGATCACAAACAGTTCCTCAACTCATTCTTCTCTACTCTCGTAGAAGAAGAAGAGTTGCCAAGAGAAGCGCCTCCATACATTCCTATTTGTCTTCTCAAACTAAGCAAGAAGGTAGAAAATATGCATATAAGGTGGCCAACAATACATGCAAGAAAAAGAGTAAACCGGCACTCTCATGGTAAAGAAACAAGAACAAATGCATTTAGTATGAAATTACTTGTTCATTACATGCTATGTCATGGGAGTGACTCTCCCATGCCCAAGAAGAAGGAGTCTACTCGTCCATAACAATGTACAACAGATTTTCTATAGAATTTTCAGTGCTAGACATGGTTTAGAGAAGAAAAGACAAGGAGAGATGCAGATGTAACCACAAGAAGCAAGAATTCCGGCTTTAGGATGAAATTCCCTCCCTTTATCTGCTCCAAGTCGGACTAACTCCTCTCCAAAGAAGTTGCTCGGAGTTGGGGAAGCTTGGTTGCACCTTGAAGAAGAAAATGGAGAAGTGGAGAAGAAGAAATGGTCTCTTTTTGCAAGAAACCACCTTAGATTCTTCCAAATTCGCCTTCCTATGCTCTCCTCTGGCTTTGGGACAAGAGAAACTCTCCAAATGACCGAACATAACTGTCCCATGGCTTCCCCCTTTGTTTTAAAATCATATTCTGAATTTTCGAATTTCTGAAACTGCCAGGTGCACGCCATGCATTTTGGGTGCACGTCGTGCACTTCAGTGCAGTTGACATCAGGCTGATCTGTGCACGATGTGCGATGAGGAATTGCACATCGTGCGACTTTGCAGAACTTTCTTCATCAGTTTGCACTCCAGGTGCACGTCGTACATTTCGATGTGCACGACGTGTCTTCGTCTTCTGTACATTTCTGAAAACTTGCACGCCGTGCATTTTTACCGTGCACGCCGTGCATTCTCTTGGCTGAACAGACCGGATTTTCTCTGGAATGTTGCACGCTGTGCATTCTGAATTGCACGCCATGCACTTTACTACTTGAGTGAACCAGTCTTTTTTCTGGAATGGTGCACGCCGTGCATCTGAGTTGCACGCCGTGCATTCTTCTGTTTCTGTAGAAATAACATCTAAATTTAGTTCTTTTTATGGCAAATTTGAAGTACAAGTTATGGGGAGAGTAGAACAACAAAAAGATGGCAAAACCAACATGAAAGAGACTGAATTATATCAGAAAGAACCAAATTTGTGTGTGATAACATGTGAAAAGATGATATATAAATCACACAACAGTGGTCGAATCAGTGAAGGATGGCAGTGCTGAAGGAAGAGAGTCTGGGCATTCCTTCTCCACACTCCGCTGTACTCATTCAATGTCACACACCTTCAGGGGATTTTCGTGGACTCAACCAAGATGCCTGAAGGTTTAGAGACAAGCCACGCTCTTCTCGTCCTACTGGCTTTCTCTCCCATGCCAAATCGTGCTTCTTGAATCCCAAAGCACTGCCTTTTGGCTCCTCAACCCCTCAGTCATCTGTAGCTTGCTGTTGCCAATGGAAACGGGGAGGAGTAGATAAAAATTGTTTGTTCTCCCTCATGAGCAGTTAGCTACGATGTAATAGACATTACTCTGCTGTGAGGATTGTGGATTGAAACTATCTCTCCTCCATACTCATGCTAGTAGATACGGGCATGACTTGGTCTTCGGCCCCGAGTAAAGAGGAGGTATAAGATGATATGAATATCATCATATGGTAACCACACAGTTATCAAGAGCAGTGTTTGTTTACTGATCCACATTCAACAACCGGTGCCAAACTAGCAACTATAAGTCATGGTTAAGAAAGGGAATAGGCTTGTGTGACATCAATATATCACGTTTAAGTACCAAATATCTAAAAGAGTAATGTTTGGCAACATGTAATTCATTAATGACCTCAACTTCCACAATTATATCATTTTATTCCAATTATGTACTCAAGTACTAGTCTAAATATCAACAACCAAAAATTAGGGTTATCACAGTCTCATTTTGCAAAAGTATATTAATTTGATAGAAAATGTATTAAAAAGGTAATTAGGAACCCTAATTGAGTATAAAAGATGAATCTTTGAGGTTTAATAGGTTAATTTGAGAAGTATTAACCTGTTGATTATAAAAAGACGCATTAGATCTAAAAGGATGAACTTTATGCATGATTTGATTAATTTAGGGTTCCATGTACATAAATAAGCTTTAATGGGCCTTGAAACCCTAATGTTAGTAAATATGACTCTTAATGGCATTAATTGTTCAAATTCGAGAATAAAGCTGAGATATGATGGTTCTAAGCTATTTTGAGTATAAAATTCGTAATTGTGGATAAATACCCTTAATTTGGTAATCAAGTTTTTCTAATGGATAAATGTGGAATTAGTAATAAATCGAGTCCATATATGAATGAGATCATAATGAAATATGAGTTGTCAATTTGAAAGAAACTAAAGGTAATAGTTGAGTCTAATGATCATGAAACAACTTAAAAGGATAAAGATGGTAATTTTAATGTAAAAGGGGAATAATAGACTTAATTGACTTTTAAGTAGGCTTATGATGTTGAAGTTAGGGTTTGTGAACTAAGAGAGTGTTAAACGAGGAAAAGGTATTATGGAGGCTAAAACCCTAATAAAACCCTAAAGTGGCCTAGAAATCCTAAGGTAGAATCTAAGATGATCTTGAGAATGTTTTACATAAAACAATGACACTTGGACATTATGCATTAATTTCAGTATATTGTTGATTGTTTTTTGACTATTCTTGAAGATTATTGCTTGGACATCAAGTTTCTCTGGATCAGGTATGTGGTTAATTATGGTTAATCGCATTAGTTTCCTGAAGGTTTTTTCGATGATTAATCGCATTGTATACAACCTATCAGCTTGGATGTTCATTCTTGCAAATCATAAAGTCACTATGATTATCACAATTATGATATAAGTGTGTATTCTTGCACCTACATGCCACCCTGATGGATGATGCAAAAAGGTCAAGCCTAAGAGGGAAGACCCATGGGCACCAGGAGTGGTGACCCCAGACACCAAGCTCGGGATAGAGAAGGTGGTCTTTATTACATGTCATGGGCACCATGAGAGGTGACCCCAGGCACCAAGCTCAGGATGGAGAAGGTGGCCTTAAGTCAATGGCAAAAGAGAAACCCTAAGGACGGTATTCCTGGATTAGGGTAAAAGCGGTGGACAATGTCACACTGAAAACGTAAATTGGCTTGTTAATTACCTTGATTGCGATAAATAGGTTATTAGCCTTATGTGTGAAATTTTGGTTGTCCCCACATACCGACATATTCATTTATATTGTCCGACGTTTTGTTTGTCAGCATTTTAGGTACAACCCTGCAAAGAACAAACAGAAAAGTGACACATTGTGAAAATAAGAAATAAAGTGCAAGGAGGATTAGATAG
Organism: Alisma plantago-aquatica; assembly: GCA_963693085.1. Lineage (NCBI taxonomy): Eukaryota > Viridiplantae > Streptophyta > Magnoliopsida > Alismatales > Alismataceae > Alisma > Alisma plantago-aquatica. Next base: position 778,522,573 of record OY856413.1, read on the forward strand.
AATAGATTCAAGCTGTGGATAGAAGTAGATTTCCAAAAATTTTTAAAGGTATGCAAAGTTTTATTTTATACCAGCTTTCAGTATAGTTTGGTATAATTTTATAATTATTACTAATTATTTATCGAACCTTTGATCCGGTTAATTGGGATAACAACTCTGACCTCTTGGTCTCCCTTAATTGGGGGTTACTGGGAGGCGGGGTCATTATATTAAGGGAGACCAAGAGGTCCGAGCCATATTTCATGTATGTGTTGTCACTTACGATTATGTAGAAAATTCTTATCTATCTTGAAAGAAATTATTGAGCCTGATAAAGATGATATAGCTTAATCTCATCTAAAATTTTTTGGTGACATTTCGTGTCATATATTTACTCATACTACAAGGTCACACTGTCAAGACATTAGTAGGTTCTGTTAGTATCAATGTTTTGATCAATATGTTATTTTATGATTTAGTAGAATGACAAAATAAAAAATTAATAAGCCTACTATTCTCTGTAAGCAGATTGATTTTCGAGACAAAATCACCTTCTAAGGAGGGAAGGAAAGTAGCGACACATTAGATATTTTATTTAGTTTTAATCTTGCTCAATATTCCCACTTGTCTAATAGAAACTAGATTCTATATCATATTGTTACTTGTTTACTTGGTCAGATAATTTGCCTCATTATACATTTGAAAAATGAAAAAACAATACATGGATTTTAGTAATTCCTCTAGTCGATAAAGCTATTTCCTTATTTGTGAACATTACTAAGATATACTATTTTTTTATCCTAATCTTGACTTTTTTTAGCGTTTGCATCCTTTTCCTTCCTAAAAAGATACTATACTTTAAGATCATATTGCTTTTAGATATAACTTACATAAGTAATATGTTTACTAAGTACAACTAAACTTCATGATTCATCATGTGTGTTACTAGTAATTTTATATTTAAAAGACAAAATATATTTTCTACTTTTAGTGCTTGATTTCATCTCTTGAATAATTTATTATTTAGTTAATAAATTACACTTGAAACAGATTTTCTAAATAATTTGTGTGGAAACCTAATAGTTGATAAATCTTGGTAAATGTGCAAAATTAGATTAATATATTTCAATTAATTATTGTGTTCATGATTGAATTTTAAATTGATTCTCTTTATATAAAAATAGATTATTCATATTTAAAATTTTGAATCAATAAAGAATATGATGGTAGGGTTTGGAGCCCGCGGCGGCAGCCGCGGAGTCCGAGGAACAGGTCGACCCCCCTCGCAACAACGCCCACCCACCCCGCCATCATCCTGCCCTGAGATTGGAGATTCAGCGACCGACATGCAGATCGAAGAGAAGGAAGCACGAATGGATGAGCCCCCGAAGGATACCACCACGAAGTCGTATAAGGACATGGTGATCAACCGCACAAACAAGATCCCGTCTGGCCTAGTGTAGGTCTCACCGGATCTCCTACAAGCCGATGACATCCGTGTGGATAAAAGCGGAAGCCTCCCTGCAATCACCATTAATCCGAACAGGCTGCCACACCTCCTTGAACTGTAGAAACACGTAGTTGTTATTAAGGTCATCGACACCTCCGTCGGTTTCCAAGTTCTCATGAATCAGATAGCCGTCATGTGGCAACTTGCCGGCGAATTCCGGGCCGTCGACCTTGATATGGGGTATTACATCATACAGCTCGCAAACAATGACCAATTTGTCTGAGCCATGATAGGAGGCCCATGGATGATTTTTAATCACTACCTGTCTGTCCAGTCCTGGTCGTCGGCGTTTCGTCCGTCGGACTCGATCCCTAGAAAAGTGGTGGTCTGTGCGCGGATAGCGGACATTCCCATCTACCTGTACCAAAACCTTCTTCTCGGAAGCATCAGAAACTTGATTGGGCGGACTATAAAGATCGACACAACAACACAACAAGGTCATAGGGGAAAGTTTGCGCGCATCGTTGTCAAAGTCGACACTGGTACCCCTCTGCTCCCAACCATCTGCCTAAACGGCGCACAATACAGGTTGGAGTACGAAAACCTCCCCAACCTTTGTATGAGGTGCGGTCGTATAGGGCACGTTGAAGCCGAATGCAAATTTATACCACAGTTCTCAGTCGGTGACCCTACCGCAGCCCCATCCACATCCATAGTGGTTCATCAAACCCTACACAGCTGCAATACACGCCAAGATGCCGCAGAGATGGTAGAACACTACCAAAAAGAGCCAGCCTCGCCCCAAAGAGGACGTAACCCCACCTGATTGTCCAGTAGTGGCAGAAAAAAATCCCTAGCCCGCGGGAAACAAGGACGAGGGCGAGTGGGAAACTGTGGTGAGTAAAAGTAAGTAAAAACTTAACAAGAAGACGGTTGCCGGGAGCCACCCACCAGTCACACCCCCTACCTCCAAAGATCAGAGTGTGGGAACCTCCAAACAACAATCTAGCCAACCCAACACCACCATCACTCTTGTCGATGACGAAGTCTACGATGCTCATTCCACAGCCCCTGAAGTCGCAGCATCCTTCATCTTCCAAGGAAGTAAAGCCACAGACACTGGACAATTCCAACCCTCCTTCGACTGGGGCATCACTCCTGGCAATGGCGGCGTCCTTCTTCGCAACCGAAGGGTTATCTACCAAGCCATAAGTCCTGGTCGTGATCGCAAGAAGGGAAAATTAGCACAGCTTGTTGAAGATGCTCATGCTAAGCAGCCTGCGTCTCGTGCCCTCTCCTTTCAGGATGAGGAAATTCCAAATAATATGAATAATGACATGTCCATTGAGGACCAGACAGCGGGCCTCCTCGCTGCAATCACCTAGTCCTACCAAGTGCTTCGCAGCTGCGATGTTGCTAATGACAAACACCATATGCTGGAATGTCCAAGGAGCATGCTCTAAGGATAAAATCAATCTTCTCAAAGAATTTAAACGTAGATTTTGTTTACATGTTCTGTCTATCCTTGAACCAAGGTGCAGTGGCACAAAGGCCACCAACGTCATCAAGAAACTCGGTTTTAACTCGTCACATCGAGTTGAAGCTCTTCGGTTTTCTGGAGGTATATGGCTCCTCTGGGATAGCAATCGATGTCACCTAGACATCCTACAATGCCACAGGCAATATATCCATTGTAGAATGAATCATTCTTGGCTTATCACCTTCGTCTATGCCAGCCCCAATCCACAGAAGCGTGACCATTTCTGGAATCACCTCTCTTCTCTAACACCTTCCCCCTCGGAAGCCTGGGTAGTTGTTGGAGACATTAATACCATGATTGACATAAGCGAGAAGAAGGGCGATAAAGGCTTTGATAGCCGCAGTAGCAACAAATTCCATGCTACCCTGCTAGCTACAGGTCTTGCAGACACCAACCCATCGGGGCACTTCTTCACCTTCAAGAAAGAAGAGCTCCGCGAGAAACTCGACAGAGTGGTGGCGAATGCTTGCTGGCTCAATATTGAGCATGGCATGAAGATCCAAATTCTAACCCGCATCTACAGTGATCATAACCCTATTCTCATTTCTGGAAACACAGCTCAAACCAGAAGAAAACCTTTCTTTCAGGACCAAGGCAAGATGGTCCCTCAACACTGATTTCCACACTGAGTTGCTTCCCAGCTTGGACGCCACCCTCTCCTTCGCCAAGGACCTACCCCATTTCCAGGCAGCTGCTGTCTAATGGGAAGCCACGCGCCTGAAGAAACATCACAAGAAGAAGAATGCTATACTGGAGGACCTCAACAGGTGTCAGGTACGAAGTCAATCACACTTTAACTTATATAACGAGCTCAAAGCTATCTCTTTGCAAGAAGAATATACTGCAATCCTTCGTCGAGAGGAGGCCGATTGGCAGCACTGAGCTAATATCAACTGGCTCCAACACGGGGACAGAAACAATAGTTTCTTTCAAACCTTTGTCAAGGCCAGCCGGTTCCACAACAAAATCTCATGTATCTATAACGAAGATGGCGTTTGGCTCACCTCCACAGACGAAATCAAAGCATATGTTCAGAACTTCTTCCTACAACTCTTAACAGCAGCGCCTCTATCCACGATGGCTTTAGATCTTATGCCTTCTTACCATGGCTCGTTTCTAGGCATCATCGACCAGGCGAAATTGGTGAGTACCCCGTCCGCGGAGGAGATCCGATCCGTTGTTTTCCAAATGTCTACTATCAAAGCACCCGACCCTGACGACATCCACATTGGTTTCATCCAGGATAATTGGAACCATGTCAGCGCTTCTGTCATCCTTCAAGCGCAGCAGGCTTTTAGCAGTGGGTGGATAGACCCAACTCTTGTTCAATCACTCATGGTGCTCATACCTAAGACGACACAACCTCAGTGTTGCAGCAAGCTCAGACCCATCTCACTCAACAACTGTTGCCTAAAGTTGATCTCCAAGATCATCTTCAAAAGATTAAAACCTTATTTGAATGGATGGATTTGAGAGAACCAATCAAGTTTTATTCTGGGCAGACGCATTGCGGATAACATCCTGCTTGTCCAGGAAGTGATTCACTCTATGAAGACAAAACAGGAGGGCAAGGAATGGGTTACTATCAAAATTGATCTGTCTAAGGCATTCAACAGAATGCAGTGGCCTTTCATCAAAGACACGCTGACTAAAGTGGGTCTCCCTGACAAACTGATCTCTATCATCATGCAAATCATCTCCAAAGGGCAAACCTCAATTCTCAGGGAAGGCTCACAGCTGGACTCCTTCGCTCCCAGCCAGGGAGTGCGTCAAGGGGACCCTCTAAGCCCCTATCTCTTTGTTCTTTACATGGAGTGGCTCAGTCAAGCTATCCTTCATGAAGTCAGTAATGGCAGATGGAAGCCGATTTTTCTTTCGAGAGCCAGTGTGCCCCTATCTCACGTCATGTTCGCTGACAATTTGCTGCTCATGGCCGAGGCAACGCCATCGCAAGCCTCGCTCATCCTAACGGTGCTTGAAGAATTCGACTCTGTCTCTGGACAAGTCCTATCCAAGGAGAAGTTGAGATGCTTCTTCTCTTCTAATACACCCGCCATAGCTCGACGAGCTTTCTGTAGAAGGATCGGAATCCCTCAAACTATGGACATAGGCAAATACTTGGGGGTCCCTATTCTCCATCATCGCCTCAATAAGGCAACACATTCCAATATTACCACTGCCATCAAGGGCAGAATGAATAGCTGGGCTTCCAAATGCTTATCCCTTGCTGGCCGTATTACTCTTGCTAAGAGTACCCTACAATCCATTCCATCTCATACCATGCAATCGGTTAAATTATCACCCAGCCTTTACGATGACATTGACAAACACATCCGCTCCTTCATCTGGTCTGGCGGTCGCGATGTGCGTAAGCTATCTTTGGTAGCTTGGGAGAAGTTGACACTGCCCAAGGCATCGGGAGGACTTGGCCTCAAGATCTCTAGAGAGCAGAATGAGGCTCTCATGTTGCAGAACGTCTGGCACTTCCTTTCAAAGCCTGAAACTCTATGGGCCAAAGTGATGAAAGACAAGTATATGAAAAACAACTCCATCAGCAAACGCCCTTGCTCTTCTGCCTGGGCTTTCATCAAACGTAACCTAGATAGGGTCCAAGCTATTGGCCACAAAACCCTCATCTCGGGTCGGAGTAAAAATGTATGGAAGGATCGCTAGTTACATGGCAGGTCCGTTATCAACATGGCAAGCTTGCATGTCATACCCCAAGGTCTGGAAGACCTCACAGTCAATTCTATGGTCCTTCTCGATAACACATGGGATTGGAGCTTCATCGACACATATCTGCCTGATGAAGCAAAGCACATCCTCCGCTACTACAACCCCCCAGATACCACTGGCGGTGATGACTTATGGTCGTGGCCCTTTACAAGCTCTGGTATCTTCTCGGCAGGCTCAGCTTACAACTGGATCACTAACCAGGAACTACCACAACACTCTTCAAAATGGAAGAAGCTATGGGCCCTTCCTCTACCTCTCAAGTTCAGAACTTTTGGCTGGCTTATGCTCCACGGCGCCCTGTTCACAAATGTCGAGCTCTGCAGATGACATATTGCAACATCATGCATATGTCCTTTATGTAACAATGCACATTAGTCCATTCTTCACTGTCTAACAGACTGGTCCATCGTGAAGGATTTCTGGTCCCTCCTCAGCATGCCATTTGATTTCTTCACATCCCTTGAAGGCGAATGGCTCACCCTCTTGATCTCCTCCACGATGAATCTGGAGCAACGTACGACCTTCTGTGTCGGCTGCTGGACGCTTTGGAGAAACCGCAACGACATCACCCATGGGGGCTCGGGTAGGCTGGCCATTGTGCTCGTCAGATCCATCCAGGAACAAACCAAAGCCATCCTAGGGCTGAAACCTCATCTGCAACGTACTAGACATATAGCTTCACAGTCGGCGTGCCCGTCACCGGAATGTCAGATTCTCATGTTTGTAGACGCCGCCTACCAGTCCCACTCCAGGAAGATGGGCATTGGGATTCATGTAGTCAACAGAGATGGACGATGTATCCTGGGCTTGGGCAGTCATGGGTATGCATCCTCAGCTCAGGAAGAGGAAGCGAATGGGATTCTAATGGCAGCCGAGATTTGCCAAGAGAAAGGTTGGTCCTCACCTGTTATTCTCTCTGACACCTCCGTGGTGATCAAAGCACTGCAAAAGTAGGACTGGCATACCAGTAACCTCATTCCTCACCGGAGAAGATATGCCTCCATTTTGTTGGCCTGTCCCAGCATGCAATTACAATATATTCCCCGCGACCACAACTCTTTATTCTCTCTCCGCTCACCATTTCTTTCACATTAAGCCTCCTTGGCTTTCAATGGATGTAAACATTTCTCCCTCTAATGTTTGGCCCGAAGTAGAGAACGGGATGAATAAATAAACTCTACTATTGTTTAAAAAAAATTAATCAATAATTTTGGGCTTCTTAGTTAAAGATCTATATTTTATGATAGAGAAATACAAGTATAGAAGTTCAAAATCATCACTACAAAAAATATGGTCTTTAACTACGATTTTTCTAATTACATATAATTTCTATGTAGTTAAATCCCTAGTTAGCTACAAATTTGAAAAGTATAAATAAAATAACTATAGTTAACTCAATTCATAATACATAGCTACACTTATCCTCTCCATGTCTTAAATGTATTAACTAAATATAACTAAACGAGAACTTTTTAAAATAAAATCAAACTTCATATTTCATCAAAAATTTATCCTCTTGTCATCCTCTCCCGCGTGCAATATTCCCAGTAGGTGATTTGAAAATTGCACAAGCAGGCTCTAAAATACCCGCGACTTCTCCCACTGATCACCCGCGTAAAGTGCCTGTAGGTGATCACCCCTGGTTCCGCACGGATCGCTCGCCCGCTCTCCCACTGATCACCCGCGTAAAGGGCCTCCAGATGATCACCGCTGGTTCCGCCCTAAGCGCTCACCCGCACGCAGTCCATGCACTGAGCTCGCCACCCAGCAGTCCGAGGACAGCATCGCCGCAGCAGTCGCACGGACCCTCCAGCGTCTCCGGTGCCTCCATCGGCTCCGGTCCCTCCATTGTCTCCGCCCAGCATCAGAGCGCCCAAACGTCCATCACCGCCCAGCAGCTCGAGGGTAGGGTCCCTCCATCATCTCCGGTCCCTCCATCGTCTCCGCCCAGCATCAAAGCACCCAGACGTCCAGGTTAGGGCCTCTGATTTCAATATCACATATGCCTTCTTTCACGAAAACCCATATGCCTCTGGAAAAGAGACGAGCTTCACATATCTTGGTTGTATTTTGAGATGTGTTATGTGTGTATGTATTGTCTGGCTTCACGTTCTAGGGTTCCTTCTTCACTTATAGTTGTTCTTCTTCACTAAGAGGCCATTTGGTTGGGCAGAAATTGAACTCGTGTAGCCACACTGAAATCTATATGGTTCCCATACAAACTCATCACAGAGATTTTTAGATTTGATCATTAGAAGAGATCAACCCTCGAGCAAAGTTAGTAATCTACTAAACTAAAACCTAGCAAGTCCTAGGCCAGGCTTAAGAGTTATCTAGACACTTGAACTCATTAAGAATAATATTCCAAGGGCAGTTCCTGGGCATTTCATTGTCTTCATACACACTAGAATTTCTCTCCTTTTATATCCAATGCATAATGCATAGCATAAGAGATGATATCTCTCAAGTAATTTGTTAAGACTATATTGTGTAATTTTAATCTTTTTAAAATTTTATGTAAATCGATTAGTATGTTATTCAAAGTATTCCATAAGGAAATCTGAAGTCGTGATAGTCATTATACAATTTATAATTTTTCATTAAACTTCTATAGAATATATTAGTATGTTGGATTGTCAAATGATTTATGAATTCGAGATGTATATCTCCTTCCATATAAGTGCATAGAGATAGTCAATAACTACTTTTCTAACTATGTGAGTTCCATTTGTAGTCAATAAATACTTTTCTTTATAAATTATAAAAATGCAAGTAATACAAATATAGTTAATGGTAATGACTACAAATTTGACTACAAATCTCATTTGAACTCATATAATCTTCATCTCGACGCCCGTTGTAAATAACTATTTTATTTTTAGGGGTGATGGTACAACTTGTTGCCCTCCTACTGTTTAATTGGAAATACATATATGTATCTTTATGTATACATTCTAAAAATTATCAATCTAACTTTTCACATTATAATTTTTGGGTGGCGCCAACATTCCCTCCCCTTTCATCCAACCCGCGCGCGATAGTCCCTGTTTTGTCTCGCGTGATCACTCTGTATCTTCCCGAACTGGTCATCCGCACAGTCGCTACCTAGCTCAACATCTACACGTCAAGGAAACCCCAATCTACTGCGCTCCCCCAGCCGTAGGCAGACACCTTGGTGTCCATCCAAGGAAAGCTTATGTCTGAGTAAACCCCGACATCAACGATCCTCTACCACCAGGGCGGGCAGTTGTTTCCTCCTGATTGACCAGCCACTTCGAGTTCTCTTGGTCCTGGATCCATCACTCTATGTACGTCCGTGAAGATTCGTCCTAGCTTCATCCAATAATCTATCTTTGGAACCACTCGCAAGGTACCTCTTCCACTCCCATTGTCCCCGCCCACAAACGCAGGTCTGTTCCCTGACTTGCGGTCCTTCTCACTGCTATATTTTCCAGTGCTAGGGCGTCTTCTCCAACTATTATCTCTCCTCCAACCGCCTACAGCTTCCTCCCTCTCACGAAATTCATTCAATAGTGTTTGTATATCTCTTGATTAGCTCAAAGGATCAACTTAAGGGTACAACTGCTCCTCCTCCTTGCGGTTTGATTCATTTTCCTTCTCCAAAATTTGACCAGGTTTGTGTACTTTATGGCATATATATATATATATTGTTGGAGGGAATCATGAACAAATATATAATCAATGGTCCGAATATACATTCCAACCCTTATTTTTATATGATATCATAGGTTTGAACTACATCAAGTGATACATGACTGAGTCTTACATCTATAATCTAAAACATTACAGTAGAAATAGCAAACAACTCAATCTCCTACTCAATAACTGTCCAATAGATAATTACCATAACTTCTTATTAGACTCCATCCATGCCATATGATGTCTTTCTGCTATTTGACGTACATTACGCATGTATCGAAACTTGGCACACTGCTTAAATGCAGCAATACGTGCTAGGTAATATTTTTGTATATTAGCTCTATAGTTCTATATACATGAAACTATCTCTTTATTATTTAGATATTTGATTTAGGAACAAAAAATGTTAGGTATGTATATGTTTCTATCTAGGAAGCACAAACACTTCCCGGAGGTTGTTGTGTCCGTGTCCGACATGTGTCCAACCCGGACACACCTTGGACATGCGTAGACACGCGGCAGACACTCCTCCAATGTGTCCAGATTCATATTTTATATATTTGCAAACTGGACACGTCGTGGACACATCTAGGACGCTCAGTGGACACGGCCAACCCAACCCACATAAGATCTAACTAAAAAGAAAAGAGAAAATAAGATCCAACCATGTAGACTCCTCAACCAAACCCCAACTCCTCACCAAAACCCTCATCCCTTCCCTGTAGTACACACCCCCATTAGTATTGGAACCTTTGGATCATTGTTTGTAATTAAGTTCTAATGATTTTCTTGTATTTCATTTCATCATTCTTGGATGGTATAATAATTTAATATATCATTTTGTATGCTAAATTTTGTAGCATCAGCAATATGAAGTGGATATCAAGGTAATCTTTGTTTCTGCTTGTTTATAAGAAATTTGGAGCTTCTTATGTTCACAAATAAATTATATACATGTGTCTATAACTGTATATATTTATGTAAATTCACAAAGAATAAGGTAGTTCCATAGTACAGTTTGTTGATAAACTTCCAAGACAATCACTAGGGTGCATGACTAAAGCCATTGAACTGATGAGAGAATACATAATTCACTTCATTTGACTACATTTACAAATTACTTGTAAGGTTTTTATATTTTTACAGTTTGGAAAAAAACACTCAAGGGCACTCTATAGTATTTGGCATGTCTTGCTTCACCTCCTCTGATTATGGTGGCCTATGATATTTACGTAGAATGGCCAAGTACTACTTCACAAGCCTCATTGCTTTTTTGCATTATTATTTTGTATTTACTTGTGGATGATTATAATAACAGATTTATTGTTGCAAATTTGTTGAATTTCCATTTATCATGATCTTGTATTTCATCTTAATAGGGGCTAGTGAGACATTATTATTTTGTATTTACTTACTCATTGGTTGAGGTATATTTCATCTTAATAGCGGCTAGTGACCTTGTGTGTTTATACTCATTAATGTGGTTGAAATAGTCTTTCCTTTAAGTATTTGTGGCTCTAAACCATGGTAAGTGTTGAGGTCTCTATCATTAAGGCCGGTTGCTGAGTCAAGTGACTAGGCTGGATGGGATCCTAACTTGTGTGATGATTCTTGATGGGTGGTCATGTCATCATTTAACTCAAATGTTAGACAATTACTAATTCCAAATCTCACTTTGAAATAGTCTTTTAGAATTTGGTAATTATGGCAGTGTAGGATCCCAATCACATTTAAGTGTTTCTAGTGTGCCATTCCACCACTAGTAGGTTGGTTCTTTCCTCCAAATGATCATACTGAGTTGTTCCAATGGAAACCATTTGTCAAGGGGATAAGATTATTTCGAGTTGCATTAGCTGTATAACTCACACATAGTAAGCCAAAGTCTTGCAATGTAATGGGTTTTAAACATGAAACTCTGGACCTAATTGGGTTAAAGCACTATGTTTTAGATACAACTCATGGTATTTATCGTTGACATTTCTTGATCTAGTATATACAACAAAATATGTACTTATGTTTTGGGTTCCCTTTGGGCTTTATAATTGAATAGATATCCTTGTTTTTCAAATTATAGTATTTTGGACATTGATGGTCAAAAGCCTTATCATGGACATTGATTTCTTTGCTTTCATTATGAAAGGGTTATTCCTTTAAAAGGTTCCCTCATTTACAGACCGCATGGTAGATTACAAGTGGGACCTCCCTATTTTTGTGATATTAGACATGTACATGCCTCGACAGATTCTAATTTCTTTTGCCAGTCTCTCATGTTTTTTCATTCCAGTGAGTAAATTAATTGTTTCCTTTATTAATGTCCATGACATACTTTTGAATGTGTTTAGGGCTATTTTGGTTTTTTGGGTCTACTTAATAAATTTAGGGAAATAGCCTAGAAGCATAAGAAAAATGAAACTACAATAAGGTTTTTTACATGTTTAGTTGTGCTCGAGGCCAAGCTACAATAAGGTTGCACAATAATTTTTTGGATGGAAGGGTCTATTCCCCCTATAAATTCTAGCAAATGAAAGGATAACACTGCAACTGGATGTTGGGCTAGAAATTATGGACGGGGTTGTGCAAGAAATGGAAGAGGTGCAACCAATGGTATACTTTAGAGAAACAGAGAAAAGGCAGTTTGATGCCAAGCAGGCCTCATGTTTATATCATCATACAACACTGTTGTTGGTCGAATAGGTCACATGATAAACATACATGTATGTAACATAACCTAAGTAACTAAGTTTGGAATTCAGATGATCAATTTCATAAATGGAGAAGGGGTTTGCTGCTGAGACTCCTCAGACAATACAGAAAGAGTTCAAAATAGGAGCTACGACGGCTACTGAAGGAGATAAGCAAGCTAATTCTTCGACACCTCAGACACAAAAGAAAGGGAAAAAAGGGGTTACAGCTCCCCCAGGGATCAAACCTCCATCAAAAAGTGCAAAGAGAAGTAAGGTTTCTACTACTGGTCGTGGAGGCAACATAGCTATTGAGAAGAAAGAAGTTGTGCGCAATAAAGCGGGAAAAGAAGAACAACAAGGTAATTTTTGTTTTCATGCAGGCTACTACTGTTGTGTGATATCACAACACAACAGTGAGTAGGTGACTATAGTTGGCTAACAGAAAATCCGATCTGTTAATTTATGGAAATATGTCAATTTCATGATTACTGACAAAAACAATTGTGTTATACCTGTTTCACATCAGAAGCATATGTAGGAACTATCTGGAAACTACATGCTCGAGTTCCAAAATTTTAAATGCCCTATAGTTATTTGTTAGTGATGACATAAAATTATAACATGTGGTTAACAATTATGCTCAAGCAAGAAATATCAGATTCACCATATATGGGTGTGTGGTGTTTTCCATGTTCACCCTTATAATGGCAGTAGAGTCAACAAAGTTTTCCTTGTTCACCTTGACAGTAGAATGCATGGAAGGAATAGAGTTGGACCATCATAGTTGTCATACAGTCATTCTCGGATCTATTGAAGATGAGAAAATCTCTGGGGTAAACTATTCAAGTGGAGTTCGAAGATTCACATGTCCAAAGTTTAATTTTTTTAGAGGTAGGTTGGACGTGAAATTTCTAAATATATACTATTCCCTTGCCAGTGTCACCAAAATTGTAACAATGCCTACACCTAAACATGAGTTTTGTTGTGACTTGTGTCCTTGGAGACACACTTTTTATCAGAGCTGCACTTCGAAATCAGCCAATTAGATTATGAGGTACATCATACTCAAGTACGTACTGGGCCTTCAAATGCATTGTAGGAGGCAAAAGTCATATTCAATATTGTGTTGAAGCTATGAAAATATGGTTCCATGAACCACGTATTATGCCATGAACTACCTAACTGGCTATTATATAGAATGAAAAGAATTATTGTGGAGGAATATATTACATGAACTACCTATCGTATAGAATGAACAAAAAAAATGTGGAGGAATATATGCCATGAACTACCTATTATGTACAATAAACATAATCAAGGCTACACATTCTTTAGCATTCCAGGCTACACATTCTTCACCATGATATTCAACAGGTCCGTTTTAACATAGCAACACCATCTTAATTGACAAATATGGATGAAACTAGTGGGACTTACCCATGCCAAAAAGTACATAAACTTAGTTACATCAACTAATATCACCTTACAAAAGCCATACTGCATGTCAGCAAGTAGCTTTATGATAAATTCAAATTAACATTTTATCATTTATAGTGTCCGTGTCGGTGTCCATGCTAGAAACATGTCCATGCTTCCCTGGTTGAACCATATCATCATAGTCCAACAAGACAACAAAACTATTTTGATATTTATTACCAATATGTCATAGATAAATAGATATATACATGTCTTGTGAAAGTATTATGTATACTATGATCAGTATTATACTTTTTTTATTTTCTACTTATTTATATATTTAATTTTTCATTGTGTTAAATTTATGTATATTTTTTACCTTCTTTAGTACTAATTATTTTTAAACATTTCCGTTTGATTAATAATTTCTACGTATATATTGATTATATTGATGTGTTTACTTACGTTTATCTTGGGAAGTATGATCGACAAAAGTTGGATAATTGAGGAAGATAGGACCAGTACAACGTACTTAACTGGGGTACTCAAATTCATAGAGGATGTTTTCAAAAAATGTAGTTGGAATGAGACTATCTTATGCCGTTGTAAAAAGTGTTTAAATACACAAAGACACAACCGTCATGTGACAACCGAGCACCTGTTATGGAATGATTTTTTCAGCAGCTACACTGATTGGATTTTTCATGGTGAGACTTCTTCTGATGCCACAGAAGATTCTTCTATGCAAGACAACATATCGTTTGATGATATGAGAGACATGTTGCACGATGCATATGGAGTCCAAAACTGTTGAGAAACTATAGACAGCGACGACGATGATTCATTTGTATTTGTTGACGACGAAGAAGTTGAGCAATTCTACAAATTGTTAGAGATTGTTGCACAAGAGTTGTATCCTAGAAATAAGAAGTATTCCAAGCTGTATACTGTCGTAAGGTTGTTCCATATAAAATGTAGCAATCATTGGAGCAATAAATCATTTACTAAGCTGCTCAAACATTTGAAGGATTTGCTTCCTGAGGGTGACACATTGCCTGGCTCATACTATGAAGTAAGGAAAATAATTAGGGACCTTGGTCTTGACTACGAGAAAATTGATGCCTGTATAAATGATTGCATTTTGTATCGCAAGGAGTTTGCAAATAATACTTCATGACTACATTGTCATGTTTCTAGATATATAGAGACTGAAACTGATGTAGACGGTGCAAAAAGTATGGGAATTAAAAAGAAAAGAGTTCCTTGTAAAGTTATGCACTACTTTCCCTTGACTCCTGACACAATTTTACCGTGCATATAATGCAAGTGCACACGTCAGAGTAATATAGGGCTTGTGAGGCCCGAGTCGAACACAGGGATACTGAACTATCAGTAGACTACTACTAACTGCTCACGATCAGCTAGACCGATTAAAAGGTTTGGAGAGTTGTTTAAAAAATAAAATAAAAATAAAATAAAATAAAGAAATCGATTAAATGTTTAGTTTAACCAATTTAGGTGGGAATCTTTAGGATTGCGGTTTCACCGTGGGTTTTCGTTGTATGAATTTCCACATAGTTAATCAAATTTGTCTCTCATTCCGGGTAGTGGCCTGTAGTCAGAATTGTTCACTGTCTTGATACAATTCACTACCTAAATCTAGGTCGGTTCCACTATCGTAGTAACCTATACCCTAAACTAGGTGCATTAGAAACAACCTCTGGGTTTCCACCATTAACCGTACATCACCTTGTTCAAAGGATTTATTAATTAATGTGAATTTCGTCTCTTTTCAACTGTTAATTCTTCTTTCAAAGCAATTAAAGGTATTAGATTATCATTAGGGTGATCAATCATAATGATATAATGGAGAAAACGAAATGATACCACGGATTTAAGAGACAAAATATGAATTACTATGATAACAATGTCATACAACGATTACCCGGGCTACTCCCGATCCTAAAGACAGGGGATTAGCCCCGCATGTTCATCTCAGAGCAAGACATGGTGGAAGAAAGGGAAAACATGGAGAAAACGTGGATGAAGTGATGTAAACCCCTGAACGGAGAAGATCCAAGCGTTCCTCGATGTAGAGTGCACGATCTACAGCCTTTCGGCAGTGGAAAACGTCTTCTTCAGCTCTCAGAATCGTCGGGGTGTGCTTCCGGGCTCCGTTCTCCTCTCCACACCTCTTCGGGACTTGTGCATCGGCTAATGACGTGATCAATTTCTCCTGGCCGCTGTCATTAGGTATAAACACCAAATTAGATCATCGAAATATCACCACCCTTCGATTTGGGCTGATCTGGAACAAAAACTAATCCGACGGCGTTGATACCATCGACGTGGGTCGATGGTATCGACGGGCCAGGGTATCGGTAGGTTTCCTTTCTTCTCTGATGTTCCGACTGATTCAGACTCGATACCATCGACTCGGGTCGATGGTATCGACCCCTTTAGGCGTCAGTTTTGTCATCCTTCCGTCGCTGAAGTTGTGGACCGTCGATAGTATCGACTTTTGTGTCGATATTATCGACAGGTTGATTGCTGGCTCCATGAAAGTATCTCGATACCATCGACTTCAGTGTTGATAGTATCAACTCATCTTGGCTCCTTACAGATGTCTCACTGTTATTGTGTCAATACCATTGACACAGGTCGATGGTATCGACAGCTGTGTATACTCGTTTTTCCTGAAATTGCAAGACAAAACCAAATCAGCTAAGCTAAAACCCATTATTATAATCGTTTATACTAAAAAAGATAAAATATTAGAGATTTGATTCAGAATGAGATTATAGACTAGAGTAAGTGAATCATGTGATATTAACCACCAAAATTACCAATAAACACATAAAACGCATGTAAAACAAGTCTATAAATGCGACTCAAAATCCTCGCATCAAACTCCCCTAAGCTTATACTTTGCTCGTCCTCGAGCAGCAGAACTATAGAATAAAATTGCAAGGATCAACTAAAGAACAGATTATCACAACAAACCTTGCCATATGATCCCTGCCAGATATTCACATGTCGGCCCTCACTAACCACAGAATGATAATTACGCTCTAGGCGACAATGATCATCCATAAGAGATGTCTACCCCAAAATTGATTAACACCATCACATAAGGTAGTTAACATAATAAAATCCACCGGTTCAGGCTTGTTGCATCTTTGTGATCTTCTATCTACGTTGCTTGTTTCCTAACTACCATCTAAATGGAAGCATGTCTCCTGATATTAATGAGTGAGGAGATAATCACGGTGGCCTACCAATTCGAGCAACGGGTGGATGAAATAGGTGGATGTGGAAGAAATGGAAGCACAATACAGTTTTAACATGCACAAATAACAAGAATGACCTAAATGATGCATATGTAAATGAAAATGCCCTAATGCCTACATTTTGGGTGGAATGATGCATGTTCCTACTATCCCATCTCATGCGAGATAGAATATCTACAAACTACATAATGTTCCTATTCTTCCTATTATACCGATAAGACAAGCTCTTTTCTCCGTCTAAACTCAACCTTGTTTTTTTTTCAAGCCCTTCTTTCTCTCCAATTGGCTACTGCAAAATGTACAATATTTTTCAGAATTTTTTTCTTTCTTTTTTTTTCTTCTTTTTTGGGCTTATTTTCACTTAACTTTTATCCTTGAGTCATCACAACTTAATTTCAGAGAGTATAGAGCGAGTTACCTGCTTCTCTTATTTTTCAAAAGAAGTAAGGCACATACTGTCCTATATGCGCAAAGATATGTCAAAATGCAACTACATGAGATCAATTATGCAACTGTGATGACATGCACTCAGGAATGTGTGCATGCATGCTTCATCTACAAAATGTCTTCATTTTCCATTTTTTTTCTTATGCAAAATTGAACTAAAATGCAATCCTACCTAAATGCTATGCAATCAAAAGATGAAAACCGTAATGTGCTTCCAGCTCTTATGGTGGAGTATGAAAACAATGGGGTGGATAGATCACAAGATTAATTGACAGAACCATTGGAAGATATTATATGTCCCACCTTACTGACCTGTGTAATAATTACGAGGTTTCTCTCTTTTATTTTAGATTAAAGTCTCATTATCATTTGGTCAGTTTAGGCTCAAACAACCAATTTCGTCCACTTTTCGTGAATCAAAGGCATGTACAGTTGTGGTCTTCTATTTTAAAGTTGACAAACCCAATTATTTTCATAAGGCATGTGCTCAAGTTTGAACAAAACAAGCTTGCAAATTCACTAAAATTTTTCAAATTGACCCCTGATTCCCATGTAACAAACACAGAGATGACACATTACAATAGACATCCACAGATACATTAGATAGAGTGTGGATCCTAAAAACTAAGAAGTAAGAAAATTGCTAGAATAAAAGAAAAAGCACTCAATGATAAAAACTAAGAAAAATAAAGGATAGAAGTTGTTCCATATCCCCCCAAGCTTGAATTCGACTATGGCCTCATAGTCAAAAACAATCTTAAACGGTGGAATAGTGATACCAATCATTGTTTAGGTAGTGGCGGGTACTGCGGGGTGGTGGGATCCCATGATGGATATTGCCCCTGAAAAGTTGGATCATACGGGGGCATGGGCGGAGGTTGAGGATACCCCCCGAAATAGTTCTGGCTCCAATAGTTGTCGTAGAAAGGTTGTTGCTGCATCTCCATCCTATGTAACATGCCATGAATATTTTGTTGGTTGGCGAGGAGGAGGTGCTCGTTCTCATAGATGGCATGCTGGTTCATGAAAAGCTGGTTCGTGGTATCCTGAATACCGGCGAAAGAAGCAATATGATGTTGCTGAGTCTGTTGGATCTCCTGTAGCATAGAGTACATTCCCTGCATCGAATAGGCATCCTCTCCTTTTTGAGAGGGCTGAGGTGGCGGAGGCTGTGAAGATGATGATGCACCTGGGTGGAAAAGGGGACGCTTCCGCGGTGCCACTCGTGAACGAAGGGGAGTGAAAGTCTCCTCTTCCTCTTCATGCTCATCGTCGTCATCATTGTTGTCTTCGTCACCTGCATCTTCTTCATCGGAGTCGTCGATGGCGATGATGGGCCACTGAAAGTGCTGAGCTTCCTGGATGTTGAAGACGAGATCGGGAAGCGCACACTCCTGGTACTCCTGGTTGACATGGCATTGTGCATAGGCCACGCCACCATGGAGCGTAAGAAGGTTGGAGCGGTGCAGATGATGCAGGTTGACTTTGTTCCTGTTGGACAGCAGAGTGATTTGGGAAAAATCCAACCTAAGGTAGAGATCCAACGGTGTGATAAGCCCCCCAAAGTGGATAGGAGCTTTTCTTGTACTCCTCCGCACGACCAACACACGCGTCAAGAAAAATGCGCCCCAATTGCACTCTTCTCGCTTTAACAACTTATACAAAAAGAATAAGTCTGTCTCTTGAAATTTACTAAGAGAAAGGTCGCCTCGAGCAAAGAGCGTAGTGCACAGCATGCGATGTAGAATCCGCAGAAAGGGATGCTCAAAATCGGCGACAACTGCATTATGATAGCTGACAGACTTGCCTAGAGGTGCAGTTAGCAGCTGAGAAAAGATGTCATCATAATCTGTTCGGTTGTCCGGCCTCCTATGTTGAGTTGGAGAATGGAACCAGTTGTAAATTGAATTGAACTGCTGGAGGGTGAGATTGTAATTGTTGTTGTAGAGCCAGAAAGAAATGCGCCCTTTCTTCAACTCCCTATCGGTGGCGATCAGGTCGTTGGGCACGACATTGATATCCAGCGATGCCATAAATTCCGCCACCAGTTCTTTATACGTCGGCCACTCGCTGAAAAATGGGTGGACTTCGACGTGGTATTGGACTTCATCTTTCCTCCTGTCAGGACGCTTCACCTGCCCTTGAAGGACATAAGTGAGATTAGCCTCAAAAATGAGGTCACGAACCATGGTCCGATCGACGTATCGGGTTTGCTCGATTTTCCGCTTCAGAAACTCCTCGTATATCTTCCGTACTTCTAACGAAGGATGAACAATCCTTGGACAAGGAATTGATCTGGGTCATGGAGGAATGAAGGTCTCGATCTCCATAGGGGCCACCTATGAAGAAGAGGCTCCTGCCGTCGGCACCATTGTCACACAGAGAAAGGGGAATAGGAACAAAGCTCGGTGAAGGTCGGAGAAGACAATCTCCGCTCGGTGCAAGCTCGGTGAAGATATCTCGATACTTGGATGTTCGACGACGGCCTCCGATCGCACAACAACGCTCAATGCACAAGTGGAAGGAAGAAACTCCGAAGGTGTAAAGAGATTGGAGAGACAACCCTTCCTTTTATAACTGAACCCGTCGCTGCTGTCGCTCCGTCGATACCATCAACGGGGTGTCGATGGTATCGACACCTGGAGGTGCGATCCGCTCTTCATTACTATCGACGGTTCTCGATGGCTGGATTTGGGGGTCCGGATCAGTGGCATGTCGATACTATCGATGTGGGTCGATGGTATCGACCCATCACACGGATCGACTTCCTTGATTTGGCGGCCACCGTTGATTTCTTCTCACGGATCGGTGACGTGTCACATCGATACCATCGATGCGGGTCGATGGTATCGACTCTGCATGGATCAATTACCCTTGCGAGGCCCGACTGCTGCTTCCTTACTGTTGTCGGGTCGATACCATTGACAAGGCCGTCGATGGTATCGACTTCACTGAGACAATTTCTTCTGTAAATCTTCAGGGATCTCGTGAGTATCGACATCCTAGTCGATACTATCGACCCTGTGGCATCTTTTTCTTCGGCGTCGCTGTTGGTATGTCGATACCATCGATGAGGCCATCAATGGTATCGACATAGAAAAATTTCTACAGCCGGTTCCCTGTACCCATGTCGCTACCATCGACACAATGGTCGATAGTATCGACTCTGTCTCAGTCCTGCACACTCAACAAACGATCAAGGTATCATTTTTACACTAAAAACAAAATTAAACCAAACTAACTTGTAAATGCGAAGGAAAATGAAGAAACTACCAATGGTTGGGTTGCCTCCCAACAAGCGCCCTTCTTTAACGTCTTAGGCTAGACAAAATCAAGATCATCAACTTGGGCCATCGAGAAGTATTCCTTAGGAATCACTTAGCAATTTGAACTCAACTCTTTCTTTACCGATACCTAATGTCAAGGTACCTCTCCTAATAGCAGTAATAACATCATCTGTAGCTTGAAACGGCCTACCCAGCATCATCTCACAACCATTTAGCTGCGGCATGTCCATGACAATGAAATCCACGGGAAAGATGAATTTGTCGACTTTTACAAGTACATCCTCACACACTCCGTATGGATTCACAACAGATCCATCCGCCAACTCAATAGACATGGCACGTTTCTTTAGTGCCTTCAATCCCAACTTATGAAACGTGGCTAATGACATAAGGTTTATGCTAGTGCCTGAATCACACTGTGTGTGCGGAAAGTGATTGCTGCCAATTGAGCACGGTATGTAGAATCTCCCCAGATCTTTCATCTTCTTTGGTAAACTCCCCTGGATAATTGAGCTCACCGTCTCATTCACCAAGCAAACGTCTGTGTCTTTAATCTGCCTTTTCTTGGTGATGATGTCCTTGATAAACTTTCCATATGCAGGAATTTGTTCTATCATTTCCACTAACAGAATGTTAATGTGGAGCTTCCTAAACATCTCTAAGAACTTCTTGTAATGTCTATGTTCTTTCTTCGGCTTCAGACTATCTGAAAAAGGCACAATTGGCTACTTTATATGCTTGTGTGGTGGCACATATGGGCTATTTGGGGTCTCCTCCCCTAAGCTTGCTTCAATGTCACCCTCTGGCGTAGGCTTTGGCACATCATTCACAATTGGTGTGACTTGTGGCTGCTCATCTTTCTCGGTGGTTGTAGCTCCACCATGAAGTATGGCCTTCACATGCTCCTCCTGCCTAGGTGTGGGCACGACTGTGATGGTTTCTTGGCAGGATTTTTTGAATGGGACATATCCGCCTGGCAGTCCATATAAGCTGCGGGGATATGGTACTCTAGGTTTAGCCTCCGTGTCAAAATTCATTTTTCCTTTTTCATGGGCCTCCACCACCGGGGGCTCTTCCTCCTTAATCACAGATATATACTTCACTTGATGATGTACTTGAGCAGACTCTACATTACCAGTCGGTCTTTGTTGATTTGCATGTTTCATGGCCACCACTTCATTGGCGATTTGAGTCACCGTCGTCTCTAGTATCCTCATATGTGCTCCATGACTTTGCAATGTTTGCCCAAATTTAGTAAAAATCTCACCTTGAGACTGTAGCTGCTTACTGAACATATTCATCATCTCTTGATTTTGTTTCACTACCTGGCTGATCAATTCAGTGCTTTTGTCCTCCACAACAGCCTGTGGTTTTGCATCCGGGTCTTGCAGGAAGTTGTTTGGATCCTTCCATGAGAATTTTCTGTCCTTTCTCTAGGTGTAATCATTGTTCCTATAGCCCTGTTGTTGCATAAATTTGACTTGGGCCTCCTCATCAGATCCTTCCTCTTTCTCCACAAGCTTCTTAGCTATGAAATCCAATTTGTCATTCAGCTCCTTGATGGCCTTTGACTCTCCTGCAACTCGAACTTGTTCGGGTGCATCTCTATCACCCCAGGACTACTTCTTTGCCATGTTCTTCAGGATTTCCCAACACCTTGCACCTGTGTTGTTCAAGAAGAACCCTGAACCTGCTGAATCCAAGTTGCTTCTATCATGCTTAGAAAGAGCAAAATAGAAAATTTGGACTTGTTTCTCCTTGTCCAACCCATGGTGTGGGCACCTGCGCAACATTATCTGAAAACACTCCCACGTCTCAGAATATGTCTCACCTACTTTCTGACTGAAGTTGTGGATTTTTCGTACAAGATCATTAGTCTTCTCAGGCGGAAAGAATCTCTCGAAGAACACTTCGACCATATGATCCCACGATTCCACATACTCGTCGTCTAAGTTATGCAGCCATTCTCGGGCATTTCCTGCTAGAGAGCTGGGAAATAATTTCAAATAGAGCGTCTCTTGTGGGAACCTATCAATTTTGATCATATCACAGTTCTCCACGAACTGGCTTATGTGAGTCATCGGATCTTCATTTTTGAGTCCGTGAAATGCATTTGATTTTATCAAATTTATTAGGCCTGGATCGATCTTATAATTGGGAATGTTGATAGTCTGCTTTTTGATCGGACCTTTCGATGCAGATGTAGAAGACGCCTTGATCTTCTCCCAGATTGTCTATTCCTCAGCCATAGCTTCTGGTTCAGAGTCTGAATCTATATCCTTAGGTTGATATTGAATGTTGTTCTCCTCGTCGTCTGATCCCAACGGTGGAACCTCTGGTGATGGTTGTGCGTAGTTTGTACTACGCATCTTCACCATGCACTAGTACCTACAAGGTAATAAATTTGATTCAGTACAGTACTAGACGATTACCAGATATGAAAGATGAACGATGAATTTCAAAAATAAAAGTAACAATAAGAAGTGGCCTAGAGTGGCCGTTTGCAGCACTCGTAGTGCCGACAGTTGCCATGTCCCCGACAATGACGCCAAAAAGTTGACACTATTTTACCGTGCGTATAACGTAAGTGCACGCATCAGAGTAATATAGGCCTTGTGATGCCCGAGTCGAACACAGGGACATTGAACTACCGGTAGACTACTACTAACTACTCGCGATCAGCTAGACCGATTAAAAGGTTTGGAGAGTTGTTTGAAAAATAAAAGAAAAATAAAATAAAACAATGCAATCGATTAAATGTTTAGTTTAACCAATTTAGGTGGGAATCTTTAGGATTGCGGTTTCACCGCGGGTTTTCGTTGTATGAATTTCCACATAGTTCATCAAATTTGTCTCTCATTCCAGGTAGTGGCATGTAGTCAGAATTGTTCATGTTCAAGGGATTTATTAATTAATGTGAATTTCGTCTCTTTTCAACCATTAATGTTTCTTTCAAAGCAATTAAAGGTATTAGATTATCATTAGGGTGATCAATCATAATGATATAATGGATAAAACAAAACCATACCACGGATTTAAGAGACAAAATATGAATTACTATGATAACAATGTCATACAAGGATCACCCGGGCTACTCTCGGTCCTAAAGACAAAGGGGATTAGCCCCGCATGTTCATCTCAGAGCAAGACATGGTGGAAGAAAGGGAAAACATGGAGAAAACATGGATGCAGTGATGTAAACCCCTGAACGGAGAAGATCCAAGCATTCCTCGACGTAGAGTGCGCGATCTACAGCCTTTCGGCGGTGGAAAACGTCTTCTTCGGCTCTCAGAACGGTCGGGGCGTGCTTCTGGGCTCCGTTCGCCTCTCCACAACTCTTCACAACTTGTGCAGTGGCTAATGACGTGATCAATCGCTCCTAGCCGTTGTCATTAGGTATAAACATCAAATTAGATCGTCAAAATATCACCACCCTTGGATTTTGGCCGATCTGGAACAAAAACTAATCTGACGGCGTCGATACCATCGACGTGGGTCGATGGTATCGACGGGCCAGGGTATCGGAAGGTTTCCTTTCTTCTCTGACATTCCAACTAATTCAGACTCGATACCATCGACTCGGGTTGATGGTATCGACACCTTTAGGCGTCAGTTTTGTCATCCTTCCGTCGCTGAAGCTGTGGACCGTCGATAGTATCGACTTTTGTATCGATATTATCGACAGGTTGATTGCTGGCTCTCAGAAAGTATCTTGATACCATCAACTTCATTGTCGATAGTATCGAATCATCTTGGCTCCTTGTGGCTGTCTCACTGTGACTGTGTCGATACCATCGACATAGGTCGATGGTATCGACAACTGTGTATACTCGTTTTTCCTGAAATTGCAAGACAAAACCAAATCAGCTAAGCTAAAACCCATTATTATAATCGTTTATACTCAAAAAGATAAAATATGAGAGATTTGATATAGAATGATATTATAGACTAGAGTAAGTGAATAATGTGATATTAACCACCAAAATGACTAATAAACACATAAAACGCATGTAAAACAAGTCTATAAATGCGACTCAAAATCCTCACATCAACTCCTAGGTTGAAGAGATTGTTTATGTCCTCTAGAGTCACACCACTAATGCGGTGGCACGATGAAAGTCGCACCAAGGACGGAGTTTTAAGACAAACAGCAGATTCACCTGCATGGAAGACATTTGATAACATGCATGCTGATTTTGCATCTGATTCTCGTAATGTGCGTCTTGGTTTAGCATCTGACGAATTTAATCCATTTGGCATGATGAGTCAATCATATAGTATTTGGCCAGTCATACTGATTCCGTAAAATTTGCCACCATGGTTATGCATGAAGACACCTAATTTTATCCTTTCTATGATTATTCCTGGTGCAACTCAACCAGGAATGAAGATAGATATCTACTTACAACCTCTGATTGAAGAGTTGAAAGAATTGTGGGAAGTTGATGTTGATACTACGATGTTGATCGTAAAGTTGTATTCAAATTGCGTGTCGCCTTACTATGGACGATAAATGAATTCCCTACCTATGGTTATTTATCTAGTTGGCAAACTAGTGGGTATGATGCATGCCCTGTTTGCAATAAGGACACGTGGTCTATTAGACTACCACATAGTCAGAAACAATGTTTCATGGGCCACATGAAGTTCCTTCCGATGGATCATAAATTTCGTAGGGATATGTCCTCATTTGATGGAAAAGATGAATTAAGAACTTCTCCAAAGATGTTGTCTGGAAATCAAGTTTTAGTTCAAACCAAAGATGTAGACAATATGCCTTACAATTGGAAAAAACAAAGCATTTTCTTTGAGTTTCCATACTGGAAGTACAACCTTATTCGTCATAATCTTCATGTAATGCATATTGAAAAGAAGGTATGTGAGAGTTTGATTCACACGTTGCTTGGGATGGACAAGTCAAAGGATAATGAAAAATCTCGTTATGACCTTTTAGAGATGGGAATAAGACCTAGACTGCATATTATCAAGAACAGAAGTAAGAATATTATTCCACCTTCTTGTTTTACGTTGAAAAAGGAGGAAAAAGAATTATTCTGTAAGTTTTTGAAGTCTGTACGGGTTCTAGATGGTTATTCCTCTAATATCTCACGAAATGCACGCATCAAAGAAAGAAAATTGTTGGCATTAAAGAGTCACAACTACCATATATTAATGCAACAATTTTTGCCATTGTCTTTACGGGTAGCGTTGCCGAGCAAGAACGTCATAACTGTGATAACTGAGTTGTCTAGATTTTTCAAAGACATATGCTCAAAAGAGACAAATCCGTATGCTATTGAGAAGTTAGAATCTAGAATTGCGGTGACTCTGTGCAACATGGAGAAGATTTTCCCGCCCTCATTTTTTGACATAATGGAGCATGTGGTCATTCATCTTCCACGAGAAGCTAAGATAGCTAGACCACCATTTTATCGTTGGATGTATCCAGTGGAAAGGTAGTATGTTTTTACTATTTATTTCACTAAAATTTTATCAAATATATTTTTTTATTTTAAATAAATTCTACTAATTATTATAGATACTTGAAAACTTTGAAAGAATATGTGAGGAATAAAGCTGCTCCAGAAGCTTCAATAGCAAAATGTTACCTGGCAGATGAATGTTTTACATTTTTTTCAAGGTATCTCTCCGGGGTAGAGAAAAGGTTCACAAAATTGGCTAGAAATGATGTTGAAGATGATGATATTGTTACTGACGATGAGTGGTCTATATTTTCACACAAAGGGCGTCAAATAGGAAAGAATATTCCTGTTTATCTTGAAGATGTGATGCTGAAAATTGCACTCAAGTATATTTTATCTAATTGTGTTGCAGCTGAACCGTTCATGGAGTGAGTTCATTAAATTATTAAGAAATATGCATGCTCACCATTAGATGTATGTACACATGACTTATGTACTTGTTAGCAGGGAACACTTTAAGAAGCATGTAAGTCTATAAAATTAATTTCATTTAATATTGTTAGAGAATTGTATTAATAACTCAATTCGTAATGTATACAGATTGAAGAGAAGGCCAAATCAGAAAATTTTCCATCAAATCTACTAACTCTGGCTCGGGGACCACAAAATATGGCGAACAAATACAATGGATATGTAACAAATGGATATCAATTTCGAACCAAGGAGGGGGGACATGGTAAAAAAACCCAGAATTGTGGGATAATGGTGAATGACCAGACAGAAAGTTTTTCCAATTCCAAGGACAAAAATCCTAAATTGGGTCAAGTTTCCTACTATGGGGTACTCCGAGAGAGTTTTGAGATTAGTTACTATGAGCAATTGAAAGTTGTACTGTTCAAAGGTGATTGGGTCAATGCAAACAAGGGCGTCAAAAAAGATGAAAATAAATTTACAATGGTCAAATTAAAACTCATTGACTTAATTGAAAATCCATTTGTATTGGACTCTCAAGTACAACAAGTCTTTTATCTGACTGACATCAATCACCGTGGGTGGAGCTTTGTCATGCAAACGACACCACGTGATACTTATGACATGGATGAGAAGCTTACTGAAAATTTCAAGGATGGGACATGCATACCTGAAGATTCTCATGCCGATGATTGGGAATCTATTTTTAGCGATGTTTCTGATGGATCTGATTTGGTTAGAGAAGATATGGAGGGTGTAACTTTTTACGATGGCAAAAATGATGAGCAAATTGATTGAGATCATAGTGATCTATCATATGTAGTTTTTAATATTTTGTATCTTGATGTAGCGTTATAAGAATTTTGTTTTATTCATTTATTATTAATTATCAATACCATTGTTCTTCCTTTAATATGCATACTATTTCTCTTAAAATTTCAAACTTTTTTTTATTCTCAATAATCAAATCAACAACTGTTTTATAATGTTTATATCAAGTAGCCCCTACAACCATTATTATTTAACTATATTTTTATGGTTATAGTTTTGTTTTATTAATATTTGTTATGCATTTTATTTTCAGGATGTTGAAAAGACGTTCACAATTGTTGTCTGCACGAGAAATTGATGATGCAAACAATGGAGTA
The DNA here is from genome assembly GCA_963693085.1 of Alisma plantago-aquatica. Lineage (NCBI taxonomy): Eukaryota > Viridiplantae > Streptophyta > Magnoliopsida > Alismatales > Alismataceae > Alisma > Alisma plantago-aquatica. The sequence continues at coordinate 778,550,104 of OY856413.1, forward strand.
ACTAAACGAGAATTGGCAGGTATGGTGACATATAATTTATCTATTATCATTTTGTACTTATAGTTGTAAGATTATAGTTGTAAGATTCTGTCTTAATATTTATCTTTGTAGGAATGTCTAAACGATTGCAAATGAATGGATGCTATCTTGGTTCAGTTAATGCTGATTTGGGAATGAATGGAGGTTATATTGGTTTTGTTAATGCTGATATGGGAATGAAAGGAGGATATCTTGGTTCAGTTAATGCTGATCTTGGAAGTTCTAAAGCTGATTTGAGTAATAAAACTAATAAAAAGGTTGGTGCATCATCTGTTTTCAGCAGCAAAAATGTTGAAGTACACATCAGAAAAGAGAAGCATCCGCATGTGTCAATGATAAATCATGATGTTCCAATCGGTGGAAGGATGTCTCTGTTAAACAACCGTATAAGAACTGGTCATTGTGTTGATAATGGCTGATAATGGCAATATAAATCATGAGGTTGGAGCTGATCATAGAAATTCTTTGAAAAATAATAGCATCAGAGCTGGTCATTCTGTTCATAAGGCTAATTCTTTGGCAAGCAATGGTACCGGAGTTGGTCATTCAGTTGATACAGCCAATATCAATCATGAGGTTGGAGCTGGTCATAGGGATTCTTTGGAAAATAATGACATGAGAGCTGATCATTTTGTTCATAATGGCAATATAGATCATGAGGTCGAAACCAATCATGTAATTGATGTGGACTTCAAATTGGTTGATGAAGAAACTACTGCTAATCATGATAAAGGTACATAAGTTTCTAATCAGCAATTTACACCAATTAGCTATTACCTCATATTTTAGCATTTATATGTATATTTTAAAAACTATTGTCTCATATTGTTTTAAATTTTTAGGTGGTGTTGTGTATAATAAAAAACGAGGCTATTCTAAGTGTCTTCGATTATGGAGTAAGACAGGGGATGTAAAATTACCAATCACATTGGATGAAAATGGTGAACCAATTGGACCTCATCAAAATGACTTGTCTTCTTTTTTGGGAACAATTGCTAGAAATTCACAACTGGCACCCTTGGATTACTTGGATTGGCGACAAGTACCAGCTGGAAAGAAAACTCAAATATGGAATTATTGACGTGGCTTATATTATCGCACTAACAAACTCACTTAAGGTTGAAATCCCTAAGTTTTTAACCAAAACAACGTGCAATAATACCACCCGCAAGCGGACGTGTCTTATCACAGTATAGTTAAGGATCAAATCCTAAGGGACAATGTTTTTAAGAATCTTCTTTCTAGTCGAATCTAGCTGAATCAAGATTAATATTTAGAACAAGGTTGGTTGAATTGAGTTTAATTAAACTAAATGCAAGGAAAGTAAAAGAGCAGGATTAAAAGTTGATTAAAGATTAATGATGGAAATCGCTAGGATGGTCCCGTGTTTCACCACCACTACACATGCAATCACATCCAAACATCAAACATCCAGGCAAGATATAACCATTCAGATAGAGCTACTGCAAAACCCTTCATACGGGCGTCAAGTTCGCGTAAGCATCACCTTAGGTATTAGATGTCTTGTCACCATCCAAATCACATACTTACGGCTCCGAAGATACATAAATACAAATGAAGTTGTGGGCCCCCTATAGAGGCGTCAGGCACACAGAAGCGTCACCGTGGGCTAGATGGCTTGTCAGCACACGGATCATGCACTTACGACCTCAAGGAATCCCATTCTATTTCTAGTTTGGGAGTCAACCGCATTAATCGACATTCAAAACCTATGCATTGAAGTTCTCGCAACATAGGAAATGAACAAGATAAATGCAAGCAGGTGATCAATCCACAAGCACACATAGACGATTAACAATGAAATGAAAGATTATATACATGCCATGGAATGTTTAACAATAAGATATGAAAGCATGGGCAGCAGGGCTAGTCCCCACACCCCAGCAAAAGTAAACTACTAGCTCATGGTGAGAGAAACAAAAATAACAAGAGAGAGAAGTTTCCGCCATGAGCATGGTGAAGAAGATGATCACAGCTCAGTGGAGTAGCGGTCTTCTACACAACATCGGAGCAGATCTGGAAAAAGAGAGAAGAACACCATGATAGACGGGGCATATCTCCTCTCTCCACCTTTTCCTTCTTCTCGCAGTCCTCGCTCACAGCAGGAGGAGCAGCTCGTGGATGAGATGGCGGCGTAGAAATGGCATAGACGCAGCAGATCTAGACCTAGATCTAGATCTAGATCTGAACGAGGTGGCTTGTAGATCTGAGTCTTCACTCCAGATCTGGGTGAACAGGCTGCAAAACCACCACGAGGGCAGGTTCTTGGCTATGGAGATCGTCTCTTTAGGCCCAGGACAGACCAGCAGCCTAACGACGTCTGGAGATGATGATTTGATTGACTGGAGTCGTGTCCTATTTATAGGCAGACTGGGTACCGATTTAGATTCGCGACCTGAGTAATTCTACAGCAGGTCGCGACCTTGTGACTGATGCCGTGGTCGCGACTTTTTTCATGGTCGCGACTTTGTGAACGTCGCGGTCGCGTGTCTTGAATGCCGCGGTCGCGGGTTTTGAATACCGCTGTCATAGGTTTTAAATGTCGCAGTCGCGGTTAGTTGGCTCGGTCGTGCCTTAGCTGCAGGTCGGGACTTTTTGAATGATGTCGCAGTCGCGGAATTTTGCATGGTCGCGGCGTTTCAAATGATGCCACGATCGCGGCTTTTCTTGTGATGTCACGGTCGCAGCTTTTCTTGTGCAGGTCACGGTATTTGGACTGATGTCGCGGTCGCGGCTCCATTTCACCACGGTCGCGGCAAAGATCGCAACAGGTCGTGGTTCGTTGATGGCTTCGGTCGAGACTCTTGGAGTCAAGGTCGCGGTTCATTGCTGGACGCGGGAATGGCAATGAAATACCGCGGATAGCTAGCTCAGAAAAGATCGTGACCAGGCTCTATGAATCGCGATCGTGATTAGGTCAAGCTGGGAGAAGAAGGGGACCCGCTGACTGCTACTGACCCCAAGCACGCTCAAACAGACCAAGGCCCAAAATAGAGTATTGGGTCGAGGAGACAAGGACCAAATGCCCACAGTGACCTGCACAAAGGTGCAAAAATTAAATAAAAATAGGGATAATTCTAATTAAGCCAAGTGAATGAACGTTTTGGAAGATAAAGCCACTAAATGCATGAATGCAACCAATGCTGAGCCAAACGAGGCGATTAGTCTCAGATGAATATGTATTCATCAAAATACCCCGAACTTAAACATTACTCGTCCTCGAGTAACACAAAATCTAAAACACTCAGCAGATGAATACTTTCAACTCGTGTGATTGCTTCATCTTCACATCACGATTGTTTCTTTTCTGCTCGGTATGACTAAGTGTCTCAACATCCTGAGATCACAGAACACATTTTATCATATCTTCGTTCCCGAGTTTGCTTCCCAATATCACTTCCTCTCCCCTTTTTCCAACATCAAGCATGTCTAAGAGTTACGTAGAAGTCCAGAGATACCCGCAGAATAACAAGTGTGCAACTGATATGACACTGGTGTTTTTAGGATGTTGTTGAGTGTAGGCATTCATTGTGCCTTTAGGTAGAAAAGGGAGTGAAGGGTGGTATGGAAGGAAGAAATAAATCTCTCCTCTATTCGACTCGAGATTTTTATTATATGATTTGCAATTTCATTGATTGAATTTTTTTTTGTGCGAATCTCTCCTCTATTCGTCTCGAGATTGCATTTCTTTTTGTGTGTGCTTTGGCATATTTTCTTGGTGATATGCCCCTATTTCATAGCCAGGGGTATGGAAGAAGCGTAAAGAGAGATAGAGTGTGCCACCCCGAACTTAGGGTTTGGCACTATATTGGCTATTTTTGTTTGTTTTTGATGAACGAAGGGGTAAGAAGATGATGGAAGAAGTGTAGAAGAGAGTTCAGATCAGAGTTCAACTTGATTTACAATTCAGTGCACCGGGTCGTTCTCCTTATCATACTCTGCTCAAATAATGACTTGATGAGGATCCGGTGGAGATTCCATGCTATTGTTCCACTAGTCGGATAGGAAGCACAACGTGTTTGATCCCTCTCAGTTTGACAGATACTTGCCATATCTACTGATCATGATGTTAGGATTCATAAGCTTCACACGGTGATTTCTAATCATTGGCTAGTTTCAGAAATTGTTCTCCTTGAGGCTTTGCTTCGAATAAGGAGGGTATGATGATTCAAAACTGCATGGGAAAATAGGATAGCCGGCAAGGTAATGGATTTGATTGAAATAAAAGCATCAAAACTTCATCAAGTTTCTATATAAACAGCTATGAAAACTTTTTGAAAATTTTGAAAATTTTTGAAAAATTTGCTCAAAATTGCAACAAAATTTCGACGATGAAATCTTAAGTCTGAAATGGATAGGAGAGGGTGGAAAGTAAAGTACGTACCACCCACCCTCTACCTCGAACTTAGAAATTTGCTCGTCCCGAGCAAACTCTAAATTCGAGATGGAGGGGTAAACTCGTGCCGGTTGGTCCACCAGATGTGGTTGCATTCCTTTCGGCGACGCGTCCTCCATCTGAAATCTCAAAAATGGAAACTATCAGAACTTAAGACTGCATCTTGTGATGCATTGTCTACCAGGTGCAAAATTTTCTAAAAACAAAACTAAAAGTAAAAGCTAAGTTAAAGATCGGGTTGCCTTCCGACAAGCGCCTTTGTTTTACGTCGATGGCTCGACGTGATTTCTTTAGCTCTCTGGTAGGTATGTCGGTTTGGACAGATTCATCAATTCATCAGTGATAGTATCAATTGTGGTGAAATATCTCTTCAAGCGTTGGCCATTTGCCACAAAATCACCTGACTTCTCACTCCATAAGGTAAATGCACCATGTGGGTAGATGCTCTTGACAATGTATGACCCAGACCACCGAGAACGGAGTTTTCGTGGGAATAACTTCAGTCTTGAGTTGAACAGCAGAACTTGGTCTCCCACTTGAATGTCCTTCCTCTTCAGATGACCATCATGACAAAGTTTCGTGCGCTCATTGTAGATTCATGCATCTCATAAGCTGTCATTCAGAGTTCATCCAACTCTTAAAGTTGTAGAATCCTGGCTTCGCCTGCTTTCTTCATGTCAAAATTCAGCTTTTTGATTGCCCACCATGCTTTATGTTCTAGTTCCACATGCAGGTGACATGATTTTCCATAGATGAGTCTGAAGGGTGTTGTTCCAAGAGGAGTTTTGAACGTAGTTCGATAGGCCCATAAGGCGTCATTGATTTTCACTAACCAATCCTTTCGGTTGCGTCCTACTGTCTTTTCCAGGATAGCCTTGAGTTGACAGTTCGAAACCTCTACCTGCCCACTTGTTTGTGGGTGGTAGGGGGAAGCTACCTTGTGTGTTACACCATATCTTATCAACAACGCTTCAAAGCTTCTTTCCAGAAAATGAGAACCTCATTCGGAGATCACAGTTCGTGGAACTCCAAAATGGGGAAAAATGATATCTTTGAACATTTTAATGACGGGTTTTGAATCGCTAGTAACCGTTGGTATTGCCTCTACCCATTTGGAGACATAATCAACCGCGACTAGGATGTAGGAAAACCCATGTGAGGATGGGAATGGACCCATGTAGTCCACTCCCCAAACATCAAAAATTTCAACTTCTTGCAATAGCTGAAGTGGCATCTCATCTCTTTTCATAATGTTTCCCGTTCTCTGACACTTGTCACATGACAGAACAAAATTGTAAGCATCTATGGATATGGTTTGCCAAAAGAACCCACATTGCAGAACCTTCAAAGAAGTTTTCTTAGAACTCATATGGCCTCCGACTAGGCCTGAGTGGCATTGTTCTAAAATGAGTTGGGCTTCTTCTTCAGTGATACAACGTCTGTAGGGACCATCAACATAGAGCTTGAAGAGGTACGGTTCATCCCAGTGATATTTCCTCACATCATGCATGAATTTCTTTAGAGCATTGCCAGTACACTCAGGGTGGATGACACAGCAGCAAGGTAGTTCACATAGTCTGAGTACCAAGGAGTAGCTTCTAAGACTTTCATAAGCTGGTCATCTGGAAGAGAGTCGTTAATTGGTATCTTCTCAGTTTCCAGAGTGTGGATACGACTTAAGTGGTCTTCCACAACATTTTCTGTGCCTCTTTTATCTCTAATCTCAAGATCAAATTCTTGCAATAGGAGAATCCATCTTATTAGCCTTGGTTTTGCATCTTTCTTTTTTAGAAGATAACGAATAGCAGTGTGATCGGTGTAGACAATCAACTTTGAACCAATGAGGTAGGATCCAAACTTATCAAAGGCATATATGACTGCTAGGAGTTCCTTCTCAGTAGTTGCATAGTTCCTCTGAGCTTCGTCAAGGGTCTTCGATGCATACTAGATGACATGATGTTTCTTCTCTATACATTGGCCCAGGACGGCACCCACAGCGTAATCACTGGCATCACACATAATTTCAAATGGGTGATCCCAATCCGGGGCTTGAATGATGGGTGTTGTTGTAATGGCATGCTTTAGGTTGTTGAAACTCTTGATACATTCTTCATCAAAATGGAAATCATCATCCTTCAGCAACAAGTTTGTCATGGGCTTGGTTATCTTGGAGAAATCCTTGATAAACCTTCTGTAGAAGCCCGCATGACCAAGGAAAGCACGAACGTCTCTTAGATTGGTTTGGATAGTGAGTTTAGAAATCACTTTGATCTTTTCTTTGTCAACTTCGATTCCTCGATTATTGACCCTGTGGCCGAGGACAATACCTTCTTTTACCATAAAATGACATTTCTCCCAATTATGCACTAGATGTGTTTCTTCGCATCGATTGAGGACAAGGGAGAGGTTCCTTAGGCATGAATCATATGAATCTCCATATACGGAGAAATCATCCATAAAAACTTCCATAATGGTTTGGTTAAACCAGCAAATATGGATGCCATGCAGCGTTGGAAGATTGCAGGTGCATTACAGAGCCCGAATGGCATCCTTCTAAAGGGGTATGTTCCGAAGGGGCAAGTAAAATTAGTTTTCTCTTGGTCGTCTGGATGTATAGGAATTTGGTAGAATCCAGAGTAGCCATCGAGATAGCAAAAATATTCCTGGTGAGCCAATCTCTCTAATACTTGATCTAGAAAAGGCATCGGGAAATGATCTTTTTGGGTTCCCTTGTTTAACTTTCTGTAGTCGATGCACATCCTCCATCCGGTGACTGTTCGAATGGGGATGAGTTCATTATTTTCATTCCGTATCACAGTAGTGCCACCTTTCTTTGGAACAACATGTACAGGACTCACCCACGGTGAGTCAGATATCGGATAGATGATTCCGGTAGTAAGCAACTTGATGACTTCACGGCGGACTAATTCTTTCATATTAGGATTCAACTTCCGTTGATGCTCAACAGTCGCCCTGTGGTCTTCCACCATAGGGATTTTGTGCATGCAAAGCGCCAGACTGACCCCGATGAGATCATTCATCTTGTAGCCGATAGCTTTCTTTCTTTCCTTTAATTCTTTCAGGAGTTTATCTTCTTGTTCGGTCATTAGATCATAATTTATAATAACTGGACAAACCATGAGATCATCCAAAAACACGTACTTAAGTCCCTTGGGCAGGGGCTTCATTTCAGGGGCTTTTGGCTTCTCACATGGCTCCTCAGTTACATTCACAACTTTGAGTTCCTCGAACCTGGCTTCAGGATCCTCCTCTACAGAGTCGAGGTGAAGGACACAATCCTTAACTTGTTCGTTGATGAAATTTTTAGCAGATGGGTTTGTTAGAGAAACTTCTAAAGGATCATCTTGTTCATATTCCTCTTGTGTGAGGAGAGACATTTGCTCAACGCAATCGATCAAATAGACTTCTTCCTGCATGCTTGGTCTTCGCATGCTTTCAAAAACTTTGAACTCGAGGGTTTCTTTCCCTAGTCTGAGCAGCAAGGTCCCTGCTTCAACATCGATCAAATCTCTTGCAGTGGCAAGGAACGGACGGCCAAAGATGAGGGGGTATCTGGCGTCTTCCTTTATGTCCAAGATGACAAAGTCACATGGGACATAAGAGTCTTTTCCAACCTTGACAGGGACATCTTCGATGATTTCTAAGGGAAGAGTCATAGAGTTATCTGCAAGTTGTATGGTCATTACAGTTGGGAGAAGTTCTGCAAACCCTAGCCTCTTACAAAGGCTAAGTGGCATGATAGAGATACTAGCACCGAGATCAGCTAATCCCTTCTTACATGAGGAGTCACTGATATGGCATGAAATCCCAAAGGATCCCCGGTCTTTCTAATTCTTGGGCATCTTGCTCTGGATGATATCGGAAGTGGTTGTTGCTAGCTTAACAGTCTCGTATTCTTCAGTTATGTACTTCCTTGTGAGGAGAGACTTTAAGTACTTAGTCCAGGCTGGTATCTCGGCCAGCGCATCTAGAAAGGGTATATCTACATGAAGCTTCTTCATAACTTCTTTAAACTTGTTGAATCGAGTATCGAGCTTTGTCTGCTTCAAACGAGCTGGGAAGGGAGGACGGGGCTTGTATACTGGCACATCCGGCTCAAGTGTGTCTTCTGCCTCCGCAGTCAATGGTTCCTCTAATCTTGCTTTGTCTGTATTATCAGTGGTTGGTTGTTCCTTCGGTTGGGACTCAGGTACTGTAGAGTTTTGGATATTCACAAAGTCATCATCGTCTGTTGCCGCCATTGGTATCTTAATAGAGGGGTCAGAATAGTCTTTTCCAGACCTGGTGGTGACAGCCTTCAATTGCTCAGGATGTTTAGGATTGTTTTCGTGTTGTCCAGCAAAGACTCTAGCAGGTGGCTTCATGCTAGCTGCAAGTTGAGCTAGTTGGCTTGCTGGTTAGCTATCATAGTTTGTTGTGACTGCAGCATCTTCTCAATAGCTGACAATTTGTCATCAGGAGGGGTGGGACCGGCTTGTTGCCCTTGTTGTTGTTGTTGATAGGGGACATGGTTGGGATTCTGAAACTGAGAATTGTTCTGATAATTGTTGTAGTTTCTATTCTGGTAGTTACCTCTGAAGTTCCCTTGATTCCCAAAATTCTATTGTTTGTTATAATGGAATCATGGAGGGCCTCATTGTTGAGTGTTTGAACCAAGTTGTCATGAGTTTTCCGCTCCAGAAGGGTTTCTGTATTGAAAACCTAGATGGTTCCTATTTTGATTCGGATTATATTACCCTTGACCAGGGATGGTGTTGACAACATTCAGATTTTCTATTTGACCACTATCTCCTTGGGCACAGGTATTGCTCAAAACAACATCATAGAGAATGTTATAGGCTAGAGTAGAATGATCAATTCCTTTGCATGCTTCCAGAAGAGTGAAGCTGACATAACTTGTTCTTATTGTCGAGGGGGTGAACCTCTTCTTTCATAAGCTACGAGAGATGATTCCAGATGGTCTTGCTTTGCAACTAGGAGTTTGAGAGACTCAACGATAGACTTGTACTCGGGTGTTGCTTCGGCCATAGCTACCTTCAACACTCCTTTGCTTACGGGTCTACCCCAGTTGGCTTGGTTTTCAGCTCCAAGGGTGACAACCTTCCATGCGCTATCATAACTCTAACGCATGAAGTTTCCTCCAGATGAGGAATCTGAAAACCTCTTGATATCATCATCCACACCTCTATTAAAGATTTCAATGAGTTGATTCTTCAGATAGCCATGATGTGGACACTTGCGTAGAAGCTCTTTGTATCTTTCCCATGCTTCATCCAGGGATTCTCCAGGGACCTGGGCGAATTGCGTTATTCGGCCCCTAATTTCATAGGTGAGAGAAGGTGGATAAAACTTTTCCAGAAAAACATTTTGAAGTTGTTCCCAAGTGGTGATGGGTTCGAATTTCAAGGAGTTATACCAGCTCATGTCTCTATTGGCAAGAGAGTATTTGAAGAGACGGAGTCTGATGGCATCGTCCGTGACTCCATTTTGCTTTGTCATGGCACATAGGTCTATAAACCTCAGAAGATGTTCTTGACTATCTTCTCCTTTCTTACCGTAAAAAGGGCTATTTTGAAGCAAAGTGACCCAATGTGCTCTTATCTCAAAATTCAGAGCGTCGATGGGAGGAGGTTGCACTGGGTGGTGAACGTCAGCAGCTTTAGGGATCGAGAACTCCCTAAGGTCTTTTTGTAGCTCAGCTTTGTGAGCTGCTGCTTGAGCAGCTTGGATTTCTTCTTGAACTGCGGCTCAAGCTTCTTTCATAAACCTATCTCTTTGTGCATTAAGGGCTTGATCTACCCTTCAAGCAATTTCCTCCTCTTGAGCCATTCTTGCTTGGTTCTCTCTGTACTGACGGTGAAAGGTTCTGTCTATCTCAGGATCAAAGCTAGCAGAGAGTCTGGGACTGTCCGAGCGGCGCATACACTAGACTTTGTGGGTACCTAGGATGAAAAGATCTTTTGCTGGTGAGATGGACGGAGGAGAACCGGATTCAAGTTTATATGATCGATAGTATCAAAAGTAAAAGAAAAACCTAAATTAGTCTCAAAAGAACTAGATTTAACCAGACGATTCCGTTGTCCCCAGCAACGGCACCAGAATTTGATGTGGCTTATATTATCGCACTAACAAACTCACTTAGGGTTGAAATCCCTAAGTTTTTAACCAAAAAAACGTGCAATAATACCACCCGCAAGCGGACGGGTCTTATCACAGTATAGTTGAGGATCGAATCCCAAGGGACAACATTTTTAAGAATCTTTTTTTAGTCGAATCTAGCTGAATCAAGACTAATATTTAGAACAAGGTTGGTTGAATTGAGTTTAATTAAACTAAATGCAAGGAAAGTAAAAGAGAAGGATTAAACATTGATTAAAGATTAATGATTGAAATCGTTGGGATGGTCTTGGGTTTCACCAGCACTACACATGCAATCACATCCAAACATCAAACATCCAGGCAAGATATAACCATTCAGATAGAGCTGCTGCAAAACCCCCCATACGGGCACCAGGATCGCGTAAGCATCACCTTAGGTATCAGATGTCTCGTCACCATCTAGATCACATACTTACAGCTCCAAAGATACAGAAATCCAAATGAAGTTGTGGGCCCCCTATACAGGCGTCAGGCACACAGAAGCGTCACCGTGGGCTAGATGGTTCGTCACCACACGGATCATACACTTATGACCTCAAAGAATCCCATTATATTTCTAGTTTGGGAGTCAACCGCGTTAATTGACATTCAAAACCTACGCATTGAAGTTCTCACAACATAGGAAACGAATAAGATAAATGCAAGGAGGTGATCAATCCACAAGCACACATCGACGATTAACAACAAAATGAAAGATTATATACATGCCATGGAATGTTTAACAATAAGATATGAAATCATGGGCAGCGGGGCTAGTCCCCGCACCCCAGTGAAAGTAAACTACTCACTCATGGTGAGAGAAACAAGAATAACAACAGAGAGAAGTTTCCGCCATGAGCATGGTGAACAAGATGATCACAGCTCGTTGGAGTAGCGGTCTTCTACACAACGTCGGAGCAGATCTAGAAGAAGAGAGAAGAACACCACGATAGACGGGGTAGATATCCTCTCTCCACTTGCTCCTTCTTCTCTTAGTCCTCACTCACAGCAGGAGGAGCAGATCGTGGATGAGATGGCAGCGTAGAAATGGCGTAGAGGCAACAGATCTAGACCCAGGTCTAAATCTAGATCTGAATGAGGTGGCTTGTAGATCTGAGTCTTCACTCCAGATCTGGGTGAACAGGCCACAAAACCACTACGGGGGCAGGTTCTTGGCTATGGAGATCGTCTCCTTAGGCCCAGGATAGACCTGTAGCCTAACGACATCTGGAGATGATGATTTGACTGACTGGAGTCGTGTCCTATTTATAGACAGGCTGGGCACCGATTTAGATACGCGACTTGAGTAATTCTACAGCAGGTCGCGGCCTTGTGACTGATGCCACGGTCATGGCTTTTTGCACGGTCACGACTTTGTGAATGTCGCGGTCGTGGGTCTTGAATGCCACGGTCGCGGGTTTTGAATGTCGTGATCGCAGTTAGTTGGCTCGGTCATGCCTTACCTGCAGGTCGGTACTTTTCGAATGATGTCGCGGTCGCGGCATTTTGCACTGTCACGACATTTCAAATGATACCACGGTCACGGCATTTTGCACGGTCGCGGCTTTTCTTGTGATGCCGCGGTCGTGGCTTTTCTCGTGCAGGTCGGGGTATTTGGACTGATTCCGTGATCGCGACTCCATTTCACCACGGTCGCGACAAAGATCGCAATAGGTCGCAGTTCGTTTCTGGATTCGGTCGAGACTCTTGGAGTCAAGGTTGCGGTTTGTTGCTGGTCACGGGAAAGGCAATGGAAGACCGCAGACAGCTGGCTTAGAAAAGATCACGACCAGGCTCTATGAATCGCGATCGCGATTAGGTCAAGCTGGGAGAAGAAGGGGACCCGTTGACTGCTACTGACCCCAAGCACGCTCGAACAGACCAAGGCCCAAAATAGAGTATTGGGTCAAGGAAACAAGGGCCAAATGCCCACAGTGACCTGCACAAAGGTACAAAAATTCAATAAAGATAGGGATAATTCTAATTAAGCCAAGTGAATGAACGTATTGGAAGATAAACCCAATAAATGCATGAATGCAACCAAAACTGGGCCAAACGAGGCGATTAGGCTCAGATGAATATGCATTCATCAATTATGTCTTGGTAATATATTTTATAGTAAAATGTTATTGAAGCGTACATTTGTTATATTCATTCTATTTTTCATTTAACAGAAGAAATTTACTATCGACCCAAAGGGAAATAAATTGGTTCTACGCACAGTTAGGGATTGTTGGAGAAACTTCAAATCTGAAATCAAAAGAAAAAATTATATGCACCACAAAGACAAAACAGACAGACTTAATGATTTTCCTTCCCGTGTTGACCCATTCCAGTGGGCTTTTCTTGTGAATTTCTGGGACTCTAATGACGGAAAGGTAAGATAATTAGTTATATATTATGTCTTCTCTTAGTTTGCATTGGTGATATGGTTAATGTTCATGAACTGCAGTTATGAAGTGCAAAGAATAGTATGAGTAGAAAGTTTGTTACCATACGACATACATAGGGGTCGATGCCCTATGCTTGTGTGAGAGCGAATGTGAGTGATTTGCCACATAATGATAATAATATCAGAACACATTCACACTCTACTTATACTTTATTTGTGTGTTATTAACAGTTGCAACAAAAGAATAAAGGGGGTCCTGTTAGTCGATTGCAGTTGTTTGTTGCTACCCATAAGAAGAAGGACGGTACTCCTGTAGATGCAAAATCAGCTGAACTAATTGTAAGTATAAAATTATTCATGACATATTTGACTTTATTTGCTCAATTTTTATCATCATTATGGTTATTGTTGTAGGACAAGTTACAATCAGCAGTTGAAAACAATGATGCAAATCTTGATGAAGATGAAATTGCTGATCAAATATTGGGTGCAAAGAAGGCTCGTGTGAACCATGAGACTAATGATTTTAGTCAGGCATATGTGGAGGGTTTTGAAGGTACAGTCAAAGACCTACAACACATATGTGAGTCACAAAAAATAGAATTGTCAGATCTGAAAAAAAGAGAAGAACATCTCGAAGCAATAATTTTGGGAAATTCAAGCGGGAGTGCTCCATTTCAAGCAAATCAAGTAATTATTCAAATTTTTAGTAATAATTATAAGTTATGATTTTATTAATTTGATAAGTGTTTTGTATTGTAGAATATGGTAACAACCAGGAATGAAGGAACACCCATGCCACAAAAGTCATGTAGCGGAACCACCATTACAGAAAGACAGGTTACTAAACGAAAAAAAACTCTTAATAACTTTGATTCTTGATATGTAAAATTTTACATTGTAATTCATACAACTTATAGGTCATGAGTTTGTTAAATTTCGATGATGGAACGTCAATTGTAGCTCAAGGACAAGTGATAGGCGTGAATCCTGACCTTGTAATAGGAGGAGGAAAGTTAGGGGCTGCATTTGCTGCTGTTTGCATTGGTGTGGCAATTAAACCTGAAGAGCAACTGGTTAGACTATTTGAAAATTATCAAATCATTGAAGATGCAATCGGGTCAATAATAGCTTGGCCAAAGAAGCTACTCATTGTTCGGTAATTTTTTTTTTCAATGTGCCATAAGTGTAGCATGTCTATATAATGGTTTTAGATAATTATTTTTGTTATTGTAGGTAAAATGCTTGGAGCGAGGCAAGCGAGGCAAACAATAAAAGTTCCTTCAGAATTCTCTAGATGCTATTTTTCCTCTTTTCTATAGGTTTAGAATAAAGTTTTTGTTTGATGTAAAGCTTGTCAATTCATTCGATATTGAAAGGATTGTCATCCGAACCACCATTACAACATTGTTTTCCATTTATCTTGCTAAATAAGACCGTGATATGAATATTATATAGTATTGGTTAACATTTAGACCACTTTTATGGCAAAGAATGATTTATTATTTGGTTTTCCTGATATAAGTTGTTTCTCTCTTAATGCTTCTGTCAGGGAACTTCATTGCACTAACTTTCTTTAGTAACATATGGATTTGAAAATGTATCATTTATGACATTTCTAAGGCCATACCAAATTGTGCAGTAATACTTTGCTCTTAGTTTTAACATAGCAACACCTTCCTTTCTTCTGTGGATCTTATTTTCAGTGGATTCAATATCCCAATGCATTAGTTTTCCTTGTGCTTTCTGCAAGACTTCCCCATATTTGAAGATGTATTCCAGTGCATAAATAACTGTCGATTGAAAGTATTCATCCTGCCATGAATATTGTATTTTAATGCTTAACCTGATGCCTGTGACCTGTAAAACAAAAATTAATCCTCAACTTTGTTAATGGTTAAGCATGTGGATCTTAAAAATTGCAATATCATCTTCAAGTTAACATCACTCAAAAGTAATGCGTACATGAACGAATTCACAATATTAATGGAACAACTCCTAGTGTTTACCCCCCCTGTTTTTGTATTGTTATGAAACAATAAGATATATATTTATATTTATTTATACATATATTTATTTCAGTTATCATACATTTTTTATTTATCCTTCACAAACAGTAACATTTTCCCTCTATATTGCAAAGTATCCGGTCCTTTTTCACCAAGTTCTTACAAAACCACTCTAGTCGGTTTTTTTTTTGCTTGAATTCAATGTGAAATTCACTCAATAAGATGTTGAGCTAATAGTTCTTGAAGTTTATGGTCTATATTTTTCTCCTTTTTTCTACTGCATGGTTAAACCTTCATGTTGCCATGGTTGTTTGAGTAGAACCAGTTTTTATGTTATTCGTTGCCCTTTTTGTTCAAAGTTTCTTTGTGACCTGCTTTTGCTCTCTTTTGGCTGCTAAATAAATAAATGAATGAAGACTCTCCAACCTGAGCTTGCTTACCCAAAATGGGAATAGATGAAAGGGTATATGTTCCATTGGAAAATAAGAGTGCAATCTGAGGTGAATTCCATCTTTTCTAGATAAGTTGTGCAAGTATGTCGCTGGGCCATCAATACAAAAGTTGAAGTATCCAAGATGGATTAATTGTGGTGTAGATTAGTCCCTCAAATAAATTATTCAAGTTGGTTGCTCTGGTCTATTGAGGATCAAGCTATTATTCAGCTATTATCTGTTAAGTTTTGATGCAGGTTTCTTTCTAATGGTTGTGTAGCTCTGTTATGGTCAGAGGGATCGTTCAAGGTCAGAGTTAGCATAGGTCAGATTCTTTTTGCAATTGAAAATATTTATAACTAGGAGTTACTAGTTATTATAAAGAACACCTCTACAATGTGTTTCATGGGAGTTTTTATTGACATATTTCTTAATTTTACATGTGACAAATTATAGTATTACATGCATTTTTCTTTACCAATATATCATCACTTAACTATTTCTTGTGTAATATGTTATTTTGTTGTAGGAACGTCGAGCTTCACATCATACCAACTATATCAACTGTTCTAGGTCTATATCTCTTATATCAAGGGGTCATTTATTCGGATGATGAAGATTCAATGGTAAAATTAAGGCAACTCTTTCATTACCAGATAAAAGTTGTCCTTATTGCATTTGTTGAAAACTAACATGCTCTTAAACACTAGTTGTGTTCTAGATGAGTATCTTATGAAATTAAACATGTCCCATGGTCTGATATGACATAGCTAGTTGTTTATGTGTAGTATTTCTTGTAGGTCTACTTATTTCATTAACATATCTAGAAAAAGGTGTATTTGGGGTATTATGGTGTTTTGAATCATAAAAGTTGGTATAAACATGTTCAGTTGTATATATCTACTTTTTTCCATTGTGCTCACCATGATGCTCTAAGGGCCAAGCCCACTTATCGTCGTCAGCCAACTGATCAAGCATTGATTAATTCAACTGCAATTTCTTAGTTTTTACTTACATCAGAAATATTGTGGATACCTTCATAAGTATTTGGCTTAATTATCTCATTCATCAACTTCAAATTTTCTTATTAGTGTCTTCTCTTTCTTATTTTGGCTTCTATTTCGTAGTGAAATAGATGTATATTGGTTTAAATCTTTTTGACTCCCTCTTTTCAATTCATTGCACATTGTCTTAATAGAGCAGAGCGTGTGTTGCAATTGTTGTCAGAACTTGTAGTGAATCCTTCTGTAATGTTCATGGATCAGCCTATCTCTAGGCTTGATGCAAGGGCAGTAGCATCCTTTTCTTTAGTCCACAAGATCACCTCCTCTTTAGAGGTAAGCACTATAATCATTAAGATTGGGGTCTTTTTTCTTGCACTAGTAAAGATCTATGCAATCTGTAGAACTGGAGGTTAGTCCTCCTCCCAATCCTTTTCCTCCTTCCGCTCCCCCTCTCCAAATTAACACATACCTCCTTTCAGTAATTCTATTTACAGGGATCCTAATGTCTCTGGACTTACAGTAGTACAATCAGTTGGCAGTAGTCACCAACCAATTGGAATAAGTTCAAAGCCGATGTTGCCATGAATCCTCACTTGAACCAAGGTGTTGTGGAATTGGATCTACATAATGATGATAAGACCTTCTTAGGGTGGAAAGGCATGATGACACATGCTACTAATACTATAGTTCGAGATAAAGTACCTAGAGAAGAAGGTCTCTACCATTCACTAGGCTAGCACTACGATACTACGAGTGTGTACAACAGATATTGTAACATTTTTCATGCCACATTCATTCCACGTTGTTGACGATGCATGAAAATGAAGGTTTGATTTGTGTAGTACTATATGATGATTATGTCTCTACTTGTTTTAACTTTGAATAGTATACTACAAACATTTAGTATCTTTGTGTGTTTTGATGATGATGTTCTATTTTCATGTAGGAAATCATCATTAACAATCCACAACACAGCATACATATCGATCCTAGTGAAGGTCCAATCACTGAAGGAAGCTAAGCTTATGAATCAAGCATTAGCATTCCACAACTTAACTAGAGCAGCCTTTCAGTCTCAGAGGCATGATGAATTTCTTCATTAATACTTTGCATTGCATACATCATCTTCGGCACTATGTGCTCCACTCGTTAAGGTTAGATGTAATAATGTAACCATGCTCTCAATCATCCTTTCTGCTAAATTTCAAAGTTTGTCTACATATGAATGATCAAGTTGTCAAGTATCGATGTCTCATTGTAGATATTGTGTTATTTATTCTCTTAGATATGCTAAATCCATATGATCATCGATGTTTTCTTTTATGCATTTTGTTCCATTTCCTATGAATTTCTCAACTGTTCCTTTTCCTGTGAATATTTAACTATTCCTTCTGTACAACCCTGATGCATTATATATTTTGATTGAAAACATGGTTTTGGATTCATTATCTGGACAAGGTCAAGGAGGGTTCAAGAACAAGAAATCACAGGAATAAACAGGAGACTTTAACCTATCAAGCGATCCTCTTATGATCAAGACATGTACAACCATTCTCTATGAAACATAACAGTTGACAAAACGTTGACAGGTATGCTCAACTAATGCATCCACAATCTTGTTTCCATCTCATTTTTGTAACTGAAAGTTAGGTTTGAAATGCCTCATCTTTCCATGTTCATGTGTTTTGTGATAGATCATGCATACTCAAGGAGAACCATTGTCCATGGTTGTTTGAATCTTTTTCAAAATCATTTTATCCACTGCTCATGTATCCAGAAACAGAAGAATGAATTAGAATATGATGAGGATATTGACATCATTTTATCCACTGCTCATGTATCCAGAAACAAAAGAAGGAATGGTCGATGGAGCTATGTTTGTGATACTTTCTAGGAAGGGGGAAGGAGACACACTGCCCTAAACTGATTGTGTGAGTAGTACACATCTTGAACCTTGTTTCTTCTGATTTCAGTAGTTAAATGATAGTACGTGAGCTTTCAGAAAAAGTTGTACATAATCTTTGATCTGCACGATACTACTACAAATTTGTGAGTAGCAGGGATATTGGGTCCTTCTTAGTACCCATCTTGAACCATGTTTCTTACGATTTGAGTAGTTGAATGAGAGTACGTGAGCTTTCAGAAAAAGCTTTCTAAATAATCTTTGGTCTGCAAGATACTACTACAAATGTGTGGGTAATCAAGCCACTCTTAGGATTTCCCTTCAGATTCTCAATAGTTGATTTACGGAAATTTAATATTTTGAAAATTTACTGAAGATAATATTACAAGAGAAGGTTTGGATAATATTACTGAAGATAATATTACAATAGCTGATGTCAATTCTCCCTACTCAACCCCCTTGAATTTGACTCAATATTGATAGGATATGAGTCCTAGATAACATATATAGTTTCTAAAGATTTCTACACTAGAATTAGAGGGTTCACGAAGACAAGGGCATGCATTCTGATGTTCTCTAAAGGATTATTCAAAATGAATTTCTTGGCATGTAATAGAGATAATTGAAGTTGATTTTTGTTTTTTTGGTTCACCTCCAACCACAAAACTAAAAGTGCTACATTGGTATGCCACGTAGGCCATTGATCGTTAGATGTACGATGTTAAAGATGGAACATTTCATGTTATTCAGACCAGAGAGCTCATAAGTATGTTATTTTCTGGAATATTTATTTCCTTCCTAGTCATATACTCTGTTCTTGTTTGTGATTGTTGTAAACAAACTATTTATTTAATGGGATCCAAATAGGTGCCTACTATTTGTTTTCCAAAGTAGTCAATTTCTAAATTTCTTTACTTATATTTTCTGGGAATTTGCAACTAACATAGGACAACAATGAACATGATGGCATGAACATTTTAGATAAGAGGATTCAGGAGGAAGAATGTAAACCTATACATCCAATGTAACTTAAGATGACTGTAAATGATTTATATGATGCCATACACTTATTTCTAGCTTTTTGTATGTAATTTGTGCATGCTTTTAATCTCTATTTGTTGTCTCACTTATCTTCCTTTTGTTGTCACTAATGTGAACATCTTAGTGCTGGATTTGGCTCTGAGCTGTAGCTAGCAATTGCCTCCTTAACATTACCATTGAAGGTGATTCTACTTCAATTTAATTCCTAATGCATTGCACTAGCCTTTGATTACCTACACCACGCATGACAGGCCCTCGTAACATTACCAGGACATACTGGGGGTAGGATGCTCTTATTCCTTTAGGATTCCAACACAGACAAGTATCTATTTGACTTGATACACTTAAGACTGGGTGTTCTCGTTATATGAATTGCATAGTTAAAATTGGAAAATTTGTTGCTTGAATATAGATATTTTTAATTACAATGTGGTTAGTATACATTATCACATGCATAAATTGTAAGAGTGTGAGTTGAGTTGATTAAACAATTAGTTAGCAGCTCTAGAAGCATTTGAACTATACTAGCCTGAAAAAATATTTTGAACCATCAAGACGTCTGCACTACAAGAAGAACATGATCTGGATCATTTCTTTGACCAGTCATTGTGTCCAGCTAAATTCCGGATTCAATAAGGTTTCTATTAAATTGATTCTCTTATGTATTATAAGAGGAAGTATATGTTAGTCATATTTTATAAGAGGAAGATTGATAAACGAGATTATGTCTAACATTATCTTTTTTTATATAGAATGTGGATAGTAAATACAACTACTTGTGCGACTACTACTCAAAGATGTATACCCAAACATTATGGGTAAGGATGGGCAAGGTGAAATGAATTTATTATTTGTCCTTGATTATCATTGGGCTATGCCCATCTAGTTTCATTTGGTGTTAACATCAAGTTATGTGATGCACATGAATGGAGTTCCCTCAATAGATCGATATGAAACAAGTGGTCTTTTGAAGAAAATGCTTATATTATTAAGTCACTTGATCTTGATCTTGGTCAGTTCATCCTCTTCCTCTAGTTGCATGAGATAGTTTTAATGTAGTTGATCTTGTGATGCCATGTACTTTCTCCTCTTCTTACACCATGTCCATATGTTATTGTAGTTGTATATCTGGTCCACAAATCTTATTGGCATGTTTTCATTGGTCTCTTTTATGCAGTATTATTGATGTTGAATGGGTATATTAACAAGAAACACATAAGTTTTGATGTTCTGCACATAATCTTATTCACTTCAAAGTTATAGCTCAATAAAACTGCAATATTATCTATCTAATTTAGAATGCAATATGTTTCCATTCAGAACTGTAAATAATGGGTCCTTAATCAATATTGACCTAGTCAAATTATTAGATTGTTTGTATTACAAGCCTATTGATTTATATTCATTGTGAGATTTATAGTTGTAAAATTTGAACACCTACTCATATATATTATGCAAATAGGATCAATGGAATTGTTCACTTTCCAGTTTGACTTCCTGTGGTTACATGTCATAGTCCACATGTTAGTGAAGGCGTGGTCTCAATGTGGAAAATTTGTCGATCTAAAGCTTGGATGTATATTTTTCATGTTTTGACCCACAATTCCTCAATATTATCGATTGTGTTTCTCATAAACACCTCTGTAAACTTCTTTTATACATGTTTGCCTCGGGATTGTATCCTATTTGTATATATCATCACATGGTCCTAGAAAATGCATGTAGCAATCATGTATGTTGTTTGTAGTTCTAATTTTCTGTTTCAGTTTGGATTTGAGATCAAAATTGGCTTATTATTAATTTCATTCTCTTCAATATTCTGTCTTGGCATCTTGCAGTCATTTATGCCTCTTAGGCTATAATATGCTAAACGTTCAGTACGATGGATTTCCAAGTGATGGTGCACGCTAAATGATTGTCTACCTCGGTTTGTATCTATTTATAATAAGTCTTCAGTTGAATGGTGTGATTCACTAGATCTGTCCCAACTCTGTGGACATGCAATTATAAGTATTAATACAATAATAGTTGTAGTCTTCAGCAGTATGGTCAGCCCATTTAGCACAGACCAGCAAACTAGATACATACACCGTGTTTCTCGACAACCAGATCCATGAAATGACTCATGCAACTCTCGTAAGAGCTACATACTCTAGACTTTCTAGTTCATTTTTACCAATGAAATTTCCAAGAAGAAAACTACAGATACAATTAATATATGTTTCCTTAATCAGTATCATTACAGAGTTTGGTGAACAATTGGTTCTTCATGAATCAGCTCCAAGTTCCAATGTATTACGAGTTGACCATGTCTCAGATGACACTAGTTATAATGATAGATTGATTTTGTATTTTCTGTTGTTTACTTAGTAGTTTGCTCAATGCTTAGCCACATTAGCTTACGTAATTAGGAATACAAAGTGAACAAGTATTAGTGAGACACATTTATAGACTTGCAAACTCTTTTTCTCTCCTTATTTTTATTGCAAGGGAACTAATGTGCAAAGATATTGCACATATAATTTTGGTTGGATGATTTTAGCGTTTGAGCATGTTTTGGTATAGGATGAACTGCTCGTTAGGTGATGAGTGAAGTATGAAGGCAATTCATTGAGAGTCTACAAATATTGGTACGTATCACTATTTCTTATCGAGGTTGCAGATATATCTTGTCTTTGTTCTTCATTTATCACATTTCCAATATATTCATGCTTTGATTAATACATCAATGGCTTTTTGAATAACCATCAAAAAGTTATTTCTCCTTGCACAAAATCTGCAGTCTTCACAAAACTTGCAAAGATAGTTTCTGGAGTTTGGATTCACCTATGAAATCTCCCATTATATGGTTCATTTCATCATGCAAGCCTCAAGCAATGGTATTTATTGGTATCCTAATGTTTTCAATATGAGTGGTTGGATTCATCTCTTGTTCACATTATTAGGTAGTCTATTAATTACCGTGTTGGTGATTTGTGACGTGAATCACTTTCTATTTGTTGTAGTCCTACTCAGCCTTGTACTCAACAACTTACAGTCTCACCAAACTATAATTGTATGATTGTGTCTGATTATTCAAAAAGCATCATCAGATAGAGATCAAGTATTTTGATCCTCTAACTTGATTAGTCTAATTCATCACCATGCTCACTACTGTGATGTTATGCACTTCCTATATGCTACTGTCCTGCTCATACTTGATGATCATTCTTTTGAAGATTAATGCTAAGTGTGTAGGCATATGCACTATACTCTATGTTGAGCATCCTTCATCCATGCTAACGATCTCCCAAGTTCCAACTATTAGACTATGAATGGATGTGTCCCATCAGTGCCATGGGTAGTCGCAAAGCCATCAATAGCTGCAATTGTCAGGTCTTGCGAATGCCCTTAATCTCCAAGTATATAGTTGCTGTTAGGAATCGGTTACCCAGGTTAGAAATGATATACTCTCTGTTTAATCCCACCGATACTAATGGGGGTAAGGATCTTATCTGGGATATTTTGTGGATCTCTATAAAAGTACCAAGTGTAGGAAGCTTGGGTAGATTCTCATATTTAGGGCTATATATGAGGTCCTTCCTCAATCTTCTTCTGCCATTTACCTTAGTAAAAGCACTGTTGTGACTTTTTAATGTTAGAACTACAAGATGAGGACATGCTAATAAATAAAGCCTCCTATCATTGGCAAAAAAAAGGTCCAGGAAGGTAT
The DNA here is from genome assembly GCA_963693085.1 of Alisma plantago-aquatica. Taxonomy (NCBI): domain Eukaryota; kingdom Viridiplantae; phylum Streptophyta; class Magnoliopsida; order Alismatales; family Alismataceae; genus Alisma; species Alisma plantago-aquatica. The sequence continues at coordinate 778,573,211 of OY856413.1, forward strand.
TTTGATTTTTGGCTATTAGTAGAACCTTTGGTTTTTTCTACAATTTATGTGGCTGGAAGTCATTGGCCATATGTATTGGTGCTCTGTTGCTCAATGGTTTCCTCGCCCCTTTTTTCTCGTATGCAATTTATGTTTGGGTTGTCATCCGCTGCTGGCAAAAATTTTTTAGCTGGACGGCTTTCCATTTTGTTCACAACACTTCTCAAGGTCAAACAATGTATGGAATCCTCACACCTATACAAGTAGGAAGTTGTAGGCTGGTAGCTAAATTTGTAGGAAAATCCTCCTTCACATGAGCTTTGGCATGGTGAAACCAGATCTTCCCTTTTTCCTGATTGACAAACTTTGACAATGAACGACCCCACTCCCTGACGTATATGACTTTTATGGCATTCAACGAGGTTGACATTGTATAGTGAATTCGCATGTAAAGCTTCTTCCTTTACTGACTACTAACTTATCAGCCTTGTCTCTTTGAACGCTAAGAGAATTTTTTCCTAATTTGATGCATTCAAGAATTTATTTTCCACTTTAATGTATAGCTGACGCTGATGACTGTAACATTGGAATTTTGAACATAATGAAACTGAGTTAATACCTTCATTGGTTATCTGCTGTACCTTAAGGCTACGACTACGCTGACATCATTGAATTTAGAATTGAACATAATGAAGGTTGTTTTGTGTCTTAAATTTTTATGCAATATCCATACTTTCTAGATAATGTCTCATCATAGATTCTGGATTTGATTAAATTGTGGGTTTTCATAACTGCTGGTACTTTAATAATGTTTTGATCATTTATTGATATTTTGTAACTGGATTTGATAATTTTTCCCTAGATAAAATGCTCTATATTATTACTGTTGTATTACAATACCTGATAAATAGTTATAATCTTTCTTATGCAGCAAAGAACTAGAAGATAATAGTTTAGTTACTTGAAAATATTGCCAAACTTAGATAACAAAAGCTTTCAACTCAGCTGGAAAAATGCAAAACATCAGTCACATAGAGAAGAACTCTTCTTATTCAACATCTACTTGTCCTCATTTTGGTCTTCAGCTGGTATGTTCTAAAGTTCTCATCACAACCCAGCAAACCATACATTGATCATGGGTTGCGGTTGAGTCTCATTGGATATAATACATACACAGCAAAGCCACACTTAATTAACTATATTAATCAGACTTTAATAATTTACTAGGTTAAGTATAGGAATGTATGGTGGATCATCAGAAATTTATATTGTAAAATATTTCAGGTCAACAATACATAATCAGTTGTAGAATTACTGGCCAATCTACCTAGAAAACCACCGATTGAACACTGGTAATGATGGAATCACATATAAAAAATTGTATCTTCCAAGATTTGCATAATAAGAATATCTTTTTATTATCATCATGATACAACGTATTTATGTATGGTTCCATTGCATACATCTTTATAATTTCAAAGCCACTCAGATTTCTTCAGTGAAGGTCTATAAAGAATGAGTTGTTCAGTATCATTCAAATCATCCAAATTCTGATGTAGGATACAGAAGGATATTTGTAATTTATCTATGGAAAAAAATTGGTACAGTAATTCACCTATTATCCATAGGACTACAATTGCTTAGTGGCATTCTAATTTATGCTTCCATATGTGCAAGGTTCTGATGTTTTGCCTATATTACCAATTACCAATTAATCAGGAAAGCTAGTGTGTCACACTAACAAATATATCAGCTAAGATGATGTTAACCTATGTTTATTGTCTATATTTGGAATGTTTACCTATGTTTCTAGCAAATCAATTGTCTGCTTTTAATTCAGTCATACTTGATTTTCCAATGAACTGAAAACTTTTTCTATTAACTAATATATGGTACTACATAATTTTTTTGGGTGGCTAAACCAGTAGTTTGCTACACTTCTTAGCAATTAAGTAGGGAATTTGCATTAAGTATTCACCTGAGCACCCACTAACTTGTTGTCCCAGCTCAACACTCCCTTATCCAGATTTCCCCAAAAAGCTATAGTAAGCTTGGCAAGTTCAGGACTAGTCACGAGCGAAAGATAAGAATTGTTTCTGGTCAAAAAATAAATCCAAGCTCCACCCCACACAAACTCATCCCAATAGCTTGAGGAGTTATAGAAAAGGGCAGCATCAGCCCCATCGCTATGCCTTCCCGTATGCTGCCTGGCAAATTTCCACAATGTCTCGGCACTGTGGATTAGCTTCTCAGAGTAAACCTTGTTATCCTTGAAGACAGTGGATGCGGCGGCCAATGCAGCAGCCATTTCTACAGTAAGATCAGAGCATCTAGTGCATTCAGCAACAGGTCGAGGATATGCCCTCTGGTTTCATCCAGCAGTAATGGTGGACCAGACCAAGCCCTAAAATGGTAAAAAATCTACACTAAACAAATCATCTCTTGTCATCTACCTTTCTTTATGTAATTAACTATTGCAGGTTCAGATTTTATTCATGCTTAAAGATTGTACTACTTTGAGGGAAGAGCAGGAATAACGGAGATTGCGAATAAGGTGCAGTTTAAAAATGAATGAAATATTTATTCTATTCAATGACTGCAATTTTGATACATATATGATGCAGGATAAAAAAGGCCTCAATGTCAACTTATTGCTAAATAAGAATCCCTCTTTGGGTCCAGATCAAGACAATAAAATAGAGTACAAAGAAGATTCCTAGATCATCTATGGATGTTCCAAGTTGTAATATAAAGATGTCACTATGAGGGGCGATGCTACAATCTTCAAATCAAGACTTCTTCCATTCAACAAAATCGAGCCACTCATCAAGGAAATCGGATGAAGGGCCAACGTGTCACAAGGTCACAACTTTGTGCAACACAAGAACCCATGCTATCGCCAACTCATTGAACAAAAGGAGAAGACAACAACGATTCTAAAACTGGTCGAGAAAGATACATACTCTTTTTCCAAGATCTATGTAGACCTCACCGAATTTATTAGTATATGTATATCCTTTTCTTTGTACACATTATGTAATAGGGGCAAGGTATACATCCTCCCCATGTACATTTGACGTTTTAGTATAAATGAAAGTAAGTTTTTTGGCATAAATAGCATAACTTGGTCTAACTACTACAAATTTGTTACTAAAAGAGCTTCTGGACTAATTACACAATATATGAATAATCAAACTATACATATATGTATATGTGGCACTATATATGTAGCTAGTGCATAATCCAACTACATATATATATATATATATATATATATATATATGTGTGTGCAGTAGATGCTTCCTTTCCCTACACATTAACTACATATAATTTGTATTAACTCATTATTTTTGCTACATACTGACTATATATACAATTGTAGGCATACATTTAGCTATAATTATACCTATATTTAAATAAGTAAGGACAATATCTAGATATGCTTCTGGATACATATGAATTTGTAGTGAATGGATTATCTAACTATATATTTGAAAAATATAGTTAAAGGCTTTAGCTATATGAGCATATACTACAATTTGTATGTGTAAAGAAATATTTAGTCAAAGCCTTTCGCTACAAAATATGGGGTTTTCGCTACAATTTTTTATAGTTAAAGACCTTTTTTTTAGTAGTGCATGTATCCATTATATCCTAAGTGTAATCTTTTCTACTAAGAAGTGGTAGTCTAAGGATTCAAGAATGTAACCCAATTAGATTTTATATAATACCTTAAAATGTGTAGTCGTCTTGATGGAGACCCTATACTATGATCTTACACCTAGTAGGGGTCAAGATTAGAAAATAGATAGAAATTAGAACTCTAACCCTAGGAGTATTTGAAACCCTAGAATGTAGAATGTGCATGGAATAAATAGTATGGATTAAGTCCTGGCCAACAATCATTTCATTAGCAGGGAGTGGATTTCGAGGACGAAATCCAATCTAAGGGTGGTAGTAATATACTCAATTTTGACTAATTTAAGGTACAGTCCAGTTTGAATGATCTTTCTACAAATTAATTTGACGTTCTTATATTTTAGTCCTCTTCCTTAGACTCAATTTGTAATCCATTCAAGTTTCATCTGTTCATGGTTGAGTGACATTTTTAACTATTGAATTCTCTTTATTGCATATGTTAAATCATCAAACACTGCCAAGTGATTGTATGCATTCTTATAAAAATTATGTGGCTCTGGAATCACAATATAATGAACAAATTGACTATATAATATTGATTGATCATGAATATAGTTTACAATATACCCACTTATATTCAACATAACAGGTATTTGGTATATAGACCTAGTATATTAATACTTATTGACACTTCATTTAAGTTATGTACATTAAGCATTTTACTTCGAATGTTTTATCTGATAAATATAAATGACTAGCTAACGATGATTCTCTCATTGACATCATGGTTGTTTTTAATAATAATAAAAATGATGAGAATATTTCGACACGACGCATCACTTCATTTATTGCCATATTATCTCACTCATTGAGTCTTCTCGGCTTCATCTTCTTTTCACGCCGGTTGTGTGTTTCTATAGAATCGTTAATGATGATGACTATTCCTCTATGCATCACTATGTTTTTTAAATACATCAATATGTACGCCCATTAAAGCAAACCACTCTAAAGTTTTACATGTTTCTCAGTTTGACGGTTCATACCAACTATGCTGATGGATACCAAAACACCATCGGAACAGTCACTACCTCATTGTAATCGTCTCGTCTCCCTCAGCACCACAGAAGCATCCTACTCGTGCTATATAACATCTGGTATACCCCGATTCACCTACAGATATGCAAACAGACCCAATGACTTCCTCACAGATATCGACCAACCAAATCTCAGCATTATCTTCTCCGCTTGCCCTCGTTGTTCGTGGTGTGACCACCACTGGTTACGTGTTTCCATCACGACTGCTCCGGATACTTGGGCAGCAGGCTGACGAGGTCTGGGCTGGCTAGCCTGAAGCCAGAGAGCATGTAGGCCAATAAGGGAAGAAACGCAAGGCGCCAGCGATAGAGATGGAAGCAAACTAGTCCAAAATTTATCCAACTGCAGGTCAACGACTCATCGGTTAAAGTTCTAATAAATCAATTAGAAAGTGTACGTATATGAATAAGTAAGTAGCTATATTAGGTAATAGTATATATATCACCTATGGATACCAGATAAGAGTATGGTAACACATGATTAATATATTCTGTAACGTTGCGTTACTAATGACATAATTCAGTAGACACAGGCCTGATAATGAAGAGCTTAAATATTAACAAAGACATGTTATATATGTACTTATGATAATTACCTAAATTAGTTTATTACTTCCTAAGTACTGATCACACGAATATGTATTGACGTGGATATATACTAATAGCAGTATTGATTTTAGTTGTAGTATTCACCATAATATCTTAATGTAGAAATTGATTCTTAGTGAAAAATAGAAATGAGATGCCTACGCGTATATACAGTTTTCATCACACGTACATGCAATATAGTATTATACATATATACATATAAAATGTATTTATCTTTTGTTACTTGTTTGATTATTATGTTGCCTAATCGCATAGATAAACTAATACATACGTAGTAGGTATTATCAAGGCATAAATAACACAACAGTAAAACTTAGTCATATAGACAAAGGCTAAGTGTATAGTCTCAGCCGACTAGGTTTATTTATGTCAAATAGTGTCACACAATGTGTCACACAGGCTCTTTGTATTACTGGATTTGTATCCAGAAGCCCATATACTCTTATCGGGTTTCTACTCTTAATCAGACTCTGACGCTCAAAGTGATGTATATATGATCCAAGCCAAAAGACAAATGATAGAGTGGAACTTCATTTGCTCATTCCCGCCTCTCTCTTTCTCAATTCTCTTATGGTATCAGAGCAAGCGAGCACATCCGCTCGCTCTCTCGGAGAGAAAGAATGAAACTCTAGCTTGTGGCTCGCTTGCTATGATATCATAAAAGCGAGCACATCCGCTCACTTGCTAGATTGAGGCAAGAGAGAACATATTCCTTGCTATTGTTTTATGGTATCATAGCAAGCGAGCACATCCGCTCGCTCTCTCAATTCTTTTATGGTATCAGAGCAAGCGTGCACATCCGCTCGCTCTCTCGGACAGACGAATAGCAAGGAATTAGTTCTCTCTTGCCTCAATCTAAGATCTAATCTGCTTCTGTATCCTTCCCTTTCTTCTTCTCATCATCTGGTTCTCTAGTTCAATCGGATCGGCTTGAATCCAGCAGTCTACATCGACATCCGACGACAACGACGACAGTGAGTCTCAGGCGTCTGCTCTCATCGTCATCCCATCCTCATCAACAAGCTGCTGTCAGAAGTTTCCTCTGGAGTTTCAAACATCTTTGCTCGTTCAGTCTGCTAGTCTTCTTCTGCTCCCTATCTAGTGATCTCCGTCATCCGGAGCGAGAGATTTAGTTTCTTCCGGATATGCTATAACGTTCTGCTCAGAAAGTTGTCTCGCAATTCTGCTTCAGTGTTCTGCTTCTTTGTGCTCTTCTGTCTCAGTGAATCAGGTCTGACGACTAGGTCATCTCGAATAAATTCTCTGAATCCTGCTTTAGGCCAGTCTTATTCTTCTCAAGTACTACTGCAATGGAATTTTCTAGTGAGTCTGTGTTAAGTAAGGAGAAGGCATCTGTAAAAACTGAATATCCATATCCCTTAGGTATGAATGTATCAAACTTTGTATCAATCAAATTAAATCAACACAATTTTCTATGATGGGAATTTTAGATTAGAACACTAGTAGAAAGTTGTTGTCTCGAGGGATTTCTGAATGGAACTGAAAAACAACCTACTATGGTTATCTCTAAAGATGGAGAGCCTGACGTAAATCCAAAATATCATGCGTGGACTAGAACTGATCGTCTTGTTAAAGGGTGGATATGTGGATCCCTGACTGAAGAGGTTATGGGTGAAACAAATGGTTGTAAAACAACTGCTGATGTCTGGAAAACTCTAAGAAAAAAATTCGCTGAGTCATCTCAGTCTCGAGAGTTTGAGTTAGTTTTACAGCTCCACACTTTTCAAAAAGATTCATCTACTATAGCTGAGTACCTGACAGATTTTAAAAACATATGTGATCAATTAAATGCTATTGGACATGTTGTCACTGAGAAGGAGAGAGTATTCACTTTGTTGAATGGACTGGATGGATCTGAGTATGAAAGTTTTTTAGTATCAATGTTAAAGCCTATGATACCTGCTTATACTGAAATTTTGTCCTTGCTTCAAGACTATGAAAGAAGAAGAACAAGAAGAGGTAATACTTTGTCTTCTGCTATCTTCTATGTTGAAAAAGGAAATAAATCTGAAGTTCAAAGAACAAGCTCAACTAATAATGCTCCACAGCATAATAGTTATAATGCTAGTATAGGAAGATCTTATGGCAGAGGAAGAGGAAGGAACCAAACTAACTTCTATTCTACAAATTATAACACGAGCATTTTGGGAAGTGGTCCATCAAACAACAAAACCAATTACAACTCATAGGGAAGAGGTTTTCCTCAAGCAACAAAGCATCCTAACACTGATCCTGGAAATAATTACACAAACAGAAGAATGATATTTTGTCAAATCTGTCACAAACCAGGTCATGAAGCTTACAAGTGTTGGTACACGTTTGACACAAATGATCAAAGCACTGAGATACCACGAGCTATTGATGAAAATATTGCATGGCTGTAATGAGAGTAAATGAAAATGATTTCACTGAATGGCATGTGGATTCTAGAGCTACTGATCATGTGGCAAAGAGTGAAGGTAAATTTCATTATGTAACACCATACAATGGATCTGATTTGATAATGATGGGGAATGGAAATTATGCTTCAATATCTCATATTGGACATGGATACATCTATAACAAAACCAAATTACCACTACAGAAAGTTCTTCTTGTTCCTAGTATAAAACAAAACTTGTTATCTGTTTCCAGGCTTACAAATACTTATCCTTGTTATTTTATCTTCACTCACGATGCTTTTTACATACAGGATGTGAGAAACCACCTAACTCTGGCCCAGGGGAAGTGTAGAAATGGTTTGTACCTACTGGAAGGAGGCCCTCTAGTACTCTTCTCAAATAGATTCAAGAGAACTGATGCTATGACATGGCACAGAAGACTGGGACATCCATACTCAAAGATTCTGCAAATCTTGATTCAAAATAAGCAAATATGCAGTACAGATAGTTTTAGAGGAGTTTGTAATGTTGTAAAATTAGTAAAAGTAGAAAACTACCTGTTACTCATAAACATATAAGGTCATCACGACCATTTTCTATAATTCGTTGTGACCTTTGGGGAAAGGCAACTACTGTTTCTCGCCATGGTTTTCAGTACTATGCTTTGATAATGGATGATTATAGCCGATATTGTTGGGTTTTGCCTCTAAATAACAAGGATGATTTCTTTGATGTGTTTGTTTCCTTTAATGCTATGATAAAGAATCAATTTGACACTACTAATAAATTTTTTCAATCTGATGGAGGTGGAGAGTTTGTAAATACAAAAATGAAAAAGCTCATGGATGAACAACGTATTATTCATCACATATCTTGTCCCCATGATCATGCTCAGAATGGAGCAATTGAATGAAAGCATCAACATCTGGTTGAACTTGGCCTGGCATTAATGTTTGAGGTTGCTGTTCCTAAGAATTTCTTGGTTGAGGCCTTCATTACTGCAAATTTTCTGATCAACAGATTGCCTTCGTCTGTTTTGGATTTTAAGAGTCCAGTTGAAGTTATATATAATAAAATCCCTGCTTGTGATTGTCTGAGGGTGTTTGGTTCTCTTTGCTATCCTTATCTAAGAGATATAACAAAGAACAAGATTGCACCAAGGTCTTTACCTTGTGTTTTTATTGGCTATTGTGAGCAATACAAGGGCTATAAGTGTCTGCATGTATCTACAAATCGTGTTTTCTTATCCAAACATGTAATTTTTTGCTGAAAATGTCTTTCCTTTTAAGGAACATAACTTCAGAGATCATTCGAATGGTACTATTATTACATATCAAGAGTTTGTACAAGGCTGTCAACCGTACATTTCAACAGTCAAAGATACAAAACAAGATGATACACAAGTCCCACACAGCATGCAGTGTAATAATCAGTTGAATATGCTCTTAAATGATGTTTCATCTACAAAATTGAATGAGACTTTTGCTGATGTCATTGTTAATGCTAACAATTGTAGTGCTTTCAATACGACATCTAAAGATACTGCTCCTACTATTGTAGAATCTATTTCTGATGTTTCTTTATCTGATAAACATTCTGATATTGGTTTTATTTCAGAACCTATTTGTGAAGCTTCTCCTTCTGAAAATAACTTTGATCATAATTCTATTGAAGAAAGTATTGCAATTGAAAAATCTGAACAACCTGCATGCACAGGTCAGCTATTAAACAGTCATCCCATGATAACTCACTCCAAAGCTCAAATACTTAAGTCAAAATCTAACTATGCTTTAAATGTCACTACTATTCCTTATACACCAAAGAATGTCAAACAATCTTTAAATCACCCTGAGTGGAAACAAGCAATGTTGGATGAATTGAAAGCTCTTGCACACAATAATACTTGGGAGTTAGTGCAATGACATGTTAATACAAATATTGTCAACTGTAAATGGGTGTTTAAAACAAAACTTAAGCGTGATGGTTCACTTGATCGATTTAAAGCCAGTCTAGTTGCTCGAGGATTCACCTAAGAAGGAGGTGTTGATTATCTAGAGACCTTTATTCTTGTTGTAAAATCTCTAACCATCAAGGTTGTTTTGACTGTTACTATCTCCAGAAGATGGGATATCAAGAAAATAGATGTTTGCAATGCTTTTCTGCATGGAACTCTAGATACTGAGGTCTATATGGAACAGCCACTAGGGCTACACACTCATGATCGTAAACGTTATGTTTGCAAACTGAATAAAGCATTATATGGGCTGAAACAGGCTCCAAGAGCTTGGTACAATAAAATCAGTTTGTTTCTTATTGAAATTGGATGTGCTGCCACTGGAGCTGATCCTTACTTATTCATTTTCCAACATAATTATGTCACCATGTTCTTACTGTTATATGTGGATGATATTATCATTATCGGTAATGATTCTGTTTCAATAGACATGTGTATTACAAATCTAGAAGCTGCCTTTGCGCTATGCAATATGGGCAAGCTACATTACGTTTTGGGGATTGAGGTTGAATATAACTCTCTGGATTTGCTCCTACATCAATCTAAGTATGCAAGAGATTTTTTACATAAACATGACATGTTGGATTGCAAACCTATATCGAAACCTCTTTCTCCTAACTTTCAAAGACAGGTACAATCAAACTCAAACACTGCCCCTGTTGATTCTACTCTATATAGATAAATATTTGGTTCCTTGTAGTATCTGACTATCACATGGCCAGATCTTACTTTTGTAGTAAACCTTGCTTGTCAATTCATGCATACTCCTAAAACTACTCATATGTCTCTGGTCAAACACATACTGCGGTATATAAAAGGATCTATTAGCAAAGGGGTTCAGCTCTATGCCCATTATTCTTTGCAGGTTGCAGCTTTCTCTGATGCTGATTGGGCAGGATGCCCATTGACTCAACGATCCACTAGTGGTTATTGTACTTTTCTTGGATCAACCTGTATATCTTGGAGTTCCAAAAAGTAGTCAAATGTGGCACGATCCAGTACTAAAGAAGAGTGTCGTGCCCTTGCTCACACTACTGCTGAATTAACTTGGCTTGCATCTCTTCTAAAAGATTTATGTGTTCCTCAACTATCTCTAGTTGTGCTCTACTGCGATAATCTGAGTGCTTTGCATCTATCTGTTAATCCAGTATTTCATGCAAGAGCGAAACACATTGAGTTGGATTATCACTTTGTTAGAGAGAAAGTAGCTCTTTGATACATTGTCATGCACTACGTCTCGTCTAAGGAGCAAACACCACATATATTCACCAAAGTTGTATCTAAGTGCACATTCAGAGCTTTTCTTTTCAAGTTGGGCCTTCGAGCTACTACAACTCAGCTTGCGGGGGAGTATCAAGGCATAAATAACACAACAATAAAACTTTGTCATATAGAGAAAGGCTAAGTGTATAGTCTCAGCCGACTGGGTTTATTTATGTCAAATTGTGTCACACAATGTGTCACACGGGCTCTTTGTATTACTGGATTTGTATCCAGAAGCCCAGATACTATTATTGGGTCTGTACTCTTAATCGGACTCTGACTCCTAAACTGCTTTATATATGATCCAAGCCAAAAGGAAAATGATAGAGTGGAACTTTATTTTCTCATTCCCTCCTCTCTCTTTCTCAATTCTTTTCGGTTTGACATTACGCTACTAACCATGAAATTTATCTAGACAAATTAGTCAAATATCATAGGGCTATTATAATAATCTATACATATACGTTCCTACATAAGAGATTAGAAAAAAGAATTATGTTTGAGTAGTTAATAGTAGTTAAATATTTTCAGTGGTCGACCAATGTATTCATATATTTAATATTGATTCATAAAAATACTCAATATACTATATTGATCTTGGTAGTAGAATTAAACCCATGTATATATGTCTTTGATATATTTTAAGTACATATCGTGAATAATAATTAGGGATTACTCATTTATATAGTAATCTTAAAGTGTAACATGCACGACATATATCCACCTTGTATATAGAACAACTATAACATTTAGGATTCATGAAGAGTAAAAGTCTAACATCTAAAAGCAATGTAACACCAAAGTAAAATGAAGAAATGATTCCGTGCCCATGACCATGATTGTGATTAATATTCCTTTTCACATGTAGCATCCGGTTGAATTCTAGGAAAGGACATTAATATTGATTGAATGAATAATTGTTCTTGAATCAAGGTACATGAATCTTCTATTTTTGTTCAAATAAAGTTTACATCCCTCTTGGATATCATGCATGTGTAAGAAACATTAGAGAGTCTGATTCGTTGAATTTTGAGCCTGCTCTTGAAAGACCCCCAATTAGAATACTTGATGACTCGGCACGATAATTGGTATTGTCCGATTTTAAGGTTTAGGCCTGGTTATTTAGTGGAATTACTCTTCCATGACTCTATACACAGAGGTAAGGGACTTTGGTCCCCTAATCGACTAGTAAGTCAGCTTAACATGGCCGTTCTTATTTTGGATGATGAGAACACATGGTCACCTAAGCACACACAGAGTATATCAAGTACCTAAGTTATTTGAAAAATCTTCTTATTTTGATATGCATGGTTGATTTAAATTTAAGACCCATTCATACATATCTTTTGAACTACTTATCAACATTTTATATCTCCTTGCATTTTTTTATCTTGAGTAGATAGGGCATGTTCATTTGACTTATTTAAATTGGATTTTCAACCGGTCTTTTATGCCGACCCTTGTTCTTATTTTGTGTTCATGCGTGATGTATTCCCTGGGGGAATGTATGAACACACTAGGCCTATCGTTGGGTTAGCAAGAAAAGAATCAGAAGAAGACATATAAGAATAATACATGAGTTGTTCTCTGTTTGCGATGATGAATAAATTAGCATAAATGAATGCAATCACTAGTATTTGATGTATAAGCTTTTTTAACCTCCATGTACTCTAAAGATTTTTATGAGTGCGAAGATTGTTTATTTCTTTGAAACAAAGTTATGTCAAAATTCTATCTCTAATGATCGATTCTTTACAGTTGGCTTTTCGGGGACTTAGCATGTGTACCCTTTTTCTGGTTGTTTGTTTGGTGGCCACTTCATATGGCTTCTTGCTTCTTTTATCAATTGGTCTGTTGGTACTTGTAACTTTTCCAGATACAAGTATGGAGATCTCTCCTTCCTTGAAAACAAACTTCTCTAAATAATAGTCTTTTAATCTTGGAAGGGGAAGCAAGAGCTTTGTCCTGCAGAACTGGTAGGTGTATCCTTGATGTGTCCTTGCTAGGACATTTGCTGCAACTAGATACTTGTCGTCCACTAGTGTATCTCCATCTGACCTTAAGAAATACTTCATCTTGCTGGGGTACCCCAGTTGGTGTGCAATGTAAGTTATTATCCCCCCATGTAGAAGTCTCGAGGGCCATATGGTCCCATTGCAACCACCAGCTTATCAATCCAAATTTTTCACACGTTAACTGCCTTTCCTTCCCTAGACTCCATAAGATATGGAGGTGTACCATGGTTACATCCAGTGTGTTGGATCTAAAAATCAAGGAGTTTGCAAAAATCTTGTGCACTACTCTCATGAAGCCTTAGTGCATCATTGCAGCTTTTGATTGCCCTGGGATGTATTTTAAATCTCCTAAGAGTCTTTCCCAAGTCTTATCAGTTTCAAAGACCTTTGCATCTTTGTCTCCTCAGGCCTTGTTAGAATGTTCTACCTACTCAGCTAAATCTGAGAATATCACATAATGTAGTCCTTCATGATCCTGACCAGTAGCTTATACTCACCCCCGCACTCTGAGATCTCCTCATTTTCCACGAGCAGCTTTATGATGGACATGAATTCTTGTGTCAGGTCATCATAAGAAGTCATGCTCGTGAAATAGATCCTATATATTCCTAGTTGTTCGAAGCTCTATTTCTCCCTATGGTATATCCCCAGTTGCTCCAGGGTGTTGATATCACCATATCAGGTCGCCTTGTATTTCTTCTTGGTAAATATGTCACACCATATTTCATGGTGCTCTTCATCTCTGGGTACCAGCTAATTGTCAGGTTATTCTCTTCTGCTGGCATGTGCTGGTTGGCTGGGGATGTTTGCGTGTAGAATTGGATTTAGAGTGGTAGCCTAGACAGTTTCCTTCTCTTCAGGTACCTTGGCTGCTTTCCTGGGCCTCTCTTGGTCAGTCTCAGGTGTAAATCTTTTCTTAGGATTCTCCATCTCCTTGGATAGTGTGTACTTAGAGTCCTTTGTCTGTGTTTGTTCTTCCTCCTCTTTCAATTCCTCCGGGACTGGTTCGTCCAAGATCCTTTTTTTCTTCTTCTTCCAACCTTGCTTTTATGATTTTAGGGGTGGATTCTCCATGTCGTTCCATGTATCTTGTATGTTCAACTTTTAGCTCTCCATTCTTTCTATCTCTTCGACGGTCATCAAGGCTCTCACTTGCTTGGTGTATTTAGACTCATGTATGTGGGTTTTACCCTATTTTTCAGCCATCTTATGCTTGTAGTTACACTAAGTATCTCTAGATAGATTAATTAAATGGATAAAAGGAAATGGTAATATGTTAGGTTATTGTTTGGCAGTTCTAGGAACCAAATATTTGGTAAAGCAATTAAACTAAGAACTAACAACCAAAGGTATGAGCTAGTGGTTAAAATAGTAAAAAAATAGTCAAAGGTCACAACTGACAGTCTCAACTAAAGGTTGGAACAGGCGGTGGAAAGGGAAATAGATGGTGGGAAGGACATTTGGTGGTTCCCTAAACTGATGGTTGATGCAGGGTAAAAGGCTCCCTTGATGCATATCAGCCGGTGTTCAGATATTTGAATTGGCGGTGATGAACGGTAGGTGAAGAAGTTCAACATGCGATGACGGATGATCTAATGATAGCTCGAAACAAACGGTGGTAAGAACAGACAAAAGCAAATAGCGGGAACAGGCAAAGGTCCTTCCAGCCGATGGTTACCCTCAATCGATGGCTGCTTTCATTCTCCAAAGTTGATTATCAGGCGAAGGTGGAAGGTAGGCGGTGGTATCGCACCAGGACAAGGTGCGAACATATGATGGTTAGGGAAAAGGGTGATGAAGAGAGGAGGACAAAAGGAAAACCAATGGTGTTTGGGCACTGATTGGAGAAATATGTGATGGTCTGAGAGGTGAAAGTTGATAGTTTCTAGGGTTAATACTGATCAGAGTTCAGAGCAGCCTAAGGTTAGTAAAGAAGATGAAGAGGCAACTAATGGTGGTGATTGTACCACAATCCATGGTCTCCAATAACAACTGATGGTGTGTGACAACTTAGCCTCAACTGGCAGGTAGTAGCTAATCGTCGGTGATTCCAATGGTTAGAAAGAAAAGGGGGCTAAGAAGATTAAGATGACGGTGAAAGGCTAACAAAAACCTAGGTTTTAAGGATTGCCTTGTCCTTGGTTCTCAGAGATGCTTCCTCCAGTTGGTTGCTTGGCGTCGACTCGAGAGTGTCCTTCTATTGCCACTGAGGTTTCTGATTTACTCAGTGGTAATCAGGGATCAGGTGATTGGAGATGGTTGTTGGCATTCTTAGGTTGCCACTTCTCTTAGGGTTAAGCCTGGTTGCTCAGTAAAAGGTATATGGAAGAGGATTAGTCGGTCCCCTTTTATAGTTTTCAGTCTGGTCTACAATCAGGTGTTTAGGAAAGGTTTTTGGCCTCTTCGACCATCAACCCATGGCTCGACAGACAGTGATGGTGCCTTGAACATCTGATGGATCTCTTGTGTCTGTCAGTCGATGGTGTGCCAATGCTTGTCATCTGATGGCTCGTCTGTAAATGACGTCCGATGAAGGTCTTGTTATAATCTCCCAGTGGCACTTCTACCTCACAAACCGATGGTGTGTGGCGACTTGTTGTATCAACCTGTGGTGGTTTTGTGAGTGCCAACCAATGGTTGAGATCAACTAATGGTCTGACATGTGTTATTCTGCAATTTTAAGGATATATATGTGAATTTCATTATATGCTCAGTAAATCCTAATAACCAAGCTTGAAAACTTTTTGTGGAAAGATTTTGCTAAGAGTCTATTACTTAATGAAAACAAAAAGGAATTAGGGCTTTAAAATAAAAGACTAAAATGCAAAAGTTGACATGAAAGGTGTAGGAAAAATCTGAAATCCTTAGGTTACCTCCTAAGAAGCACTAATTTAAAGTCTTTAACTTGACTTTATTTTCTAGCTTCTCACAGTTCTTTAATGGGAGCTTGTCTGGCCTCCTCTAAGTCCAGTTATAAACTTGTTACAAAAGTAGTGTCTAATATCTTTTGACTTTGTGCGTAGTCACCTTAAAATTACCAGTCTTTTCACTGGTAATCTCCATCACCCTAGATGGGTAAATCTTGACAACAGAGAAGGGTCCAGTGTTGGGTTTTAGGGGAGGCAGAGAAGGCAGCGGAAACAAAAATTTTCTCCCCCAAACCCAGAATAAGGAAATTGTGTCAACGTCTATACAATAGGAAAGATGGTTTGTGGATGCATACCTTGTCCCAAGGCTTGCTCGGCGACATTACCTCGTGCCTTGCACGGTCTTCACCTCCGGTCTTGGACGGTGTCTGTGCAACTCCTGGTCGCACCGGGAATAAAGACTCTTGGCCTGCGTTTGACACGGGACCGAAACCCGGTTTTGTGTTGTCTTTTAGTGCCAACCCTGCCAAACAACTGCCGGTTCAAGGATGGTTCGTGTTTGGTTCAAAACCTAGAAAATCCTCCGTTATGGGATAACAGAACCCCCCAATCGGGGTTGTCCCAATCCCACGAGGGGCGGGATTCCGGTTCACAAACCGGTTTAGGCGATCCTCTCCTCTCCTCGCCCCACACCCATCCCGACATTCTTCTCCTTTCCCCTCTACCTGCTCTATCTTTTGCTCCTTCTGCTCTGTGGTGTATCCTCTCTTCTCTCCCAAGACCTCCTCTCTCGAGACCTCGAGACGAGCTCTGTGGTCTATCCTCGCCATTAATAAAGCTGAGGCATCATTTCCATCGGTCGTTTCCAGCGGCAGCCATGCCAGGCGACAGGCGTACCCTAAACCCTGCCCAGTGGAGTAGGCGGAGTAGCAGGTCAATCAAGCGGCAAAGTTGTGGTGGCTCGTCTGCAAGATCGTCTGCAAGCACCGAGCTACTCCCGAGTTGTCAACTCGCATCAAAGCGTCATCCAGTAAACCCTAGGAAGGGCAACCAGTGTCGCGCCTGCTATATAGTTGTGCACTTCGTCATCGATCTCGACGCATTTCACCTTCGAAGGCTCCATACAATCTTCTCTTCCGCCGCCGCTGCCAAGCCGCTATTGTGGGAAGTCGCCGACCTGCTTGCAAGGTAGGTATCCGCCGCCCCTTTTCAGTAACGTTGCAAGGTTTTCAGTATAAAAATGGTATATGTCTCCGCCGACCTGCTATTTAGTAACATTTGAAAGTATCAAGGTTAGAGTACCTCGTAATTACACTAATTTCTGGGACAAAATGGTATCTTCGACTTCCATTGTCAAAAAATGGTATCTTCCTCGTATATATCAGGACACATTCAAAAAAGGAACATTTAGTCATCTATGCTTATTGTCTACTCGTATTGGATTGTGGATTTCTAGCTACCCAACATATGATGGATATGCCACACTTGCTACTACTGACTCTTTCATTTCCCACTCCACTGAAATCTTGTCAAAGTGGTCAACTAAATGGCTGACAAATGTGGTTCTATCCCTCTTTCTCCCACTTTAAACTATCCTCTATCCCTCAATGATGACATGCCTCCATTGTTTTTTGGCAAGCTAAACTCACCCTGCATCTATCACATGAGTTCGTGCAAGAGGTCCATGGCTTTGCCACCTCATAAGGAAGACGATTCTCATCTCATTTTTCCTTTATCTTCACTCTTGCGCAGATTGTAGTGGATGATATTTCTTAGCTCAAGGTGTGAACATGAGAACGAGCAAAATTGCATCATGTGGGTTTATTGATCCTTCCCCATTCAGGTTTTGTCTTTTGCTTTCAATATGAGGATTGTTTGGTCTTTTCGCTTAGTCAAATCTTGTGAGGAGCGAGCCTCCCCTCCGTTTCCCTCTTGCTAGCTATTTTTTTCTATTTTTTTGGGTTTATTTAACTATCTCAAAAATGATTTGTTGATTAATGATATGAACTTTGTAAAATCCTAATATACAAATGAAGTATATATATCTATGTTTGTTGTACAATGTCACTATTTTCTGGATAGTACTCTTGGTATTTATTTTACTATTTTTCATGTGGTAGTTGGTTGAATCTGATCTTGATGTTGAGGCATCCCTGTATAGCTATCCAATTGTACTATAAATAGATTGCTACTTATAAGAAATCCCTTCTTGCTTATTTTAGGAAGCTTGAAGCAGCCATATTAGCTGCAAAAGCTCTGTATATAAGCTGAATATAACCATAAACTAATGAAAATTATCTACTGAAATAAAAAAATATCTACTACTGCTATTTAAGCACTGCTATTCTTAATCCCTTACTTCAGTCCAAAACTACTGTATAGTGGATTACATAATTTATATATATATATATATATATATATATATATATATATATATATATATATATATATATATGTTTTGTATATTAGTGGAACCTCAAATACCCATTATTGCCACATTTACATCTATGCATACAAGTATCACTTTCAAAATTATGTATATATCTATGTATGCAACAATACAATTGTATATATTGAGGTTTAGTTGTGTTTAAATGTATATATCTATGTATAAAAGAAAAAAATATTTATCTTCCTGTAAGACATGTATATCAGTGGATTAACCATAATTTTATGGATTGACCTACATTTATGTATCTGAAATATAACATATATATGAAAGGGGAAATGATATAAAGATCATAAGATGTGTATTGATATAGGTAAAAATAACATATACATGAAGGGGGATGTTATAAAAATCATAACACATGTATAGACATAAGTAAATTGTACAAAACTTTAATTTTTCTTAAAGCTTCTCTGTATATTACCTTCTATATATCAGGACACATGCTCCTGACTTGCTAATTAGTGATATTTTTGCACTGTGGTCCTGATTCTATATATAGGTATTTAATTATTTATTTGCTATACACATGTCCTAATATACAAATGAAGTATATATATCTATGTTTGTTGTACAATGTCACTATTTTCTGGATAGTACTCTTGGTATTTATTTTACTATTTTTCCTGTGGTAGTTGGTTGAATCTGATCTTGATGTTGAGGCATCCCTGTATAGCTATCCAATTGTACTATAAATAGATTGCTACTTATAAGAAATCCCTTCTTGCTTATTTTAGGAAGCTTCAAGCAGCCATATTAGCTGTAAAAGCTCTATATATAAGCTGAATATAACCCTAAACTAATGAAAATTATCTACTGAAATAAAAAATTATCTCTGCTGCTATTTAAGCACTGCTATCCTTAATCCCTTACTTAAGTCCAAAACTGATGTATAGTGGATTACATAATTTATATAAATTTGTTTTTTATAGGGAAATGATATAAAGATCATAAGATGTATTTGCAGAACTGATCAATCTTGTACTCGAATCTTATGTTAAAATTGGATTTCTATGAATGCTTGTAGAAGTGTTGAGTTTTAAGGAGTTTGAGTACAAGCTTATTTATATTGTCAACTTATATGAGAACCCTACTGTCCATTACATCATAATAACCTTAGCCATGAAAAGAAAACTATATGGCGGCAATTGTGCAAATTGTGGTTGTTGTGATAGGGTTGTGATACATCAGACATATACCAATATTTTTACAATGTTACTATTGTACACACGAATTCTTCTGATTATATTGCAAATAATATCACTATTTCGGCTAATCTGTGTTCCCTCTGAATTTCTTGTATGTACCGTCCCTGACCTTGTCGCTGGCCGTGCAACTCTCTTCAACCTTCACTTGGGCTTACCAGGTATATCTCATGAGCAATATGAACACGTTTAATGTGAATGCCATGTTGAATGCTTGCTATTTATGTAGTTTTCCTGTAATGAACATATTTGATGATGCGATTGCTACAACCATTTCAAATTTAACTACAATTTAAAATTTGTTGTACACATTTTGGCTCTTATGAATGGTCCGGGTAATGGATCTTGTCTTAGCCTACTTCAATACAAGTTATTGCTTTCAACTGCATACTCTCATACTAGGTTCGTATGACGGTTTCATTTAAACACCCACACTAAATTGATATATCACAGTTTCATTGCTACTATGGTTGCACCCGACCCGAGGTTCCGTATTGTATGATCGAAAGAGTTGGATGAGGCTCTGGTTGCGGAATTGAGGAGACAATATGACATGGGTAGGTGCGTCGATGGAATATTTACTAGGGACGCGTGGAGGGAGACGCTACGCGATTGGCATATCAGGATGGCAAGGAACAAGGGTACATTGGATCAGTTAAAAACTCAGTGGAAGAACCTCAGGAGAGACTATGCAAAGATAAAACTGGTAACCAACAAAAGTGGTGTTGGATGGGATGACAACAGGCACAAGCCAATATTGCTTGACACCCCGGAGTGGAGGGAGGCACTTGCGGTATGTCTAATAATATATACTCCCCTGACTATTATATATTAAATTAAACTTGTTACTTTTGACCTAATCAGTAGTTGTCCCCAATTTTAGGCAAACAGGGAACTAGTGAGATTGATCAACAAACCATTCTACCACTACCACGACGTCGAGCTTATGGGGGGGAGGAACATAGCTAGGGGCCATCATGCAATGTCATCAACCGATAGACAACCTCCTTCTGATGTTGCATTTGAAGATGATGTTGCTGTTGACCTAGATGCATCTGATTCATTTGTCAGCCCAGAACCAACGGTTCCAGCCGGTTTCACTGAAGACGTGGTTAATTCTGGGACACAAAGTGTTACACCCCGATCTCACAATTTCCTCAAATCATGAGATTATGGCATAAGATAGGATTTATATGTAATACAAAGAACACCCTTAACTTTTTTGTTCTACTCTATATTCTTTCTTTAAAACTCTTGTTTCTTCGCATTGAACCACATAAATCATTTTAAAAAGGGAATCTGAACATTTCTTTTACTAAATAGACTTTAATAGTAAGATACATGTATAAACATTCATGATGTCTCTCACACCTTATGCACATAAGACCTACTAATTAGCATACAATTTCAAAAGAGAAATAATATTACACATCGTAATTATAACTATCTCTCTTATCTCTTACTGAGGACCTCGAGTGACAAGGACCGACTGACTCAACTAATCTTGTACTTAACTCTTGTGGAAGATCTACACTGATGCTCTGACCATCTTCAAGTCCACGCGGTTAACCCTAAAATGTTTGAGTAGAGGGGTGAGCCTACTCGCTCAGTGAATGAGTACTTAAAAGAAACAGTATAAGGCACTAATGTGATTACAGATATAACTTTGAGTAAATGATATGAAATTTAACAACAATAAATACTAAACTGAGCAGTTCTAAAACAATATAATTGAAATAACAAAGAATGTAAATATTGCATCGAAAGAATAACTACTGGAAGACTATGCTCTAGTCTTCCTTAACTCTTTCATTTATAAGGAACTCTGTGAACCTATATGATCATATTTTAACTTATGCCCCAAACATATGCAGCGCACTCTGCATATGAAGATCTGTAGCGAACTACGATCCCACCGTACAAGACTTAGCGACACACCCGGGAAATGCTAAGTCTGACTTCTCGTCCTGGTCTGCACAGGACTCTCAGGCTCACAAGGCCTCACTGTACTAACTCTGAGTGCTCTGGACTCCTCCCGCAACCTGTAGTGCACAGTCGGAGGGTCTCTAAGTCTTCGATGCCTGGGCGTATCCCCAGGGCTGACCGGGACATTCTCTCAGATCTCTGATGCCTCGGCGTATCCCCAGGGCTGACTGGGATCCTCTCTCGGATTTCCGATGCCTGGGCGTATCCCCAGGGCTGACCAGAATCCTACCTCTCAGACTTCGTGTCACCGAGACATTCGGTATTTGTTGGACACGAGTCTTCGATGCCTGGGCGTATCCCCAGGGCTGACCGTTTTACCCCAAAGGTACAGACTGCACAATGGGGTTCTACGGTGTTGGGGCACCTAAGTCTATTAACTGATTAACATATAAACACTTAAACAGGAATATCACATTTCATACTTATTTCACATTCTGAACATCACTTGAAAACACATATACATCATTTGTTATCTTTAAACATGACTCAGTAACATCCCTTTCTAGGGCATGCCATATCTCATCACCTGCAATTTGCGAGATATGTATTGAAAATAAGAAGCCCTGCAGTATGTAGATATCATCTCAGAGAGAACAAGCATATAAAGTTAAATGCACTAGAAACATACAATTCAACAGTTAAACATCACCACATCTCATATGGAAACCTTTCATATCACCATAACTTAATTCATTGAACACCCTGTCCTTAGGGTTTCCTTTCCTTATTCTCTTATCACATAGCAACACCCTGCTCTTAGGGTTTCATTTGCCTCATTCACTTATCACATGGCTCTCATAAGGATTTCACACGATATAAACATTCACAAATTAAAGACTGCTTTCAACAATTATATATAATCAATATATGTATGAAACCATGAAAATTGAACTAAATTTAGGTTTCCATGCTATTCACTGAGATATCATGCACCAAGAATAAAATTCAAATAAGGTAACCCATGAGGTACATCCTAACCACTTATAAGATTACTAGTCCTCTTCAATAAGGTTGAAACTCTAGTGATATCTCAATTAGGTTAAACCCTAATTACATCATATGGTATAAATCTGAAAAGCATTCTTACTAGGATGTGTTGTATACGTTTCTGATGTGAATCTACCATCAAAGAGTCATTCAAACAGAGAAGGATCCATATCATATCAATTTGCAACGACTTAAATTAAACGGACATTTCAGGGTTTAGAATCACATACCAAGCAATTAGGGATTTGGATGCTATAATCAAATTTCGTGCATTATACTGTTTAAAGGAAGAACCCACTCACCCTAAGGTGTGAAAACACCTCAAAACTGCAGCTCAACTCAGGGGATCTCAAACTCATATCAAATCCCTAACAAATCTCCCAATTCTTCTTCCCTTCAACTAGGAAACCTTGAAAATGAGGTATTATGAAGAAAGGGTGAGAAAAGAGGGAATTTCGACATCATCTTGGATAAAATCAGAGCATGGACGGAATCTTGACATGAGAGAGAATATTCACCATAAAATTCTATGCAAAGAATCCAAACTTACAGGATTTCACCATTCCTCGGACCGCAAAACCCTAGGTCAGCAATTCCTCCTCTTTCTCCACTCAAGCCCTAACTCTCCCTCTCTCTCTAGATTTTCATTTCTCTGGGGTGGATGACGAAGAATGAGAGCTTTTTGTGTGTGTGGTCGATCATATAAGTCAATTTGAGCTGCTTGGGTCAATTGCATATTGACCCAACACTCAACTTTAATTATATTGGCTGAAAATTCAGTTTCACA
This sequence comes from Alisma plantago-aquatica, assembly GCA_963693085.1. Taxonomy (NCBI): domain Eukaryota; kingdom Viridiplantae; phylum Streptophyta; class Magnoliopsida; order Alismatales; family Alismataceae; genus Alisma; species Alisma plantago-aquatica. The sequence goes on from OY856413.1 coordinate 778,596,507, forward strand.
ATAGTTTCTGTAATTCGCCTACTGAATAGCTATCAAAATCTCCAAAATTCTGGAAATTTTATATGTTATGCATAATGGGGTTTCAGACCTCCAGTAAAAATTTCAGATCATATCAAGTTACCAATAAATAATTAAAAATCGAACAGTTTACTGCTATTTTGCAGTCTGCAGCATATTTGGTCGAGTTTGTCCTGCACAGAACTCGACCGACACCCTCACTGTAGAGATCAAAAGTCATCCAAAAATTACGCCAATTTAACAGAGTGTCTAAAATTGTATTTTTCAATCACAGCTAAAATTTGAGATCAATTGAATATACCAATAAAAAGATAAAATTCAATTACCACACTGCTATATAAATCTGTAAATATGATCGGTCGAGTTTGAAACTCGACCGATAAACAGGTCAGAACATTCTTCAAAAATTCTGATATTTTCCAATGTTGTTCACATTTTATATATCCAAATCATATACAAATTTGAAGTAAATAAGTGTTACACATAAAATACTAAAAATCATTTACTGAGACACTATACTTATCAAATTTTGTATCCATGTATCATTAAAACCCTATTTTGGGCCGATTAGGGTCTATGCTTCTGAAACCCTAATTCTCAAGACAAAAGAACATTTAGACTTCTTATCATAGTTAAAACAACCTAATTGTGTTATCGTTATTAATTAGATTTCAAGAATGATTATTCCAATTAATCTTTGCAATTGTCTAGGTAAACCCTAGTTTACCAATATAGCTCAGATGGGGTCGTAACAACTCTCCCCCCCCTTAGAATGTTTCGTCCTCGAAACATAAACCTACAAGAAAGATACATTCAAGATTATTCTAAGCTTCTAAAGCCTTCCATGTCATTATATTCTTGTATTTCATACCTGAATGTAGTTTTCAACATTAGATCTTTTAATTCTTTACTAAATCACAACATATTTCAAATAGTTCTCAATGATATCAAGCAAATTCTTTATGCCACAGTCAAACATAGAATGCAAAGATAAACCGCCATGCTTTCGCTGCGCAACTCTGATACTCTGATACAACTATCTCATCTTATGCGGCTCAGAAAGTTCTATTGTTCTGTATCACCTTTAAGTGACAAAAGCGAGTTCACCATATTGTTTTAAACTTTAATAAAGTGCTATTCAAATAGCAAAACAGTCTTGAATTAAAAGACTAGATTCAACAATCAATTGCACAATACTACTCTTGGCATCCCCATTGGGTCATGGATGCATGAGGTGAAGCATTACCACCTCATTCCATACTATCCTGTTTCGATCTTGGGACCTGTGGGTTATGGGCCCACACAGAATTCAAAGTGTAACCATCGTATTATATCATTTTAGGGTTTCAACAAAAGTAATAAAGTAATCCAGAATTGTATCAGTCATTCAAGCATTAATCATACTCAATTACCATCACTCAGTTATATTAGAGCTAGGTATAAAAAGCTACACCTCATTAGGGTTACTTGTCCAGACAATCTGATTATCATCCCTTTCTATTAATATGAGTGAATAGGTATAACTACCTTATTCAGGATATCCCTACATGTCTTCCGTCATCATCCAAATTGTATCACCATATTACAAATACACAATACTAGGATGCATATCTGGTATGAATTACTACAACTATCATACACCTTTAATTAACATATAGCTTGCACAAAAACACTGAAATTATACATAGAACCAACTTACATACCTTAGTATGCCTTCAACAAAGCATACTTCTAAAAATGAGTTCACATATTACACAAAGCTAGTGTTTTCCCTTATCTCTCTCCTCATTCTTTACTACTTATGTTTTGCTACCTCTCCTTCTCATTTTGATCATATACAATAAACATCCCTAACATTAAAACATTCAAGGTAAGAATAGATTATTCATCATTCTTGCTATCACACAAGAATTTATTTCTTATCGCACTTCATCGTAATATATGTCACTATTACATTCACTAGATGACCCTACCAAGGTAGTTATGCATCATATATGATTTATTTTCTTATCATTTCATTCCCACCTTGCTATTGTTAAGGAATATATGAGAGAGAAGATGATTTTGAGACTTAGAATTCTTGTATTCAAACATTCCCTTAATACCTTAAATATTCTTCATTTTTAAATCAAAGGGATCATGCATGGGTCAAACACAGTTTCTCTTTCAATCAAGTTTTACCTCCTGAATATTGTCTACCCTTGTATGACTTATTCATTCGTTAAACTACACCTACGTTCTTCACTTAGGAACTAGTTTGTTGTTCTAGTTTTATGAATTATATGATCATATGATTCTTCTTCACTTTTACTCTTTTGAAGACTCTTCACTTATATGGACCTATTGAATGCTCAACTCTATTCTTCTACTCAGCCTTTGCTTTAGAGTTCATAAAAGCATTAAACTCAATTATATGATCCATTCTTCATGATCGATTCTTGCTATCTAGAACCATACATACATTTCATATATCTTTTCTATATTTCATATGTATAGCTCATATAATATTAATCAATAAACTGATTATGAACCTTATATCATGTTTCTTTATTCCCAATTCAGGGTTTCTCATATGAGGCCCCAAAATTGAACCTCAGATACCAGTTTCAACTGATTCTTAGTTGTTCTGATCTTGCCCATATGTTTCAACATCTTACTGTATGTACACTCTTACTCTGATGTGAGTCTAATTATTCAAATTCTATTCTTATTATACTATTGATAGGATTAATTAGATCCTAGTAACGCATCCTACCAACCGGACCAGGCCAAACCTGAAGTCCTGAAGCCAAGAACTACAAAGGATTACTCAACTCCTATTCATCTCAGAAGTGTGGAAGAAAACTTATCCACTAACAAAAGCTCATTCAAAGGTCAATTCTAGTCTACTTGTTACGAAGAATGAAATCAATAAATGTTACAACTGCATGGTTTACAATAGATATTAAAGACCCATATTTCAAAGTATTGAATATTTCAATTCAAACATATAAGAGCATTTCTATACATTTCCAACAAAAACAACATTATGAAATGTAAGTTCTATCTCCTTTTACATTTATGCTCTTAGTTCTTGTTTCTTTTCTCGTTATCTAACCCTAACATTTCTAGGGTTCCTCTCTAGCCCATTCTTCCACTATATACCTGGCCAGGGTATACATGAGAGAATAGACAGAGTAGCTTATACTGGTTGATCCAAGTACTCAGATATCGGGCCAGGATATCCAAATACTCAAATCCCCAAAGCTAACATCAAAACATCTCCTATCTGCCACACTTATGATGCTAACTTACTAACTTAATGGTCCTTGACAACTCACCCTAGGCTCTGATACCAAGCTGTTACACCCCGATCTCACAATTTCCTCAAATCATGAGATTAGGGCATAAGATAGGATTTATATGTAATACAAAGAACACCCTTAATTTTTTTGTTCTACTCTATATTCTTTCTTTAAAACTCTTGTTTCTTCGCATTGAACCACATAAATCATTTTAACAAGGGAATCTGAACATTTCTTTTACTAAATAGACTTTAATAGTAAGATACATGTATAAACATTCATGATGTCTCTCACACCTTATGCACATAAGACCTACTAATTAGCATACAATTTCAAAAGAGAAATAATATTACACATCGTAATTACAACTCTCTCTCTTCTCTCTTACTGAGGACCTAGAGTGACAAGGATCGACTGAGTCAACTAATCTTGTACTTAACTCTTGTGGAAGATCTACACTGATGCTCTGACCATCTTCAAGTCCACGCGGTTGACCCTAAAATGTTTGCGTAGAGGGGTGAGCCTACTCGCTCAGTGAATGAGTACTTCAAAGAAACAGTCTAAGGCACTAATGTGATTATAGATATAACTTTGAGTAAACGATATGAAATTTAACAACAATAAATACTACACTGAGCAGTTCTAAAACAATATAATTGAAATAACAAAGAATGTAAATATTGCATCCAAAGAATAACTACTAGAAGACTATGCTCTAGTCTTCCTTAACTCTTTCATTTATAAGGAACTCTGTGAACCTATATGATCATATTTTAACTTATGCCCCAAACATATGCAGCGCACTCTGCATATGAAGATCTGTAGCGAACTACAATCCCACCGTACAAGACTTAGCGACACACCTGGGAAATGCTAAGTCTGACTTCTCGTCCTGGTCTGCACATGACTCTTAGGCTCACAAGTCCTCACTGCACTAACTCTGAGTGCTCTGGACTCCTCCCACAACATGTAGTGCACAGTCGGAGGGTCTCTAAGTCTCCGATGCCTGGGCGTATCCTCAGGGCTGACCGGGACATTCTCTCGGATCTCCGATGCCTGGGCGTATCCCCAGGGCTGACCACGATCCTCTCTCGGATTTCTGATGCCTGGGCGTATCCCCAGGGCTGACCGGAATCCTACCTCTCAGACTTCGTGTCACCGAGACATTCGGTATTTGTTGGACACGAGTCTCAGATGCCTGGGCGTATCCCCAGGGCTGACCATTTTACCCCAAAGGTACAGACTGCGCAATGGGGTTCTATGATGTTGGGGCACCTAAGTCTATTAACTGATTAACATATAAACACTTAAACAGGAATATCACATTTCATACTTATTTCACATTCTGAACATCACTTGAAAACACATATACATCATTTGTCATCTTTAAACATGACTCAGTAGCATCCCTTTCTAGGGCATGTCATATCTCATCACCTCCAATTTATGAGATATGTATTGAAAATAAGAAGCCCTGCAGTATGTAGATATCAACTCAGAGAGAACAAGCATATAAAGTTAAATGCACTAGAAACATACAATTCAACAGTTAAACATCACCACATCTCATATGGAAACCTTTCATATCACCATAACTTAATTCATTGAACACCCTGTCCTTAGGGTTTCCTTTCCTTATTCTCTTATCACATAGCAACACCCTGCTCTTAGGGTTTCATTTGCCTCATTCACTTATCACATGGCTCTCATAAGGATTTCACACGATATAAACATTCACAAATTAAAGACTGCTTTCAACAATTATATACAATCAATATATGTATGAAACCATGAAAATTGAACTAAATTTAGGTTTCCATGCTATTCACTGATATATCATGCACCAAGAATAAAATTCAAATAAGGTAACCCATGAGGTACATCCTAACCACTTATAAGATTACTAGTCCTCTTCAATAAGGTTGAAACTCTAGTGATATCTCAATTAGGTTAAACCCTAATTACATCATATGGTATAAATCTGAAAAGCATTCTTACTAGGATGTGTTGTATACGTTTCTGATGTGAATCTACCATCAAAGAGTCATTCAAACAGAGAAGGAATCCATATCATATCAATTTGCAACGACTTAAATTAAACGGACATTTCAGGGTTTAGAATCACATACCAAGCAATTAGGGATTTGGATGCTATAATCAAATTTCGTGCATTATACTGTTTAAAGGAAGAACCCACTCACCCTAAGGTGTGAAAACACCTCAAAACTACAACTCAACTCAGGGGATCTCGAACTCATATCAAATCCCTAGCAAATCTCCCAATTCTTCTTCCCTTCAACTAGGAAACCTTGAAAATGAGGGATTATGAAGAAAGGGTGAGAAAAGAGGGAATTTTGACATCATCTTGGATCAAATCAGAGCATGGACGGAATCTTGACATGAGAGAAAAGATTCACCATAAAAGTATATGCAAAGAATCCAAACTTACTGGATTTTACCATTCCTCGGACCGCAAAACCCTAGGTCAGCAATTCCTCCTCGTTCTCCACTCAAGCCCTAACTCTCCCTCTCTCTAGATTTTCATTTCTCTGGGGTGGATGACAAAGAATGAGAGCTGTGTGTGTGTGTGGTCGATCATATAAGTCAAATTGAGATGCTTGGGTCAATTGCATATTGACCCAACACTCAACTTTAATTATATTGGCTGAAAATTCAATTTCGCAATAGTTTCTGTAATTCGCCTACTGAATAGCTAATAGAAGCTCCAAAAATTCTGGAAATTGTATATGTTATGCATAATGGGGTTTCAGACCTCCAGTAAAAATTTCAGATCATATCAAGTTACCAATAAATAATAAAAAATCGATCAGTTTACTGCTATTTTGCAGTCTGTAGCATATTCGGTCGAGTTTGTCCTGCACAGAATTCGACCGACACCCTCACTGTAGAGATCAAAAGTCATCCAAAAATTACGCAAATTTAACATACTGTCTACAATTGTGTTTGTCAAGTACAGTTAAAATTTGAGATCAATTTTATATACCAATAAAAAGAAAAAATTCAATTACCACATTGCTATATAAATCTGGAAATATGATCAGTCGAGTTTGAAACTCGACCGATAAACAGGTCAGAACATTCTTCAAAAATTCTGATATTTTCCAATATTGTTCACATTTTATATATTCAAATCATATCCAAATTTGAAGTTAATCAGAGTTACACATAAAATACTAAAAATCATTTACTGAGACACTATACTTATCAAATTTTGTATCCATGTATCATTAAAACCCTATTTTGGGCCGATTAGGGTCTATGTTTCTCAAACCCTAATTCTCAAGACAAAAGAACATTTAGACTTCTTATCATAGTTAAAACATCCTAATTGTATTATCGTCATTAATTAGATTTCAAGAATGATTATTCCAATTAATCTTTGCAATTGTCTAGGTAAACCCTTGTTTACCAATTAAGCTCAGATGGGGTCGTAACACAAAGTGAGGACACCAATGGCGGATCACACAACCAAGGTGTTGGTGCAACGACTCCCACCACGATCAGACATAGGAAGCGAGCGACAAGCTCACAGGACAGTTGTGTCCTGTCTAATGATGTTGTGTCTGAATTCACAAAGGTGTTTTCCAAGGTACATGAGATGGGCAGCGGAATTGCTGCTAGGTGTAATGATAAAGACGAATACCAAACCATTTTGCACCACTTTCATGCAACCTACCCTGACGCCCTGTCCCAGTTTTTACCACTCTTGTGCATGCCATAAAAGATCCAGCTAACTGTAACATTTACCTAAGCCTTATGGACACCCCACAAAAAATTACCATTTGGTTGCAAGAATTGTGGGAAATGAAGAACACAACTTCTGCATCACAATCACCCTTCACGCCACAATCTCCACCGTACTTTTGAGGTTGACTAATTTAATAAGTATATCAGTATCCTGCCTTTTATTTGATGAACTTTATCAGAAGTTGTTGTTGTACTATTTTAATCAGTTGTTGTTGTACTATTTTATTCTGTTGGGAACAAGCTCTGAACTATAGTACTATTTAATGGTTTTAATGGAACAAGCCCTAATTTCATTTCTGCAATATCTCGATATTTCCCTGATGCGGATAATCGCTTTTAATTATAGACGTGATGGCTGGTATGCATCCATATGCAACAATTGATGACATTATACAACTACTGCATGTTATGTCTGGTCCGGCTTATGACATTGCTAACGCAATATCCTACCAAATAGCCGACCAAATTTCCCACAATATCATGGCAAATTCAGACGCCTCAACCACACACCAACCAATACCGAGATCGGTTAGTATTAGGAGTGGCCATCAAAAGGTTTTAGAAATAATAACCGGCCATGAAAGGAGGGCGTATGATATGTACCATATGCTACCCAACACGGTTTTAGCCTTTGTTGACAAACTTGAGGACCGAGGTTTGTTGAAAAGTACCAGAGGTGTGTCATCAGTGGAGGCAGTTTGCTACTTCCTTCAGATGGTTGGGCATGGCCATACCAACCGTGTTCTTGCTAAGGACTACATTCACAGTGGTGAGACCATAAGTAGAAAGTTTAACGAGGTGTTGGATGCAGTGTGTGCTTTGTGCATCGAATATATTGTCATGCCAACTGCATCCACAACTCCGCACCGCCACATCTGCGAGAGTCCAAGATTTTACCCTTATTTCAAGGTATGACCATCACTTAGTTGACCATTGTCCATTCCATTGTTAATATAACCACTATCGTCATCGTTGAGTTTGGTATTTACTTGCGTATTTCTTATATACTTGTCTTAGGACGCCATTGGGGCAATTGACGGGACACACATCCCCGTTTTGGTGAAGCGTGAAAAGCAGAACCGGTATAGAAATAGAAAAGGGAATGTTTCCATGAATGTCATGGCTGCAGTCGACTTCTCAATGGAGTTTACATATATCATGACTGGTTGGGAGGGATCTGCAGCTGACCAAAGGGTACTTTAGGCAGCTACAACCATAGGCGGGTTCAAAGTACCCACTGGGAAGTACTATCTTGTTGATGCAGGGTACGCCAACACCAGGCAATTTCTTGCACCATATTGAAATGTTGCTTACCATATAGCATAGTATCGGGGTAACAGAGGCTCATACACAAGCAAAAAGGAAATGTTCAACCACCGACATGCTCAACTACGTAATGTTGTCGAGCGAGCCTTTGGTGTGTTGAAGAAGAGGTTTTCCTACTTTCGTAAAGGAGCAACTTTTCCCGTGTAGTCTCAGTCTCGGATTGTAATGGCTTGTTGTATCGTTTACAATTTTATCCGATGACAAAATGATGGTGATCCTATGATGGACGAAAACTTGGATGACCCTCATAATACCACTGACATCTCGAACGAATTGAGTTCTCTGCAACAAACAAGCCAGGCCGATGCTAGAGAGGGAGATGTCTTGCGCGAAACTATTGCCAATTCTATGTGGGCAAATCAGTGATTTATACATTTGTTTTGTAACTTGCAGACACTGAAACATGTTCTACAACATGTTTCACTTACTCCCTTTTTTGTGTAACCTAACGGCCAACTTTTGTTCTCAAATTGTATTGTTCACTACATGTTTCACTACATATTTGCCTACTTATAAACAATGTGAAATTATGTCTCATTAGGTTTTCTGTCTAGAAATGGACAATGACATGCCGTCGTGCCCATGTGGTCTGCAGTGCACCGTACGAGTGTACATGGATGCCACATATGCGGCAAATGGACGGTTTGAAGACAACAATCCCCACAGGCCATATTTTACATGTGGTAGGGGTCTTGTACAAACCAGATGCGATATGAGGTTGCCCGCGCAGCAAGTACCATCCACAGTGGCTACGCTGACTGCAATTAAGGATGCAATGGTATCACAACTCGCATATGCACGTAGTGAACACAAGTTCTGGTAAGAACATTGTGCCTTTGTTTGTTCAACCAGAGCAGACACAGATTGGTTACAAGAAGAAATTTCAAGTATGTGTGACAGGTGCCGATATCTTCGCCACCGACTTCAAATTACGAGCGATAATGAATCTTCATCAGAAGAAGATGGATACAATACGTCATAGATATACTAAATTATGATATGTCCAAATGAACTCCACTTGTCTGTTGCAACAATTAGCTACTCCTAAACAAATGGTCTTCATATTATCTTTGAAAACTATGTCATGAACCCGATATTTTTCTATTAATCGTCAATTTTGTTTTATTAGATGTCGATGATTCCATCTGAGGTTCCGAGGTGTGATTGTGGACTAAATGCAGCCTTACGGCTTAACACAGAGGATGTAGGGTTAAATGACTTTGCCATTCTAAGTCAAAGGCTGGGAGAAATGTATTACATATGCCCTACTCGTGAGGTGTGATAGTACATCAATAAATAATAGATTGTCCTTGTCGAGGATCCGCATTCTTTGCCATTAACTTGTACCTCGTACTACATTTTAGGGAAAAGACCGATGCAGATACTTCCATTGGGCAGTCGATCTCCCCCCAACAATTGATTCATTGAAAGCAGAGATTATGTTACTAACTGTTGAGTGCAAGTCAGTGTGGGGTCAGGCGATGAACATGAATGACTTCGTTGAAATGCATTACAACTACGATGAATTGTACTCTAACAAAAAGTATGAGCATGAGGGTTTAGAACGCAACGTTGCCAGCCTGGAGGAAGAATGTCGTCTGCTTCTGGACATCCCTTCACCTCAAATGACTCCATAACGTTGAATGGCAAATGCATTTACATTGTCTTCTCTGTTTAGAATGACTATCAATGGATGTTATGAACATCATACACTTGTTTAATTTAGGCACTTTTATAAACGTCATATTACATTTTAAGTGGTATGAAAATTTTCTTCATGTTGATGAGTGTTTTATTAATGATGTATGTTATTATTCGAATTTTTTGTTAACGTTAGCTCAAACCCAATAATACAATTAATTGTGATATACACCCTTACTTTTGAAAAATATATTACTTACAGAATCTGTTATATGGCTGGCCAACCGCCGACACCGTCTTTTATCTGGTCACACGAGCTTGATATGGTTCTCAGGGGTTTGATGAGAACCCAATATCACGTGGGTAGATGTGTAAATGGAGTATACTCTACACAGGCTTGGATGGAGGCATGGCACCAGTTCTTATACATAACAGGAGGCCCTTACATTTCATTGCCTGAGTTGCAAATGTGATGGAAATACATCAAATGAGAGTTTGTAAGAGACAATATGTTCATATTGGAAGATTTATTGCCTCCCCCCACATTGGTCGCGCAACAAAGCATTGAACGCAACTTCTTTATGACACGTCACACTTACCCACCAGGGATATTTTTTAGCACTGACGATTGAAATAAACAAATGAACTTGTAACATTTGTGCTAAATGTAATTGTGTTTTTGCGTCGCAACAATATACATTCTCTACTTATGTGTTACATTATTATATGTTGCTACCATAATGCGATCAAATTTCCTACTTGATTATTATCTTATTGCCACAGTTACTTTACGAATTATGTTATTTGTTCATACCTTTGTTTTTATTAATTTTAGATGTCGACGTCGCGTGCAAAGGCAAGGGCAAGGGCAAAATTTGAAAAACTTTTGATGTCATCGGAAAAAATTCATAAATATGTTGAAGATAACCTTTTATGCACAAAACCATGTTGCACTCACACAACAGAGGAGGAGGGCAAAATTGGGACAAATGATCAAGTCAAGGGCAAAGTCTTCAAGGCCAAAGTCAGTTAGTGTGTTCCTCATTTGCCATTGTTGTTTGATTGGCCAAAAGACGACATCAAACAACAAAACAAGCAGCCAGTGCAGGAACCATGCCCAGTGTCATGGGACGAGTACGATGAGGCCATAACGTTGGCCTCATTTTAATCAAGAGCCACATGCAACCATGTCTCCCCAAAGTGCCTTGTCAAAATCTTAGCTTTGGTTTGGCTGTTTATTGCTCCCATGTTTTGTCCTTGTCCCCTGACGAAGATCACTCGTAAACAATTATGTTATTATCAGTGATCGTTTATGTTTCACTAATGACGACAATATGATTATTATCAGTTGCTTTTACTGACGATAATGTAATTTGTTTATGTCATGAACAAAATATATTAGGCCAATTTCATATTTCATGTAGCTTGACTGTTACTGACGATAATGTAATTTTTCACACTATTGACGACAATTAACTATGTTAAAATTACTACATGCAAATGTACGACATGCAAATGTCATTCCAGACTACAGTAACGTTTCATTACTTTTTAATCACTACGTTAACATTAGAATTATCATATCTTATTTGCACTATTATAAATATACAAAATAACACCCACACAACACAAATAAAATATATTTTTAAAATATTATAAACTTAGGTTGAAGTGACATCACAAATACACATTCTGCGTACTTGTTCAAACAGTGATGCAAGAACATGACAGTTAATTGTTAATCACTACGAAAAAAAGGGACAAATCTCATATCTTATTTGCACTATTATAAATATACAAAAATAACACCCACACAACACAAATAAAATATATTTTTAATATATTCTAAACTTAGGTTGAACTGACATCACAAAAACACATTTTGCGTACTTGTTCAAACAGTGATGCAAGAATGTGACAGAATAAGCAGATATTGACTACGCTGCCAAACAGAATCAGACTTCCAGCCAAACAGATTAAGACTGCAATCAGACTAAAATCAGACCAGCTGACCAGAATCAGACTGCGTTGCCAAACAAAATCAGACTGCATCCTCACTGCCCCATCACCGGAATCCAGACTAACCCTAACTAACCCAGTCCAGATTCTAGAATCCCAGTCCTGTGCCAAACGTAGGCTTGGTCTCACTGGGACTGTCGGGATTGACAGTTTTCCTCCGAGCGACAGAGGTCTCCCGTCTCTGCATTCATCCACACTGACTGCCTGGAACTCCGATCTCCTTGTCGCACAAGGAATCAGAAGGAGTCGCACCCTCCTGTCGGCGTACTAGTCACCGACACACTCTCCTTCAGCCAGTTGCCTTTCTGCAGTTGTCTTTCCCTTGTTGTGCCTCCCTTATCGGGTAGCACTTGCTCGAGCTCTCTCTCGGTTACCAAAACCAGAGAGAACGACAACTTTGCAGAGCAACTGGCACTCTGAGTTGTACTTTGAGAAGCCCCCAATACCCCTATATATAGGAGGGTCATGGGATAGGGTTCTCTATCCCGAGAAATATGGGACTAAAGCAGGAGTAGAAAGGTTCGAGATTTTCCACAAAACAACCAACATGCAACCTGAACCTATCGTTTCACAACTGAAACGATCGGTTGGGGATATGAGCCGGTCGGTTGACACCTCAACCGATCGGTTGGGACCCACGAACCAGTCGGTTCACTTCTGAACTGGTCAGTTCGTGGTCCTGGTCAGTTCCCGATTGACTTTCCAACTTTTGTTTCTAATTGCTATCAAACACCAATCCTTGTTCCAATCAAATTGGGCAAGTGAAACGAAAGGAAAATTCTCACCAATCCTACTTTCCCAACTTGCCCGGTTGCAACAGTTGAACCGATCGTTTCAACACTTGAAGAAATCATTCACCCTGTCCTTGAGCCGATCGGTTCATCAAATGAGCCTATCGGTTCACCAAGCTGAGCCGGTCGGTTCATCACATGAGCCGATCGGTTGGGAGTACAGATTGTGCAAAATCAGTCAATTGTGGTTTCAATCAATCTGATACTCTAATCAATCATCCCAACACCTTGAGCACTATGATATTGAGCTATCAATTAATTGAGTGTTTAATTGAACTACTAAACTCCTTTAGTAATCAATCTAAACATGTTTGTGGACAAACTCCTATTCCAGGTTAAATCCTATGTGTGTGACCCTACAGGTCCATTTTACGTTGGCAGTGAAAGTCCATAACACTTACGACATCACAAGCAAAGAGTGGTGCCTAGTCACACATCAGTGCTACCCAAGTGAAATAGAAAGTTGGAGAACAACTTTCAATCCTACAATCCATGAATGGTGTTACAATGAATTTGTAATTCCTTTGTCACTGATATCGTGAATAAACTCGAGGCATGGAACAATCATCATGTCAACGTTCATTCATTTCCTTGATCTCAGAGCAGACCGAGTGAGATGTGTGTGACATCAATATCACATATTGATTCACACGTGCATTCGCATGCCTTTCTTAATCCTACTCATCAAGTGGCCAAGGACATCAAACTCTATCAGGAGGGACAAATCACATATCTATCACTCACCCCTCAAAAGCCCCATGTGTCAAATCCACCCAATCATCACCTTTATAACAACCCATGTTTCAGGACTACGTTTGATGATGTCAAAGTGTACCCAACGACATGTGTTGAGTGTAGTGATTTCAGGTCTAAGAATCACACTCACCACCATCACTGTGAGAGCTAACTATGACTACCAAGTCATGGTTCCATGTGTCACTCCCACGGTGGGTCTGTCTGGTACCTTATTCTCTAACAAGTACCTATGTGCTTGGTTTGATATCTCTATATCATGATTAATGAGATTTTGTCATCAACCAACACACAATCTAGTCTTTAGTGTTATTGATGTCTATGGTTAATTCCACAATAACAACCGACTAGGGACTAAACAGGAATGTATACTCTTATCATCCGTATGATCTCATCGTTTAGGTCCTCAACCCAAAAGCATACGTCATTGAGTAAAACAATTCTTTAGATATCTATCATGTTACACTAACATCTCAGAAACAGTTTAAACATATAGATTGGAAATTGCCTTTATTATTATTCAAATCATTTACAAAGTATCCCATTACAATCATCATATGACTTGCTCTATGGGCATACATACCAACAGACTCCCACTTGCACTTAGATCCAGTCACCTTGGAATCTCATTCCTTGTGACCTAGCATGACCATCATGCTTTTGCTGAGAAAGGGCCTTCGTCTGTGGATCAGCTATGTTGTCTTCAGTTGGTACCTTGCAAATCTTCACATCTCCTCATTGTACGATCTCTCGTATGAGATGGAAGCGTCGTAGTATGTGCTTGCTTCACATCTCCTCGTTGTACGATCTCTCGTATGAAATGGAAGCACCGTAGTATCTGCTTGGACCGTTGATGTGATCTGGGTTCCTTAGCTTGTACAATAGCTCCATTATTGTCACAATAAAGCTCAATTGCATCACAACTACTGGGAACTACACCAAGGTCAGAAATGAACTTCCTGATCCACACAGCCTCCTTTGCTGCATGTGAAGAAGCAATATACTCGGCCTCTGTAGTAGAATCGGCAACTGTCTCTTGCTTGGAACTCTTCCAGCTCACAACTCCATTATTAATGCAAAACACAAATCCTGATTGCGATCTGTAATCATATTTACCGGTTTGGAAGCTTGCATCGGTGTAACCCTTTACAACCATCTCTTCCTCGCCGCCGTAAACAAGAAACTAATCCTTAGTCCTTCGCAAGTACTTGAGGATGTTCTTTACGGCTGTCCAGTGAGCATCACCGGGATCTGACTGGTACCTGCTCGTCATGCTGAGAGCATACGAGACATCTGGGTGTGTGAACAACATAGCGTACATGATGGATCCGATGGCTGATGCATATGGGATCCCATTCATACGCTCCCTTTCTTCACAAGATTGGGGACATTGAGCTCTAGAGACGGTGACTCCATGTAGCATGGGGATGTTGGCTCTCTTTGAGTTCTTCATGCTGAACTGCTTCAGCACTTTGTCGATGTACGTGCTCTGACTTAGTCTGAGAAGCCTTCTAGATCTATCTCTATAGATCTTAATTCCTAGAATGTAGGATGCTTCTCCTAAGTCCTTCATTGAGAAAGTATTCCCAAGCCAAGTCTTTACCTTCTTTAAGGCTAAGACATCATTCCCCATCAAAAGTATGTCATCCACATACAATATGAGGAATGTGGTCGAGCTCCCACTAACCTTCTTGTACACACAAGGTTCATCTTCATTTTGAATAAAGACAAACACTTTGAATTCCTTATCAAATCGAAGATTCCAACTCCGAGATGCTTGCTTCAATCCATAGATTGACCTTTGCAGCTTACAAACTTTATTGGCATTCTTTGGATCTACAAAACCTTCAGGCTATCTCATGTACACATCCTCATTTATATTCCCATTAAGGAATGTTGTTTTAACATCCATCTGCCAAATCTCATAGTCATAATAAGCTGCAATAGCAAGCATGATCCTGATGGACTTAATCATGGCAACTGGAGAAAAGGTTTCGTCATAGTAAACACCTTGAACTTGTCGAAATCCCTTAGCAACCAATCTGCCTTTATAAGTTTGCACATTGCCATCCATGTTGGTCTTCTTCTTAAAGACCCACTTGCACCCTGTGGGTTTTACCCCTTCGGGTGGTTCCACCAAAGTCCATACTTTGTTGGAGTACATGGATTCCATCTCGGATCTCATGGCTTCAATCCATTTCTCAGAATCTGGTCCCTCCATAGCCTCTACGTAGGTAGTTGGATCATCATCTATGATCAACTCACCACCTTCCTGAGTTACAAGGTATCCAAACCTCTCAGGTTCAAGGTGGGTCCTACTAGATCTACGAGGTCCTTGTGTTACCTGAGGAGACTGAGATTCCACAACACCTTATGAATCTCCATGTTCCTCTGGTACATATATTGGTTCAATGTTTTCTTGTTTGGCTTGAACCTCTTCAAGCTCTATTTTCCTCCCACTGTCTCCTTTGGAAATAAATTCCTTCTCTAGGAACACAACATCCCTGGCAACAAACACTTTGTTCTTAGTAGGGTGGTACAAATAATATCCCTTGGTTTCCTTGGGATATCCAACAAAATAACATTTATCAGACTTGGGTCCAAGCTTATCAGGAAACATTTTCCTAACGTAAGCCTCACAACCCCAAATCTTCATAAAAGACAAATTGGGACGCTTCCCGGTCCATATCTCATATGGTGTCTTTTGAACCGATTTAGATGGTACTCGGTTGAGTGTAAACGCGGCGGTTTCAAGAGCATAACCCCAGAAGGAAATCGGAAGATCAACAAAACTCAACATAGATCGCACCATATCTAACAATGTGTGATTCCTTCTTAAAGACACACCATTATGATGTGGTGTTCGAGGCGGAGTCTACTTTGATACAATACCACAGGCTCACAGAAGGTCTGCAAACTCTTGGCTTAAGTATTCTCCACCTCGATCGGATTGAAGTGCCTTAATACTTTTACCAAGTTGGTTATGTACTTCATTCATGAAATCCTTGAACATTTCAAGGGTTTCTGACTTATGTTTCATCAGGTACACATAGCCATACCTACTGAAGTCATAAGTAAAGGTAATGAAGTACTGATACCCACCTCTGGCATTAGTTCTAAAAGGCTCACATACATCAGTATGTATGAGTCCTAATAGATCACTAGCTCTCTCACCTTTACCTGAAACGGGAGTCTTGGTCATCTTACCCAATAAACAAGATTCACATGTCTCTATTGATTCATAATCAAAAGAGTCTAGATAACCATCTTTATGGAGTCTAGAAATGCGCTTCTCATTTATGTGCCCTAAACGACAATGCCAAAGATATGTTTTGTTTGAGTTGTTGAGTTTTTCCTTTTTGGTCTTTATGTTGTATACATTTTTCTCCAAATCTATCAAGTATAGACCATATGACATTGGGACACTGCCATAAAAGATCCCATCTTTAGATATGGAACAATTTCCATTCTTAATAAGAAATTCAAATCCATCTTTGTCCAAACAAGAGACGAAAATGATATTCCTATTTATGGCAGGTACATAATAGAAGTTCTTCAACTCTATTATTAGCCCACTTAGTAGAGTTAACTCATAGGTTCCTACGACACTGGCGGAAACCCTTGCCCCATTGGCAGCACGTAGTTCAACCTTGCCTTTTCCTAAAGGCCTACTTCTCTGATAACCTCCTATTTTAGTAGTTTATCTTAGTCTTTTTCTTTAGTTTTCCATACTCTTTTTACGTTTATACGGTACATAAACCTAATTTTACCCCTTTTTGTAAATACATCATCAAACTAACTTTTTCCTTTTACACTTGCAGAAAAAGCACAAAAAAATCATAAAAGAATAAACAACCTCAAGGCCGAGTGAAGCCAAACGGTCCCAAGACCGCATGGAGTTCAAACGGTCCCGAGACCGCATGAAGCCAAACGGTCCCAAGATCGCATGGAGTTCAAACGGTCCGGAGACCGCATGAAGCCAAACGGTCCCAAGACCGCATGGAGTTCAAACGGTCCCGAGACCGCATGAAGCCAAACGGTCCCAAGATCGCATGGAGTTCAAACGGTCCCGAGACCGCATGAAGCCAAACGGTCCCAAGACCGCATGGAGTTCAAACGGTCCCGAGACCGCATGAAGCCAAACGGTCCCAAGACCGCATGGAGTTCAAACGGTCCCGAGACCGCATGAAGCCAAATGGTCCCAAGACCGCATGGAGTTCAAACGGTCCCGAGACCGCATGAAGCCAAACGGTCCCAAGACCGCATGGAGTTCAAACGGTCCCGAGACCGCATGAAGCCAAACGGTCCCGAGACCGCATGGAGCTCAAACGGTCCCGAGACCGCATGAAGCCAAACGGTCCCAAGACCGCATGGAGTTCAAACGGTCCCAAGACCGTTTGACGCCAAGCGATCTCAAGACCGTCTGACGCCAAACGGTCTCAAGACCGTCTGACGCCAAACGGTCTCAAGACCGCTTGAACCCAAACGGTCTCAAGACCGTTTGACCTCACTCAAGGCCTATAAATAAGACCTCAAGGGCCATCCCTGAGGAGGGCCAGACGTCCAGAGGCTGTCTCTCTACTACCAGAACAACTCCATCCACCGCCCGAGGCTGCCGGTCTGAGACTCACGTTCCATTGCAAAGCTACCTTCTCTCTCATCAACAAAGAAGGTGAGAGGAGAAGATCCGTCGTCAAGCAAGCCACGAAGGGTGAAGATCGTTGCTCTCTTCACCAAGGGTTCAACCTTCTCTCCTCAGTGGAGATGATGTTCTTTCTATCTCTTCTCGCCTCCTCCTTTGTTGCTCCCTCTATGAGGAGCGAGTAGTTCCATCCACTGGGGCGCGGGGACTAGCCCCGCTGCCCATGTTTTGTACTTTGTACTAAAAAGATGTTATCCTTTCGTTTTAATACTAAATCGTTTCATACATGCTTGAATGATGGACACGTTCTTGTATGCATCTATTGTCTTTTGTTGTGGTTTGTCTACGACCGCTCTCAAGACTCGAATACCGATTTAGTGTTGGTTTCTGGTGTGTGTATCCACCACGCATCCGCTTCAGTGTCTAGGAGTGTATCTCAAAGAGTGAAGTAAACTCACTATCATCCGTTACACTTCCATCTGTATGGAAGTAACCTTGGTAAGTCGAGGAACACGCTTTGCGAGGGGAATGATGTAAAGCATGTGACCATTTGATCGGGAATGGCTGGCGTTGCAACATTCCCGCACTTCTCGTAGCTAGGTTATCCGAATAGGAGACTAGGCCTACAAAGACACTATTCGATTTGATAATTATCGCTCGCTTGTTAGTTTTAGATGCATGTTTCATGAGGTTGAGTAAGATTTCTCTCTTTGGAAGACTACATATCTTCATTGACACGTAGAAATGTACCGAATGAGAGCTACTTAACCCTTGAAGGATGCGATGCATTGCTCTTGTCTTATATGGGCATTGGTCTTGTGAAACATCGAAGGATGCAATGCATCGCTCTTGTCTTACGAGGCATCAGTCTTGTGGAACATCCTTGGATGTAATGCATCGCTCTTGTCTTATAAGGCATCGGTCTTGTGGAACATCCATGCATCTAGCTTATAAGTCTTGCTTGCTTAGTACATAAACAATGCATGTGTAGCGGTGGTGAATACCTGCTTAACCCCAGTGATTCATCATCATTTGTTAAATCTTAGCTTTACTTGCTTTATTTACTTTTCATGCTTTAGTCTAAAAACCAATCAAAATCCAACCTTTTGATATAAGTGCCAATTAGTAAAGTAACTAAGTGAAGTATTGTACGTTTTCCATCTTGTTGCTTGCAACAAGACCGTTGTCTTTTGGGTTCGATCCTAAATCTGTACTATGATAAGGCTTCCATACTCTTATGGGGTTGGAGTTATTATCTAAGCACCAGTTCTAGGTAAACCTAGGGAAGACATTCATCCTCTCTAGGGTTTTTGGTGATAGAATCCTGGGACTCCCATTGGAAGACTGAAAATCTTTTGGTGTAAGTTCCAGCTCCATCAAAAAATGGCGCCGTTGCCGGGGACAACGGAACGTTAGTATTTCACTTAGTTTATTTTTCTAGTTGGTTAGGATTTTACACTTTCTTTTTGAATCATAATTCACTATCTTCTTGAAGCTTTCATATTGTCTCTATTATCTAAAGGTGTTCTCTTTTCTTTACTCAGGTAGAACCTGTATATGCAATCACCGCATAATCGAGGATTCTCCCCTGATCCGGAGTTCGACTCTGAGGTAGAGAGAAGTTTCCACCGCAGAATCCGTCTCAATCGCCAACGCGCTAGTCACATGGCTGACGAACAGCATCAAGCCGCTTTGGTGATGGAGAGAGTCAATGCTGCTATCGCCGCACAACGGGCACAACTCATTGCAGACACCCGTGCCCAAAAACAAGCGGAAATACGAGCAGAAGAGCAAGCCCGCATAAGAGCAGAGACCGAGGCTGCTCAGCTCGAACTATGAAACAAGCAACTGAGGGACTATGCTGTCCCGAAGAATTACGAAGACAACCACCCGGTCCGGCCTCCGATCATCAATATCCCAAACTTTGAGATCCGGACCCACTGGATCCAGATTATGCAAGGAATTTCCTTTTCTGGAGGTTCAGGGGACGATTGCATGGACCACTTGAAACGATTTAAGGCATTATGCCGCCTGGTCCCGCAAGCTGGCATTGCTTTCGACGCAATAATGCTCCACCTGTTTCATTTCACCTTATCTGGAAGGGCCTTGAGTTGGTACAACTCATTGGACAGAGAACCCATCATAACCACTTGGGCCCCTCTAGAGGAAAAATTCTTGGAGAAGTTCTTTCCACCCTCGCTGACCTATGAAATCAGAGGGCAGATCAACCATTTCTCCCAGCTACCTGGAGAAACCCTCGCTGAGGCATGGGAAAGATTCAAGGAACTTCTACGCAAATTCCCTCATCATGGAATTTCACAGAATCAATTGATTGAAACTTTTTATCGAGGGGTAAGCGATGACATTAAACAGTTCCTAGATTCCTCATCTGGAGGAAATTTCATGAGGAAAAATTATGAAGATGCCTGGAAAATCGTTACTTTAGGAGCTGAAAACCAGTCCAACTGGGGGCGGTCAACCAGAAAAGGTGTCCTTAAAGTCTGTAAAGCTGAGGAATCTATGGAACTAAAGTCAATAGCCGAATCTTTGAAGACAATCGCTCATAAACAGCAAACCTTTGAAACAACCCTAGGGGAAATTGATAAGAAGAAAACCCCGCTGGTTCATCAAGTCAAAGCCGTCACAGGATCCTGTGAAGCTTGTCATTCTTCGGATCATCCGACTCTTTCCTGCGGAATACTCTATAATGTGATGATGGATCTGCATCCACCACCACAATCCTATGAGGCCATCACTAATCAGGCTGAAGATCAGATTCCAGAGCAAGTCAATTCCATCCATACTATTCCCGGACAAGTTTATTATAATCCCAGTCAACCAAGGAACCATCCTGGATTCCAGTATGGGAATCCCTCTGGAACTGCGAATCTGCAACATCAGACACAAGGGGGGCTTGACAGTAGGCTGCCTCCTGGATTTCCAAACAATTTTAACCAAAATCAAGGGAACCCAAGGAACAATTTCCCTAGGGCTAACTACCCTAGAAATCAATCAACCTACTATCAGTACACTCATCCCCCGCTTCACCCGCAATTGCATATTCAACAGTCTCAACAACAAAACCCTCAGAAAAACGTCACTGCACAACCGGAAGATGAGCTATCTTTGATAAAACAAATGCTTCAGTCTCAGCAAACCATGCTGGCCAACCAACAAGCTCAACAGAAGGCAGTTGAAGCACAGCTTGCCCAGATTGCTGCACAATTGAAACCCCCAACAGGCACTTTCGCTGGGCAGCCTGAATCGAACCCTAAACATGGGCCAAATAGACATGAGCAATCAAATACTATGACAGCAGCATAATAATGTTTTAACTTCGTCGAGCCAGCGACATAAAACCAAGGCGCTTCTTGGGAGGCAACCCAAGACCTCAGTATCACCTTCTCTAATTTCTAGTCTTTTATTTTTCTTTTGAATTTGTTTTTCTTTCTTTAAGTTCTTTCATCATTAATCTAAAAATACAAAAAAAATCTACATAATCAAAACTACAAAAACAATACATAAAACAAACAACATAAAAATTCATAAACCAAAATACAAAAAAAAATAATATACATACCCAAAAACAAACATAAAAATATACAAACCTTTTGTGCCCCTCCAAATGGTCTTCAAACCGTTTGGAGCCAAACGGTCTTGAAACCGTTTGGACTCCATACGGTCTTCAAACCGTTTGGAGCCAAACGGTCCTCAAACCGTTTGGGACCAAACGGTCCTCAAACCGTTTGGGACCAAACGGCCCTCAAACCGTTTGGGACCAAACGGTCTTGAAACCGTTTGGGACCAAACAGTCTTGAGATCGCTTGGGATCAAGCGGTCTTCAAACCGTTTGGAATACAAAAGGTCACCAACCAATCACTATAAATATCAACCCTACCCCTCAGTCTTTCTCTCTTCAAACCTTCGAATTCTCCAGAGCTTTCGTGCGAAGAATCTCGTTCTTGCTCCTGTTGCATCCACGCAAGTTTCTCACCCGTTCGTCCATCCACCTTCCGCAAGGTAGTCCGGCGACTACAAGCACGCTGCTCACTCCGACGTCTCCTTTTCCACCATCGCAGTCGTCATCGAACGAGTTCACCGACTCCTCTATCGCTTTCATCACCGCGCCGTTCTGTCGCCACCATCATGGCGCCAGTTGCCGTTTCCTGTACCATCGCACGACGTCTCTTGCTCCGCCATCTCCGTCTCTGTCGAAATATTTCACCAACTCTCCATCGCTTTCATCGCCATCGCCGTTCTTCTCATCGTTTTCAAAGGCGCCAGCGTGTTTTTCACCTTCGCGCCGTTCCACCTTCTCCCGCGCCGGCGACCTGTGACTCTTCGCTTTCCAAACGGTCTTGAAACCGTTTGGAACCAAACGGTCCTGAAACCGTTTGGGACCAAACGGTCTTGAAACCGTTTGGGACCAAACGGTCTTGAAACTGTTTGGGACCAAGCGGCCCTCAAACCGTTTGGAACCAAACGGTCCTCAAACCGTTTGGAACCAAACGGTCCCGAAACTGTTTGGAACCAAGCGGCCCTCAAACCGTTTGGAACCAAACGGTCCCGAAACCGTTTGGAACCAAACGGTCCTGAAACCGTTTGGGACCAAACGGTCTTGAAACCGTTTGGGACCAAACGGTCTTGAAACCGTTTGGAACCAAACGGTCCTGAAACTGTTTGGGACCAAACGGTCTTGAAACCGTTTGGGACCAAACGGTCTT
Source organism: Alisma plantago-aquatica (assembly GCA_963693085.1). Classification (NCBI taxonomy): domain Eukaryota; kingdom Viridiplantae; phylum Streptophyta; class Magnoliopsida; order Alismatales; family Alismataceae; genus Alisma; species Alisma plantago-aquatica. The sequence goes on from OY856413.1 coordinate 778,619,473, forward strand.
GAAACCGTTTGGGTCCAAACGGCATTGAAACCGTTTGGTTTTCGTTTCCCTTTTTGCTTTCGCAAAATATAAAAGATATAACTACAAATCAAATCTACATTGTTTCAAATCTTCTCTAATTATGAAACTCTTATTCTTTTTCAGAAATGGCGTCACCAGCAAACAAAACTTCCGGCTCAGGAACTGCCCCTGCTCTGACAAGGGAGCAGATGATGGAAGAGCGAGACAGGCTCATACAGATCAGGGACACTTACAACACCACCAGCACCGTCCCTCCCAAGGTCAAGATCATCGACGTACTGTGTGAGATAACTCACCTCACCAAATGCTTGGGTGAGGCCCCGGAAGAGGACATCGAGCACATCTCTTCAGACGATGATGAAGGATCGGACTACATACCGAATCCCGATGAAGACTCCTCTGCCCAAGAGACAGAGGGAAAACGCAAAGCTGCAAAGGCTGCATCTGGGCAGCCCCCCAAGAGGGCAAGAAAACAAGTCCACCCTCTATCTGCCATGGACCAACCCTTCGCCAAACCATCCACCTTCGCTGCTACCACCATCACCTCTGCAGCTACCATCCCTACCACCTTCATTCCCATCGTTGCCCCAAAACCATCCACCTTCGCTGCTACCACCATCACCTCTGCAGCTACCATCCCTACCACCTTCATTCCCATCATTGCCCCAATACCACCACCAGAGCACCTATCCATCCAAACCTCCATCACCACCGATAAAAACCTTAAACCAACTAAGTATGTTTGCTCCAGCATACTAGCTAAAATGGGAATTCACGAGCGCATCTTCAAAGCGCTACAAAAAGCCAACCTCACCAGGTTGTGCTTAATACCTGAATTGTCCTACATCGAGCCCACAACAGAATTTTTCTCCTGCCTGACAAAGGAGCCCGTCGACAATGCAGATAGGTCACGGGATGGGGGTGATAGAAGGATTGTCACCCAAATCTTCGGTAGCAACGTCGTCTTAACAGAGAATATGCTCAATTCAATATTCATTGACGACCTGGAGCAGCTACAAAAGGCCAAATCAGTGGGAACTGATCATCCAGAATTCAACCGCCACACATTCTGGAAAAGCTTAACTGGGATTCCCACATACGACGCCAAAACATGCAAAGCGTCCAACATACACTCCGGATTTGTGCGCACTCTGCACAAAATCCTAGCTGGCGCACTTTTTCCAAGAACGGAGGGAGGAAACGTTACAATATCAGACCTCTTTGTCCTCTGGTCTATCCTCCACGGCAGGCCAGTCAACATCGGACGGTTGATGGTCCAGAAATTATCCGCCGCCTTCATAGGGAAAGAGATCTGTTTGGGGGGCCATGTCACATCCATAATTAAATTTTTTAAGATGGACAGGCTATTACCCCAATGCACGCAAATAAAGGGCGACATCCTTACAAACGAACAATCTTTGAAAAAATCGTTTATAATCAAAGAAAAGGATGGGAAGTTACACTATGTATTCTGCCCGATGGTTAAGTCATCAAGAACCCTCCTTCCGTTACCAGAGCTAGCACACTATGATATGACACAACTCCTCTTTTCTGACGAGGAGCATACTCATCTACTAGCTTCGGTCACACCCACTGCAAAGAAACAAACTGCGGGCCCAACTGAAATGAGCATCACAGCCCCGAAAGCTCGATCTACAAAAATCCCTGTCAAACGACCTTCTAGGAGGTTGCTGCGGGTCCAACAGCTGTCGGGGACACCAACGTCCCGCCCAAACCCGGAGGACGAGCGGTTCAACGATGAAATCTTAACAACTTCCTCATTTGACTCTTTCATCCAGGGTCTAAATGAGCAGCTCTCCGCTGCCCCCACCACTACTTTCCTCCCCACATCCACGCCAGCATTCGCATCCACCTTTTCACCCACCCTAACATCGGGTTTCCCTTTCTCCACCTCCATGCCTGATTTCACCACCTTTCCATTCACATCCACAGTTCCCACCCCTTCATCATCAGTGCCACCTTTTTTGCCACAAATACCACCACTCTTCACATCCGCCACAACCCCGACACCGCTGGTGACTTCATCAACAGTCACTACGCAGTTCGGGCTATCATCAGTGTCTCTTCCGCAAGACACTACCACCATCCCACATAGGCCCCAGCCACATCACCCTTCCGCCTCTGGGGCCCCCCTTACTAACATCGGTGAGGAATTTGGCCGTCAATTTGACGCTGTCCGACACCTCCTCACCGATCCTTCTAACCTATTACATTCTATTTTTTCTTGTGTACAGGATTTATCTAAATAGGTAACCAGGATCGACAACCAACACCGAGCTCTTCCTGTCGTCCTACAAGGCATCCAGCAACGAAAGGATGAAGTGGCTAAGCAAGTTGAGCATATCAACAGCCACACCAACAACCTACCAGACCTGATCCTTGGGGCAACGCGCCAGCAAGAAGCTACGACAAGAAAAGTCGATGAGATCTCCAACCAGACTCACCCTCTGCAAGGGAATCTCCGCAAGCTTGAGCAGAATCAAGAAGAGCTAAGCACGCGCCTGGCTTCCATCGCCGAAACAATCACGCAGCTCCATCATCATCAAGAGGAAGCTAATATCAATGAAACACAACAACTCCGTGCCCAAGTCACAGATCTGACAGCACGCCTCCTCTCCGCCGAGGGCAGATACACAGATCTCAAAGAAGCCCACGACGCACTGCTCGAGAAACACGAGCATCTGCAAGTGGCTTTCGATGAGCTACAAGCCACTCACCGGCGGTGCAAAAAGTCGACTAAAAAGAAGACAACCGACGAAGCTGCGGACGACAATGACGATGATGACGAAGAAGAAGACGAATCTGATTCATCTGCTGACTCCAATAAAGACACATCTTCAGGAGACAAGCACGATGACGGTGAAGATCCAGGAAACGCAGCAGGACCCCCCCATAGAGGGTCTGATAAAGGTCACCAGGAAAGTGACTACCACCCCAAGTCCCCACAGCATGACAACGTAAACATCTCTTACAGGGACCAATTCTTTGATTACTCCGCTATGGGGTCAATGGGGGAAGCTGCCAAGGATGCGGCCTTCGCTGAGCTCCAACAATGCATACTAGGAGCCAGCGCTACCTCGCCAAAAACTTCTTCCCCCCCCCTCAACACCTTCTCCCCCTTACCTAGACGAGGCAGACCGAGTGAGTCTAGATACTGACGCAGATCTTGACTCCGCCTCCGATCTAGACGACAACCTCAGAGACCATGAAGAGGCCCCCGAACAGCACGCCTCCCCTCTACCACAATACCTCCCCCTGCCACCTCCTCTCCCACAAAAAATGCACGATCTTGATATGACAGCCATCTCTACTTTAGATGCTCAGGACATCTTCATCCTGAACACTATAGTAGACGATGCAAAAGCGGGGGACGACATAGTTTACAATAATACAAAAACCAGGCGTACGTTGACACGTGAAAATTTTCGTTGCATCCTCCGACCCCGGTCTATGATGCCAATGCCAATCTTCCGTGTCCTCCTCGCCAACTGTATAGAAATCTACAGAAGTAAACAGCGGATACAACCAGCCTTCAACGCTTCACCCGCATTGTCTTTTGGCCTTTTACACAAAAGCTTGCGCGCGCGGTCGATTGAGCGGATGCGTGCCGATTTAGCACGTCAGGCAGGCTATATCACAATGCCATTCCAAGTCTCGGACCACTGGCTTTTTATGGTAGTGGATACCGAAGCAAGGGACGCTAGAGTTTACAACTTCAATAACGCCGAGCTACCAGCCGGCATAATAAACTTCGTCGGAGACGCAGCAGGTGAAGCCCGGTGTATACCCTTCCGGCTACTCAAAGTAATCTGGGTTGTACGCCCTTCTCTTCGTCAAGACTGGAGCCAACCCTGGTTCAGAATCATTAACCCTCCAGTTCAAGCCACCACGGGATCTGGGGACAGCGCTTTCTACACCATCCGACATATCCAAGCGCTGAACCAAGAAATTCCTTTCACCGATTTGGCAGCTGAAGACTTCCATTCCTTAAGAGGACGCTACGCCATGGAGCTCATCTGTGACAGAAGATATTTCAACGATCCTACTATGTCACCAGATGATGTTCCAAGGTATCTCTTTTCAGCTGTACAACGTCGACAACGGCGACCTTTCCGCCAAATTCTGCAAGAGTCGGTACAACACAAGTCTCCAGAAGAAGATACCAGCAAAAACGATCCTGCTTACACCACTAAACCAACTTTTCCTGATTTTGATCGCGATTCTTGCAAAGGTCTCACCGACCTTGAAATGCGCATCATCATGGCGAATCTCTCCGCAGAAAAAGATGGCATAGTATTCATGTCTCAAGACATTATCGTGATGGCCGACTCACTGCGAGAAACTTTGCAAGATAAGGGGCAACTTTCTATCAGTCTCATGACAGCTTACCAGTCTCAGATTGGCCAACATAATCCAGATACATACATGGCGTCCCCATACATGAAGGATGATCTACTCAAACTCAAAAACTTTGAAACAACGGAAGCGTTGATCGCATATCTCCAACATACAATGCCGAAGTTCATCATGTTACCAATCCTGCATCAAGGGCACTGGATTCTTCTGGCAACTAACCTCCAAGACGGAACAACTACAATATACAACAGTTCCGACAGCCAGTTCAACGCCCGACAACGACACTACGTCGTAACGCCCAAGACGCCAACAGAAGAAACGGAAAAAGAGTGCGCTGCGAAATTAATAGAGCTTCTGAGTCAGCACACTAAGGCATACAGCAAGGAACACTTCAATCGCCCCGCCTTCTGCCACAAATGCCCCCAGCAAATACGACAATCCAACGACTGCGGCTTCCACGTCCTCTACTGGATATACACCATAATCGTCCTCCAAAGACCAGTGGAGGAAATGACTGACGTGGACTACCACGCCTTACGTGGGCAGTTCGCATCTACACTACTCCGTTCTCCAGGGGCAAACGAAAATCTACCTTAACCTGCAGCCCTTGTTCTAATGATTCCTCAACCTATCACTTTGCCACTCTGGGGACAGAGTGTGTGATAAGTCAGGGGGGGATACATTAGACAAGGGCTAGGTATCAACTTCTATACTTCCTTTTTTCCATACATTTCTTCATTCTTAAATTTTTTTTTACAATTCTTTAAAGTCTTAATGCTTTTCACAATTCTTTTTCATAAATAGTCACCTCAACTAACCCTAGAATCATGTTAGTCTCTGCAAGTAAATAGCACTCAGACATCAAATGGCGATTTATCAATTTCCACCTACTATGGATCCCGTATTTTTGCTTCAATTCTTTATCTGACTCTCCACAGGTCAAAATCAGGGCAGAAATAAGCCGAGATCTCAAGGACGAGAGGGAAATCAGGCAACTTCCGAATCAAAAAGTTCTGCAAGTGGACCACAAACCAAATAAGTGCATGCTGAAAAACTTTAAGAACAACTTCCCTCTCTTCAAAATAAAAGAGGCTTGGCCGCCCAAAATAAATCCTCTTTCCAAAACCCAAGCCTATGAGTTTTTGAATAAAAGCCAGAGAGACGAATAAAATCATGAGAGTTGTGCCACACATAAGGACCTATATGAAGAACTGATAAAGGGCTCACCCGGCCGGCACATTCCGCTGCCCTCATAAAGGCAGATGTGTCGCGTCCGGTAGTGAAACCCCAAAAGTTCCAAGTATATGAAAAGGCTCATAAAGGACTTACCCGGCCGGTACATTCAGCTGCCCTCATAAAGGCAGATGTGTCGTGCCCGGTAGTGAGATCCTAAAAAGCATAGACAGCCCCTCCCCCACTCGAAGGGGAGCTACACTTTAAAGCCTTTAGCCAACCCTCGTACCCTCTCTAGCTACCAGTAGGTTTCCAGAGAGGTATAAAGTTGATTAGAGTCAACGGAATGCACAAAATAAATGTGGTCCCAAGGCAAATTTTGAGATACGGAAAAACCCTGAGATCCAAGCAACTCTCAAAATCCAAAAGAATCAAGGCATGCAATAAGCCTCGATATGACCCCTGGGGAACTCAGGTCAAGAATTGAAGCAAGAGTATGGAGACCCTAATTAAGATCGCCTCGCCATTTCATGTCTCAGCTCTATCTAACTTGAGGACAAGCTAGACTCTAAGTTAGGGGGGGTGATAACCTCCTATTTTAGTAGTTTATCTTAGTCTTTTTCTTTAGTTTTCCATACTCTTTTTACATTTATACGGTACATAAACCTAATTTTACCCCTTTTTTTAAATACATCATCAAACTAACTTTTTCCTTTTACACTTGCAGAAAAAGCACAAAAAAATCATAAAAGAATAAACAACCTCAAGGCCGAGTGAAGCCAAACGGTCCCAAGACCGCATGGAGTTCAAACGGTCCCGAGACCGCATGAAGCCAAACGGTCCCAAGATCGCATGGAGTTCAAACGGTCCCGAGACCGCATGAAGCCAAACGGTCCCAAGACCGCATGGAGTTCAAATGGTCCCGAGACCGCATGAAGCCAAACGGTCCCAAGATCGCATGGAGTTCAAACGGTCCCGAGACCGCATGAAGCCAAACGGTCCCAAGACCGCATGGAGTTCAAACGGTCCCGAGACCGCATGACGCCAAACGGTCCCAAGACCGCATGGAGTTCAAACGGTCCCGAGACCGCATGAAGCCAAACGGTCCCAAGACCGCATTGAGTTCAAACGGTCCCGAGACCGCATGAAGCCAAACGGTCCCAAGACCGCATGGAGTTCAAACGGTCCCGAGACCGCATGAAGCCAAACGGTCCCGAGACCGCATGGAGCTCAAACGGTCTCGAGACCGCATGAAGCCAAACGGTCCCAAGACCGCATGGAGTTCAAACGGTCCCAAGACCGTTTGACGCCAAGCGATCTCAAGACCGTCTGACGCCAAACGGTCTCAAGACCGTTTGACGCCAAATGGTCTCAAGACCGTTTGACGCCAAACGGTCTCAAGACCGCTTGAACCCAAACGGTCTCAAGACCGTTTGACCTCACTCAAGGCCTATAAATAAGACCTCAAGGGCCATCCCTGAGGAGGGCCAGACGTCCAGAGGCTGTCTCTCTACTACCAGAACAACTCCATCCACCGCCCGAGGCTGCCGGTCTGAGACTCACGTTCAATTGCAAAGCTACCTTCTCTCTCATCAACAAAGAAGGTGAGAGGAGAAGATCCGTCGTCAAGCAAGCCACGAAGGGTGAAGATCGTTGCTCTCTCCACCAAGGGTTCAACCTTCTCTCCTCAGTGGAGATGATGTTCTTTCTATCTCTTCTCGCCTCCTCCTTTGTTGCTCCCTCTATGAGGAGCGAGTAGTTCCATCCACTGGGGCGCGGGGACTAGCCCCGCTGCCCATGTTTTGTACTTTGTACTAAAAAGATGTTATCCTTTCGTTTTAATACTAAATCGTTTCATACATGCTTGAATGATGGCCATGTTCTTGTATGCATCTATTGTCTTTTGTTGTGGTTTGTCTACGACCGCTCTCGAGACTCGAATACCGATTTAGTGTTGGTTTCTGGTGTGTGTATCCACCACGCATCCGCTTCGGTGTCTAGGAGTGTATCTCAAAGAGTGAAGTAAACTCACTATCATCCGTTACACTTCCATCTGTATGGAAGTAACCTTGGTAAGTCGAGGAACACGCTTTGTGAGGGGAATGATGTAAAGCATGTGACCATTTGATCGGGAATGGCTGGCGTTGCAACATTCCCGCACTTCTCATAGCTAGGTTATCCGAATAGGAGACTAGGCCTACAAAGACACTATTCGATTTGATAATTATCGCTCGCTTGTTAGTTTTAGATGCACGTTTCATGAGGTTGAATAAGATTTCTCTCTTTGGAAGACTACATATCTTTATTGACACGTAGAAATGTACCGAATGAGAGCTACTTAACCCTTGAAGGATGCGATGCATTGCTCTTGTCTTATATGGGCATTGGTCTTGTGAAACATCGAAGGATGCAATGCATCGCTCTTGTCTTAAGAGGCATCGGTCTTGTGGAACATCCTTGGATGTAATGCATCGCTCTTGTCTTATAAGGCATCGGTCTTGTGGAACATCCATGCATCTAGCTTATAAGTCTTGCTTGCTTAGTACATAAACAATGCATGTGTAGCGGTGGTGAATACCTGCTTAACCCCAGTGATTCATCATCATTTGTTAAATCTTAGTTTTACTTGCTTTATTTACTTTTCATGCTTTAGTCTAAAAACCAATCAAAATCCAACCTTTTGATATAAGTGCCAATTAGTAAAGTAACTAAGTGAAGTGCTGTACGTTTTCCATCTTGTTGCTTGCAACAAGACCGTTGTCTTTTGGGTTCGATCCTAAATCTGTACTATGATAAGGCTTCCATACTCTTATGGGGTTGGAGTTGTTATCTAAGCACCAGTTCTAGGTAAACCTAGGGAAGACATTCATCCTCTCTAGGGTTTTTGGTGATAGAATCCTGGGACTCCCATTGGAAGACTGAAAATCTTTTGGTGTAAGTTCCAGCTCCATCATTCTCTTAGGATCCTTCACATTTGAACAAATGTGAGATCCGCATCCGGTATCAAGTACCCATGACGAAGAAGTAGCAAAGTTAATCTCTATCACATATACACCAGAAGTAGAGATCTCTATCTCTGACTTCTTCTTCCATCGTTCCTTCCATCCTCTCAATGTAGAAGAAATCGGTTTGGCGAGAGAACCCTTCGCTCCCTTACCTTTCGTTCCATTAATCTCTATCAATGAACTTTCTTTCTTCTTCACCAACACACTAAGCGTACATAGAGTGGATTCTAAGGCTCCTGGTACATCTGGATTGTGCAGGACACTTCTCATAGTCCTCAACCAGTTATGGAATTTATTCTCAATTAATTTGCCCATTTTAAAATATGATTCCTTTGCCATTCTACAAGAGAAAATTGCATTTTGTCAAAACTCCTTTTGATTTGATTTGAATAAAATTTGACGATAGTTAATTAGGCCTTTAATTAATTACCGCTCCCACTATTTTGATTCAAATTGACATCCCTCACCATCAATTCAGAAGATTGCAGCGAACAATCTTCTAGTGGGTCAAGATCCATATTTCATCAAGTCGTGAGTCAGCTTTGGCTGATCGCCCATTATCTGGACTATTTAGGTAGGCCATCATGCCAATTGCATCATATGCAACTCTTGATGAATGAACACGCGCAACACCTTGCCATGACATTCCGTGCCTCTGGGCTTAGACGCTCTAAGAATCACCAGTTAAGTCTATCCCAAAAGCCTACACGGTAAACACGCACCCTGCTTTGGCAGAACCTGCATGTCGACCCTTCACACTTCTACAAGATAGACGGCGCACCATGCTTTGGCATAACCTATGCTTGGTCGATCAAGTTTTCCATGTGTGTAGCTAATGGAAGGCATTTAAGACTTAATATTTAATGAGGGATTTGGTTTTTATATACGTACACATATCCAATCACCACAATATATAGTATGTATCATATACATGCTATATCCCATAGAAAATATGCAAAACAATAAAAGCAATGATTATGGCCATCCTATTGTGATTCCTCGAGCCAAGAGGAATCACATCCATCTAGGTCTACATCACATGTAACATGTACAGGATGAAATATGTGTCTGTCTTTCTGGGTTTGATCAGCTCATCTCCATGACTGATCGGCTCGCCATCAAGTTGGTTGTTCGGGTGCCACCAGCCGATCGACTGGTGCCTCCATCCGATCGGTTCACTGGTCATCGTGCATCTCCTCAGGTCGCCACCCGCTCATCTCGCTTCTCGAACTGGTTGTCTAGAACACCAACCGGTCGGTTCATGCCTTGAACCGATCATCTCAGGTTGTCGTCAGGTCGTCCGTCGTTCTTTGACATAACAAGAAATAAAATCTATCCTATTTACAATTGAATTGTGAAACCCCGAGTTACATTCGGAGGGGAGCAAAGGTAGGAAAGAAGTCTCGAATTATTTCGAGTTACATTAGGAAAAGGAGAAGGGAATCCGTGTGTAGACAGACACACATATATAAGGGTTTATAGGCCATAACCATGCTACACATCCACCACAAAACTCGTTTAAGGGCGATGTGTATCGAGTGCATTAATATTACATATCATATATGTAAAATTGGGATTTGTGGATTGGACATGCATAAAGCCAATTATGCGCATCGTATGCAATAAATAAAGGCGACAAACCAAAATCGATCATATCGATAATCCTAAAATATAGAGTAGTTGATGTGGCTCTGATACCATTGTTGGGTTTTAGGGGAGGCAGAGAAGGCAGCGGAAACAAAAATTTTCTCCCACAAACCCAGAACAAGGAAATCACGTCAACGTCTATACAATAGGAATGATGGTTTGTGGATGCATACCTTGTCCCGAGGCTTGCTCGGCGACAGTACCTCGCGCCTTGCGCGGTCTTCACCTCCGGTCTTGGACGGTGTCTGTGCAGCACCTGGTCGCACCGGGACTGAAGACTCCTGGTCTCATCGGGACTAGCAGGATTGACAGTTGTCCTCCGAGCGACAGAGGTCTCCCGCCTCTGCATTCGTCTACACGGACTGCCTGGAACTCCGATCTCCTTGTCACACAAGGAATCAGAAGGAGTCTCACCCTCCTGTCGGTGTACTAGTCACCAACGCACTCTCCTACAGCCAGTTGCCTTTCTGTAGTTGTCTTTCCCTTGTTGTGCCTCCCTTATCAGGTAGCACTTACTCGGGCTCTCTCTCAGTTACCAAACCCAGAGAGAATGACAACTTTGCAGAGCAACTGGCACTCTAAGTTGTACTTTGAGAAGCCCCCAATACCCCTATATTTAGGAGGGTCATGGAACAGGGTTCTCTATCCCGGGCAATATGGGACTAAAGCAGGAGTAGAAGGGTTCGAGATTTTCCACAAAACAACCAACTCGCAAACTGAACCGGTCGTTTCACAACTGAAACGGTCGGTTGGGGATCTGAGCCGATCGGTTGACACCTCAACCGATCGGTTGGGACCCATGAACTGGTCGGTTCACTTCTGAACCGGTCAGTTTGTGGTCATGGTCAGTTCCCGATTGACTTTCCAACTTTTGTTTCTAATTGGTATCAAACACCAATCCTTGTTCCAATCAAATTGGGCAAGTGAAATGAAAGGAAAATTCTCACCAATCCTACTTTCCCAACTTGCCTGGTTGCAAAAGTTGAACCGATCATTTCAACACTTGAAGAAATTGTTCACCCTATCCTTGAGCCGATCGGTTCATCAAATGAGCCGATCGGTTCACCAAGCTGAGCCGATCGGTTCATCACATGAGCCAATCGGTTGGGAGTACATATTGTGCAGAATCAGTCAATTGCGGTTTCAATCAATCTGATACTCTAATCAATCAGTCCAAAACCTTGAACACTATGATATTGAGCTATCAATAAATTGAGTGTTTAATTGAACTACTAAACTCCTTTAGTAATCAATATAAACACGTTTGTGGACAAACTCCTATTCCAGGTTAAATCCTATGTGTGTGACCCTGCAGGTCCATTTCACATTGGAAGTGAAAGTCCATAACACTTATGACTTCACAAGCAAAGAGCGATGCCTAGTCACACATCAGTGCTACCCAAGTGAAATAGAAAGTTGCAGAACAACTTTCAATCCTACAATCCGTGAATGGTGTTACAATGAATGTATAATTCCTTTGTCACTGATATCCTAAATGAACTCGAGGCATGGAACTGTCATCATGTCAACGTTCATTCATTTCCTTGATCTCAGAGCAGACCAAGTGAGATGTGTGTGACATCAATATCACATATTGATGCACACGTGCATGTGCATGCCTTTCTCAATCCTACTCATCAAGTGGCCAAGGACATCAAACTCCCTCAGGAGGGAAAAATCCCATATCTATCACTCACCCCTCAAAAGCCCCATGTGTCAAAGCCACCCAATCATCACCTTTATAACAACCCATGTTTCAGGACTGCGTTTGATGATGTCAAAGTGTACCCAATGACATGTGTTGAGTGTAGTGATTTTAGGTCTAAGAATCACACTCACCACCATCATTGTGAGAGCTAATTATGACTACCAAGTCATGGTTCCATGTGTCACTCCCACGGTGGGTCTGTCTGGTACCTTGTTCTCTAACAAGTACCTATGTGCTTGGTTTGATATCTCTATATCATGACTAATGAGATTTTGTCATCAACCAACACACAATCTAGTCTTTAGTGTTATTGATGTCTATGGTTATTTCCACAATAACAATCGACTAAGGACTAAACAAGAATGTATACTCTTATCATCCGTATGATCTCATCCATTAGGTCCTCAACCCAAAAGCATACGTCATTGAGTAAAACAATTCTTTAGACATCTATCATGTTACACTAACATCTCAGAAACAGTTTAAACATATAGATTGGAAATTTCCTTTATTATTATTCAAATCATTTACAAAGTATCCCATTACAATCATCATATCACTTGTTCTATGGGCATACATACCAACATCCAGACCATTTGGACCTTAGTTTTCTTGGAAATAACTTGATTCTTGGATTGAACAACAGAACCTTGTCTCCCTATGACATGTCTTTGTTCTTAATGTGCGCATCATGCCACACCTTCGTTCTTTGTTTGTAAATGTGGATGTTTTCATAGGCACATAGTCTTAGTTCCTCAAGATCATCTAATTGTAGATACCTTTTCTTTCCATTCCTGTCTAGATTCATATTTACGAACTTGATGTCCCAAAGGTCCTTGTGCTCCAGTTCTACTGAAACATGGCACAACTTTCCATAGATGAGCTGGAAGGGTCTTGTCCATATCAACATTTTGTAAGAAGTTCTATATGCCCACAAGACATCATATAATTTCATGGACCAATCCTTACTAGTCCGGGCAATAATTTTCTCTAAAATCTTCTTAATCTGTCGATTTTAAACTTTGGCCTGTCCTGACGTTTGGGGGTGATATGGTGTGGTGACCTTACACTTGACCTCACACTTCTTCGGTAAAGCTTCAAACTATTTTTCTGTGAAATGGGACCTCCTTTCATTGATGGCAGTAAATGGAACCCCAAATCTAGGAGAAATGACCTTCTCAATCAGTCCTGCAACTGCTTTAGAGTCATAGGTGGGAGTTACTACCACTTCTACCCACTTGGAGACATAATTCACTGCGACCATAATGTACTTGTTTCCTCTAGAGGATGAGAAAGGTCCCTTATAATCCACTCCCCAAACATCAAAGATCTCTACTTCCACCCAGTCATACATAATCATCTCATTTATTTTTGCAATACTTTTCGGATAGTTGGCATTCCTTACAAGACTTGATAAAAGACACGGTATACTTGGTAAGGGTTGGCCACTAAAAGCCTAAATAAAAGACCTTAGTCGTGGTCCTTTCTCCTCCATGGTGACCTCCATAAGGTGAGAAATGACATTCCTTGAGGATTTGAGGCACCTCTTCTTCTAGTACATAACATCGACATAAATTTTCGGAACATCTCTTAAATAGTAGAGGGTTATCTGACTAATGGTTCTTTAGATTAGATAAAAGCTTCTTATTTTGGTTAAAAGTTATCCAGGAGGCAATTGTTCTTAGGAGAAGTAGTTATAGATATTAATGAACCAAGGCATATTTGGTTCGACATATTTGGCCATCACCAAGGCCTCATCTACATAGTTTTCATTTATTGGTGGTTGATTTTCTTTAGTGAATACTATGCTTGACATGTGGTCGACGACAACGTTCTCCATTCCTTTCTTGTCTACGATCTCGTGATCGAACTCCTATAGCAACATAGCCCATCGCAACCGTCTTGACTTTGTGTCCTTTTTCTTCAAGAGATACTTTATGGCCCCATGGTTTGTGTACACTTTTACCTTTGATCCTATCAACTAGGACCTGCAGTTTTCGAAAGTAAATACTATTTCTAGCATTTCTTTCTCAGCTATGGTGTAGTTTACCTGAGCTTCATCGAGAATCATACTATCATAATAAATTGCCTAGTTCTTCTTTTCTCGTCTTTGTCCAAGGACAACCCCGATAGCATAGTCACTAGCATCACACATGATTTCAAAAGGAAAATTCTAATAATGTGCTTATAGAATTGGAGTCATTGTTAGGGAACTTTTTAGAATTTCAAATGCTTTGAGACACTTCTCAGAGAAATCAAATTCCACATCTTTGGCAAGGAGGTTGGATAATGGCTACACAACCATTGAGAAATATTTGATAAATCTTATGTAGTATCTAGCATGCCCCAGAAAACTCCTCACTTCTGTGATGGATTTTGGTAGGGGTGAGTGTCCAAAAGGCCTTAAAGTCACAGATCATTACTCATAAATTCCAGGATCAGATTCAAGAAATAATACAAAATAGTAAACAATTTTCATTAATCAGCAAAAACTTACATGTTTACATAGAAAAAAACCCTCTAAAGAGTTACATAAATTTTAGAAAGGATGAACTCGTACATTTATGATGATATACAGCTATGTCTAAACCTTCACGAATTACTTTAGTGTCTTCAACATCTTTATTTGGTAATCTCATGTCCACGAATCATCTCCTAGGCCTTCCAAAGGTTCCATGAGCTTAATCACATTCCTAATTACCAAACTTGAGGCTTTTTTTTGGGGGGGGGGGGGGGAAGCCAGGAGGCTATTTTATTCATCTTGCTCTCCTCTTGCAAGCCAATACGGGATCAAATTACAAACTTCTAAATTGTTGCGGGAATGAAATATGGAGGTACTACCTCCATTACATTTCTCTATAATTAAAAGATTTGCAATACATTCAGGTGGTCTGGGTTGGTCAAAGCACACGTCTGGTTGTTTTTGAAACTCCTTTGCTACCTTGTCTGCCATCAAGTTGCACTTTCTCAAACTAAAGTGAATGCTCCAACCTTGATGCTCATCTAATGCTTGCTTGATCCTGGTTAAGGGTCTTTCTTACCTTGGGTATTCCTCCTTCTCTGAGCTAATAATATCCACCAAAACCTTGCAGTCTGTTTCGAGTACTAGTTTAGATATAGCATTCCTTCTAGCTAACTCAAGGGCAATGTTAGCTCCTATCATTTCCGCGTGAGTGGTTGAACTCACCTTGATACTTCTGACATTTCCGTCTGTCCAGCATCTATTGAAGTCATGTGCTATAATAGCCATTGTGGTCTTGTCTGGTTTCCAAGCCGCGTCAGTGTTCATTTTAATGTATCCTTGTGGTGGCCTTCTCCATTGTTCTTCATTCCCGCTCACCTAACTTTCAGAGTTGCTACTACATGCCTTCTCTATCAGCTGCAGTTCATTTGTTATTCTTTGTATATGTCTCTCCACAACTGTGGGTTGGTTCTCGAATACCTACTAGTTACGGCCCCCCCAAATGACCCAACACGTAACTAGTAGGTGTGTCCTCATGTTGGGGTCCTTTTTCATCTGCCTATTGATCCATTGTTTTCCTTCTATTTGAATAAATTTGATGAGTTCGTCGTCGTTCAGTGTATTTTTCCAAACTTCCCTTGCATAGGCACAATCTCTGAGAGCATGATTGAGGGTTTCCTCATGTTCTCGGCATCTAAAACAAGTTGCATCAATTGCCATCTATCTACTGACCCTCTTGTTTTTGGTTAAAATAGCATCATGCATAAGAAGCCAGCCAAACATTTTGAATTTTGCTGGCATTTTGATCTGCCACAGCTTATCCCATTCCACTTCTAGAACTAGCTCCCGTTCTTTCCTCAGAATGTTATATGCAGACTTCATGGTGAACATGCCATTGGGTGTCCCAGTCCAAACTCTCACATCTAAGTTCATATCAGTTGTTGGTGGCTCTATCTGCATAATTTTGCTTACGACATGTTGCGGCAGCCATTCCTCAAGGTACTCCCTATCCCAATGCCCATTATCGAGGACAACACTCCTTACGAGCATGTCCCTGATGGATTCTGGCACGTCACGCCTTGCTACCTTGATCAGTTTAAGGTTAGGCTCTACCCATTCATCCTCCCAAAAGAAAATATTGTTGCCGTTCAAAGGTGTCAAGAAGGAGTTCTTTGTGATCAGTTTCTTGCATCTAAGAGTAGCAGCTGCTAGCCTGGAAAGATTTGATGTTCTTCCTGCCATAAACCTCCTGTATTTCTCTCTTATGTAATCACACCATATAGTACTCCTATTGGAGGCTAAGTCCCATGCGTTCTTCAAAATCAAAGCGGTATTCCATTCTCACATATACTTAAGCCCAAGCCCTCCCTCTCCTTTTTTACAAGTGACTTTGTTCCAAGCTACCAAGAGGGACATTGGATGAGCCTTGTATCCTCCCCACATAGAAATTTGCATATACATCCATCTTTTTGATCACACAACCCCACTGGTAGAGACACTATCTACATCGTGTAGGTTGGGATGGTCTACAAAATGGATTTTGCGAGACAGTTCCTGTCGACTAGTGATAGGCATTTTGCTGCCCACCCATTTACTCTGGAATCAATTTGCTTCAAAATATATGAATATGTATCCCTAGTGATCCTCTTGTGAATGATGGGTACCCCCAGGTATCTTCCCAAGTCGTCAGCCTCCTTGAATATCCCTAGCTTGTTGATAATCCTTCTTGTTATTTGGGGAACACTCACAACAAAGAAAACTTGAGTTTTGGTTACCGAGATCATCTAACCCGAGGCCTTTTCGAAAATCTTAAAACAAAGTTTGATGCTTCTCATTTGGTTGCTTGATGCTTCTCCAAATAGGATCAGGTCAACAAAAAAACATAGATGAGAGATACTGCCTCCATTCCTTCCCAGCTTAAAGGGTTTCCACTTGCCTTCTCGCACAACCTTCTAAATCAACTGGCTCAATCTTTCAATGCACATAACAAAGAGATATGGCAATAGGGGATCGCCCTATCTAAGTCCTCGACTCAGTTTAAAGGGCCTGGTTGTATGCCCATTCCACAGAATTGAACACTCCCCCATACTAATGGAATTTATGATGTAAACAGTTATGTTTTTGGGAAGATCTATCTTGGCGAGGGTATCAGCTATGAAATCCCAAGAGAGCCTGTCATAGGCCTTGGCTAGATCTATCTTAATGGCCATCGTCTTTGCATTTGTCTTCTTCCTCATCATGAAAATCACCTCCTGGGCTATGGAAATATTGTCTGTTATGCGGCGACCAGGTACAAAAGCGCTCTGGGATGCAGATATCCATTCGGGCAGATACGTTTTAAGCCTCTCCACCACTACTTTAGATATCAACTTAAGACAGTAATTGTTCAATGATATTGGCCTCAACTGATCACAGCTCATCGGGCTCTGAACTTTGGGTATAAGGACAATGGTTGAATCACACATTTCATTGTTTAAAGCCTTTCCCAATAAAGCCCTTCTTGCAGTGGTTACTAATGAACTCTTCAGGGTGTCCCAATGTTTTAAAACAAATAGGCCATTGATGCCATCAGGTCCATTTGCTTTGTAAAGATTCATAGCTTTAACCATTCTGTAACATTCTTCTTCAGACGGTTCCCATGCTATGTGCGAAGTTTGTCTTTGGTTAAGTTTCTTAAACTCACCTGGCATGCTTCCCATTGCTTGCGCCTCAGGTTCTCCTGTTCTAGTAAGGAGAGTTTTAAAATGGGCTCTCACCATATCTTCTAGCTCTGACTCCTCTCTTACCCAGTTTCCATCCTTGTTCTTGAGCATGGTGATGGTATTTGATCTGCGCCTTTGCTTAACATAAGCACTATAGAATTTGGTATTGCTATATCCGTTGCACATCCATTTGATATGGCTCTTCAGATGCCACTCCTCTTCCTCCTCTAAAATCTCATCTAATGTAGCCTTCATATCAGTATAGATCCCATCTGTGATCGGGTTGTAGTTATCAGCCAATTTTTTTTCAAGTTTATTGATGTTTCTCAAAAGACGAGTCTTGTTCCTTCTCTTGTTGTTAGCATGGACTCTATCCCAGTTGGAAATATCTCTCTTTGAGTCATTTAGAGCTTCATAGAAATCTGATTTGTGGTTCCATTTCACCGCGAGCATTGCTTTGAAGCCTTCGTCCTTTGCCCAGCTCGCCTTTACCACAAATCTTCTCGGGCCAGCTGGTATGCGTTTACTTCTAACCAAAATAGGACTATGATCAGATTCAAGCCTAGGTAGGTGTTCTACACAGAAATGCTGGTTTTTTTGAATGAATTCATTATTAGCCACCGCTCTATCTAATCTCTGTTGAAGATTTCCCCTCTTAAAAGTGAACTTAGGTCCCGAGAAACCGAGGTCACTCAGCCCAGCAGCTACCAAAGTTTCTTGAAACGTTACTACCTCAGCATGATTATAATGCAGACTGCCTGCTCTCTCTATCAGATAACAAGTGGTATTGAAATCACCTAGTACGATCCATGGCTTATTGAACGATTCCCCCATCTTGATAATGTGCTTCCAAAGGAGTTTTCTGATAGTGATATGCAGATTTGCGTAAATAAAGGTAATGAGCGTTGAGTGATTCACGCAGCAAGTGACAAACTGTCTGTGGTAGTTTATAATTTGTATATGGAAATCATGCTCTTTCCAGTAGACCCAGATCGCCCTTGCAAACCCTTGGGTTTTGACTCTAAAGGAACGATTAAAGCTGAACTTCTTAATGGTATTGGTAGCTCTGTTGCCGCTCAACCAAGGCTCAACAATGGTAACAATCTTAGGTTTATACACATCCATAAGTTCTTCTAGGTTAAGTCGTGTATCCTTCTTGCCTACTCCCCAAATATTCCAACATAGGATGCCCAACATAATTAAATTTATTGGGTTTGTGTCTCGCTGATTGCCTCGCCCTATGGTTCCACATTCTCCTTAACTTCCTCGATGTTCACCTCGTCTATGGGACTGTCACTGCCAGCTGTATAAATGGTGTTATTCCCTTGGTCTTCAGGTGCCTCAGTTGCTGATAACCCCGGTTCCTTTCTTCGTGGGCTTCGTCTTCTATTCTCATGTGACCAAAAATGTTGTTCTTTCCTCTTTCTTTTCATTTTGGTGCTACTTCCTTTTCTCTTTCATCCCCCTATGTTCATTTGAAATCCTGAGATAGCTTCATTTATGGTTTGAATAGTTTCTGGTGACACAGTTTCCTTGTCGTCTTCTATGGTATCTCTAGCTTCCATCATTTCCTCTTCCACCTCTCCTTCCTCTAAAGTTATGACTTCTACCACTTCTTCGAGTTCAACGCTGGTAATGGCATGGTCCTCCTTGGATTGGCTACTTGTGCTAGCTTTATTTCTCAGAGTATTCATAATATTCTTCAGAACTTCCCGATTTACAACCTCCTTGTCCGTTGAAGTCATTTGTTTCTTCTTCTTCCTCCATACCTTAGTGGTCATCTTGCTTTGGTCTGAACCTTCACTGCATGGCATGGTATGGTGAGTGGTTGTTCTCTCTTTGGCTTGTTCTTCTTGCTCACCTTCGAGGACCTCAAACCTGTTGGAATCCCATAATTCATTGGGAAGATCCTGCTGCCTTGTTTGATTTCTTCCATTTCCTTTTCTTCTCTAGGTTTGCAATTCATTCTGTTGGTTTATGTGGGATTGCACAGTCGTTCTTCCTTCTTTCTGCACCTAACCTTCTTTGTATTCGTCATTCATATGGAGATGAGCCTCACAATATTTAGAGATATGCCCCTCATCACCACAGATGGCACAGATTCTTGGGATTCCCTCATATTCAATCTCGTACTCCACCCCGTTTATAAGAATGATAGGACACAGTTCCTTTGTAGTATCCAATTCTATGGTCAGATGAGCAAAATTACTCCTCGTCCTACTGGAAGTATGACTATCTACTTTGATGAGCCTCCCCAAAGCTATTCCAATGTAATCAAACATGGTCGATACATATAGATGAAGAGGTAAATTCAAAACAAGTATCCATGAGATAATTGTTCAGGGTATTCCTCTCTTGGCTTGAATGTTGGATACCATTCGCAAACCAATAAATTTAGGCCAAAAATCTTCCACGGTCCTCCAGTTAGGGCTTCTTCAAAATCTTTTTGGCATGAAAGTTGAATCACAAAGTGTCTGGGTTCCATTTCATACATGTTAAACCTCTCAGAAATCATCCACATGAGTTTCAGCCGGTCCCTTAGGGTCATGTACCCTATGTCAACTCCTAGCAACCTGACTACGAAGACATATTTCCAAGGTTTGGCTAGTTGCTCTTCTGCTTCAGAACCATAGAGATGGTCGGTCTGTTGTCTATCTTGCCTAAAGTGACTTCACCCACTAATAGGCCTTCTTCAAAGAGTTTCTCCAGAAAAGCATCACAACTTCTGTTTGGTTTAGATCCACTTACCATATCCCTGAAAGATCTCGTCATATGTCCCTCTCCCTAGTGGTCTCCGTTCTTCGATCCAGATGTTTGTCCTGACCCTGAGAAGCTTTCCTTGGCGGTTCTTTCTACATTTATGACCCCTTTGGAGTTGGTCGATGAAGGTTCTAGGGTTCCTTCATTGTTTTTTGTTTGTCATCCTCTTGTGTAGTTGAACTGTAGCCCTAATTCTTCTATAATAAATCCATTTGATGCATTGACTATCTCCGAGTTAATGACCCTTTCCACGTTTTCCACGTTGGCATGTGCCTCCACTTCAACTCCTTGCATGCATGTTCCTCCACCATGATCCACTTCGGGATCTGGGTTTCCTCTACTGCTGCTCACGCCACCATAACCCCTCCGTCCCCTAAGTGAAAATTATTACCAAACTTGAGGCTTTGGTAACCATTGCATCTTATATTAGCCTCATTTGATCACATATGCTCAAAGCACATTATTACTTTAAATTGACCATTTAATCTAATTCTAGGTTTTGGAATCATCAACCAAGATCCCTAAAAACAAATTATTTTTATTTATACCTTAACTTCATTTAGGCTTGAAATCAACAAATTTCAAGGATGTAACATTCACCCCTCCTTAAAAGGAATTTTTTCCTCACAATTTAGGCCACTAATCCTAGGTGAATAATAAGTCACATTATTTTCAAAACTTAGGGTTAGCACCCTACTTAGATGTCGTAATCAACTTTCCTTATTATACTAATTCTCGTCATATTACTAAGATTGGTACCCAAATATAAATTCAAGTATATATACATCTTTAGTATTCACACCACATCATCTCTTGATGATTTCATTATTACTTGGTAATTTCTCTTTTTACCTAGGTTTCCCACCTATGATTTCTTATTTTTGCATAAGGGTGAGGTGAAACCTCTAACCCTAGTTCATGTCACTGCACATTCAATGTAGGATATTCATCCTCATATAAAAAATTTTAAGCATAAGGTATGTCTACCCAATCTCCCTCCCTCATAATGAGATGAAATAAGCATTTAACTGCATCTGAAACACAAAGTTCATTACATTCTAAGAGAAGAGGTGGTACATCCACACATTACCTTTGAATTTCACATTTTAAGTTGAATCATACATTATATGACTCTAAACATACTTGTTCTTAATTTCATAGTATGTATATATTCCATGAAGTCTAGTGTGCCTTTTCTTACTCTTAAGTGAGGGCACAACTTCTCTCAAGTTTCATGACTTCCCTATATCTTTTATATTTACATATCTTGTATTATGAACCTTAACCATTTCCTTTAGGTCTCTAGGGGTATAGGTTCCTTTGGAGTGATCTCACCCTTATGCATCAAGGGAGTCCCTCTCACATTCCCCCCATTAGGCTACATGATCATCATGGAGGTAGCTAATCTCCTGAGTCATGTACCTTGGACAAACATAGTTGTTACCCGCCAGACCACATGGTCATGTTCATTTAGGGCATATCAACTCCTAACCCATGGATCCTTTGTACCTATAATATACCCTACTTGACCCTAGTATTGCATTAGGATTGTACCCTTACCAAGGGTTTCTTTGAGATGCCACATCTTTTAAACACATTATTCTCTAATTTAATTCTCTAACCCAGACTACCTGCATCTGTCTCTCTTTTGAGTACACATTATGCAGTATAGTCCCAACATTGGACTCGGGCCACCTTCCCTCAAGGGCTTGGTGCCATGTGTGTCTTCCCTCCTGGGCTTGACCTTATGTGATCTTCCCCTCCAGGGGCTTGATCCTAAACATCTGCATTGTGGACTTGGGCCACCTTCCCTTCCTAGGCTTTGCGCCAAACTGGTCTTCCCAATACTAGGCTTGACCATTTCATGACCTTCCCTCCTGGGCTTAGTCATACAATCATGACACCTTACTTTCCTGGGCTTGGTGCCATACAGGTCTTCCCAATCCTAGGCTTGACCAATTGTGTCACTCAGAGATGGCGTACTTGGGTTCAAAGAATATAAGTGATTTCGTCATTATATGTTTAACTCCTCACCCCTCTAAGTGAGGATTAAGGTTATCTCAATACTTAAAAACATTTATACACTTACCTTTTAAGGGAAAATCCTATCCTAGGGTTCCTTCTTGGCTCATAGGACGGAGTTAGACTCTCTAGCCACAACTTGATCCCAAGAAATAAGGTTTTGTCCCTCTCATAGGTCATTTTCCCACTCTTTAGTTGACCCACCCTAGGTCGGAACACTAACCCTAAAGGTTTAATATATATTTCTTTTTTTTATTTCATAATTATGCACAAATAATTTTTTTATCATTGTAGCTTATCAAACCCTTATTTGCTCAATCTTTGGGCAACCTCCTCATGGGTCCTATCCATTCAATGAATTTTGCCACCTTCCCCTCCAGGGGCTTGGTGCCTACATCTACATTCCCCTCCAAGGGCTTGGCCATCATCACCAAATTTCTAGAGACAACATGAGGGCTTTAAGCAAGTTATACTTAAATTTTCATCACCATATATATATATATATATATATATATATATATATATATATATATATATATATATATATATATATATATATATATATATATATATATATATATATATATATATCTGTGTGTGTGTGTGTGTGTGTGTGTGTGTGTATGTATATCTATATATATATATATATATATATATATATATATATATATATATATATATATATATATGTGTGTGTGTGTGTGTGTGTGTGTGTGTATGTATATATATATATGTGTGTATGTCTGTGTGTGTATATATATATATATATATATATATATATATATATATATATATATATATATATATACATATATATATACACATATAGGGTTCTTATATTACTTAAGGCCTCTTATGTAAATGTCATGCTCCTCTTGCACACATGCATGGGAGACTGGGTCACCTAAATCCATCCCTTTATCTTTCTAATTCCTAATTTTAATTTTCATACGGGTGGTGTTCCATATCACCACGCCATGCTCATTATTTAAGATTAAGGTTTTAGGGTTAGGGTTAGAGACTATACTCTACCTCTTAGGGTTTCCATATCCCTTGACCTACTACAGTTTTCATACCCTGATGGGTTATCTCAAACCAAGTCCTTCCTCTGTAAAAGGGCTTACCCATGCTTGTATCTTTCTAGTGTTTACCCTCTCTAGAGGGACCTACACAAAAGGTTATATCTTTTCACATTTACTTCTCTAATTAACAGTTTCTTTTCGAGGCTTATTAAGTAAAGAGATGAGAAGCAGACAAAATGTGAGATGAGAAGCCTAAAAGATACATTATGCCTTAATAATTTTTCTCTTATACTTCTAATGATGAATTGAAATTATAAACAATTAGGTATTAGTGGATGAATCTGTTCTCTGATAAAAAAATGTAACCACCCACACTTTTGAGTGTCCAAAAGGCCTTAAAGTCACAGATCATTACTCATATATTCCAGGATCAGATTCAAGAAATAATACAGTATAGTAAACAATTTCCATTAATGAACAAATACTTACATGTTTACATAAAAAAATTCCTCTAAAGAGTTACAACAATTTTAGAAAGGATGAACTTGTACATGTATGATGATATACCACTATGTTTAAATCTTCATGAATTACTTTAGCATCTTCAACATCTTTTTTCTATTAGCCCATGTCCACGAATCCTCTCTTAGGCCTTCCAAAGGTTCCATGAGCTTAATCACATTCCTAATTACCAAATTTGAGGTTTTGGTAACCATTGCATCTTATATTAGCCTCATTTGATCACACATGCTCAAAGCACATTATTTCCTTAAATTGATCATTTAATCCAATTCTAGGGTTTGGAATCAACAACCAAGATCCCTTAAAATACTTTATTGTTATTTGTACCTTAACTTCATTTAAGCTTGAAATCTAAAAATTTCAAGGATGTAACATTCACCCCTCCTTTAAATGAATTTTGTCCTCAAAATTCAGCCCTACGAAGCCTAGGTGAATGATAACTCACATTGTTTTCAAAACTTAGGGCTACCACCCTACTTAGATGGCATAATCAACTTTCCTTATTATACCAATTCTCATCTTATTACTATGATTGGCACATGAATAGAAATTCAAGTATATCCAATCTCTAGTATTCACACCTCATCATCTCTTGACGATTTCATTATTACTTAGTAATTTATCTTTTCAGCTAAGATTCCAACCTATGATTAATTATTATTACATAAGGGTGAGGTGACACCTCTAACCCTAGTTCATGTCATTACACATTCAATGTAGGATATTCATCCTCATATCAAAATTTTAAGCATAAAGTGTGTCTACCCAATCTCCCTCCCTCATAATGAGATGAAATAAGCAATTGACTACAGCCCAAACACAAATTTCATTCCATTCCAAGAGCAGAGGTGGTACATCCACACATTACCTTTCAATTTCATATTTTAAGTTGAATCATACTCGATATGACTCTAAACATACTTGTTCTCAATTTCATAGTATTCATATATTCCATGAAGTCAAGTGTCCCATTTCTTATTCTTAAGTTAGGGCACAACTTCTCTCAAGTTTTCATGACTTCCCTATATATTTTCTATTTAAACATCATGTATTATGAACCTTAACCATTTCCTTTAGGTCTCTAGGGGCATAGGTGTCGTTGGAGTGATCTCATCCTTATGCATTAAGGGAGTGCCTCTCACATTCACCCATTAAGCTACATGATCGTCATGGAGGTAGCTAATCTCCTGAGTCATGTAACTTGGGCAAACCTAGTTGTTACCTCCCTACCACATGGTCATGTGCATTCAGGGCATATCAACTCCCAACCCATCAGTCCTATGTACCTATAATACACCCTACTTGACCGTAGGATTGCCTTAGGACTCTACCCTTACCAAGTATTTCTTTGAGATGTCACATCTTTTAAGCACATTATTCTCTCATTTAATTCTTTAACCCAGATTGCGTTCACCTCTCTCTCTTTTGAGTACACATTATGCAATATAGTCCCAACATTGGGCTCGGGCCATCTTCCCTCCAGGGCTTGGTGACATTTTGATCTTCCCTCCTTGGCTTGACCTTCTACGATCATCCCCACTATGGGCTTGATCCTAAACATATGCATTGTGGACATGGGCCACCTTCCCATCCTGGGCTTGGTGCCTTACTGGTGTTCTTAATCCTAGGCTTGACCATTTCATGACCTTCCCTCCAAGGCTTGGTCGTCCACTCAGGCCACCTTCCCTTACTGGGCTTGGTGCCATACTGGTCTTCCCAATCCCAAGCTTGACCAGTTGTGTCACTTAGAGATGACATACTTGGGTTCAAAGAATATATGTGATTTCATCTTTATATCTTTGACTCTTCACCCCTCTAGGTGACAATTAAGGTTATCCCAATACTTAAAGACATATATACACTTACCTTTTTAGGGAAAATCCTAGCCTAGGGTGCCTTCTTGGCTCATAGGAGGGAGTTAGGCTCTCTAGCCACAACCTGACCCCAAGATCTAAGGTTTTGCCTCTCTCATAGGTCATTTTTGCCACTCTTGGGTTGACCCACCCTAGGTTGGCACACTCACCATAAAGGTTTCATATATATTTCTTTTTTTCATTCATTATTATGCACATTTCTTTTTTATCATTGTAACTTATCAACCCATGTTTGGTCAATCTATGGGCTACCCCCTCATGGCATCTGTCCATTCAATGAACTTGGGCCACCTTCACCTCTAGGGGCTTGGTGCCTACATTGGCATTCCCCTCCAGGGGCTTGGCCATGATCATTAAACTTCTAGAGATATCATGAGGGGTTTGAGCAAGTTATACTTCAATTTTCATCTCCATATATATACCTATTGGGTTCTTATAACACTTAAGACCTGTTACATAAATGTCATGATCCTCATGCACACATGCATGGGAAACTGAGTCACCTAAACCCATCCCTTTACATTTCTTATTCCTAATTTCAAGTTTCATATGAGTGGTGTTTTGTATCACCACGCTATGCTCATTATTTAAGATTAAGGTTTTAGGGTTAGGGTTAGGGACTATACTCTACCTCTTAGAGTTTCCATATCCCTTGACCTACTAGAGTTTTCATACCCTAATGGGTTATCACAAACCAAGTCCTTCTTCTATAAAAGGGCTTACCCATGCTTGTATCTATCTAGTGTTTACCCTCTCTCTAGAAGGACCTACACAAAAGGTTATATCTTTTCACATTTACTTCTCAAATTAACAATTTCTTTTCAAGGTTTATTAAGCAAAGAGATGAGATGTAGTCTAAATGTGAGATGAGAAACCTAAAAAATACATTATGCCTTAATAATTTTTCTCTTATATTTCTAAGGATGATTTGAAACTATAAACTATTAGGTATTAGTTGAGGAATATGTGCTCTGATACAAAATGTAACGACCCACACTTTTAAGCATCCAAAAGGCCTTAAAATCACAGATCAGTACTCATAAATTCTAGGATAAGATTCAATAAATATTACAGAATCATAAACAATTTCCATTAATGAACAAATACTTACATGTTTACTTAAAAAAAACTCCTGTAAAGAGTACAATTTTTTTAGAAAGGATGAACTTGTACATGTATGATGATATACCACTATTTCTAAACCTTCATGGATTACTTTAGTGTCTTCAACATCTTTATTATGTAACTCCATGTCCATGAATCATCTCTTAGGCCTTACAAAGGTTCCATGAGCTCTATCATATTCCTTATTACCACACTTGAGACTTTGGTAACCATTGCATCTTATATTAGCCTCATTTGATCACATATGTTCAAAGCACATTATTTCCTTAAATTGATCATTTAATCTAATTCTAGGGTTTGGAATCATCAACCAAGATCCCTCAAAACACTTTATTGTTATTTGTACCATAACTTTATTTATGCTTGAAATATATGAATTTCAAGGATGTAACAGACTTTTTCTTCTCTTACCATAAAATGGCATTTTTCCCAATTCAGCACAAGCTGCTTCTCCTGACATCTTTGCAAAACCTTTGTCAAGTTTTCAAGACATTTATCAACGTCAGGTTCATACACTGAGAATTCATCCATTATCACCTCCATTATGTCTTCCTAAAAGTTCGGGAATATGGATATCATGCACCTTTGGAAAGTAGCTAGCGAATTACATAACCCAAAAGAGATTCTTCTGATGGCGTATATCCCATAGACACACGAGAAAGTAGTCTTTTCTTGATCATCAAGGTGAACATGGATTTGATCAAATCCAGAATATCCATCAAGAAAATAAATATAGGATTGTCCCCCAAGCCTTTCTATAACATAGTCGATGAAAGGTAGTGGGAAGTGGTCTTTTCTCATGGAAGTATTGAGCTTGTGGTAGTTGATACACATTATCCACCTAGTAACCATCCAAGTGGCAAATTCATCCCCATTACTTCCCTTCACTACAGTGATCCCTTCCTTCTTTGGTATAGCATGGATCGAGCTGACCCAGTTGTTGTCACTGATGGGGTAAATGATCCTTGCATCTTGTAACTTTATTACTTCTTTCTTTACGACTTCTTTCAGCAGCTGATTGAATTTTCTTAGTGGTTGTGCTGAACATTTAGTAGTCTCCTCTAGATTATTTTGTGCATACAAATAGCTGGGTTGAGGCCCTTTATATCCTCCATTGAATGTCCTATAGCTTTCCTTCACATTATGAGTTCCTTCAGTAGCTTTTCCTCTCGATATTCTGTCAGAGAAGAGTTTATGATAACATAGTTTCTTTCATCAACATCTAGGAATTCATACTTCAGCCCTTCAGGGAGTTTCTTCAGCTCAATTTCTAGTTCTGGTGTAGCCTTTTCTTCTGGTGTCTGTTTTAGAGAGGCATGCATCATAGTTTCTATTGTACCTTCTTTGTCACTGAGAAACTCCTCCTCAGGTTGACTCAAGTAATCCAAAATCTCAACCACTTCAGGATCTTCTAGATTGGGATTAGGATTGCTTAAGGCTCATATGAGAGGGTCAACTATCACATTTCTTTCTTGTATTTCCTCACAATATTATGTATCATTGGCCATAAAATAGGCTGACTCAAACAGAGAGGCTACTCTCATGGCATCTTGTACACAAAAATCCGTGTGGTCATTACCTACGTAGAGAGTTATGATTCTCTCTGTGACATCTATTAGGGCTCTTCTGGTGGTGAGGAATGGTCTTCCAAATATCATGGGGTATGATTGATCTTCAATGGTGTCATTCACCACTATATTATAGGGTATAAAGAACCTTCTGATGTGGATCGGGACATTCTCTACCACTCCTACTGGCTTAGTAAAGATGTGGTCAGCAAGTTGAATTCTCATACTTGTGTTCACTGTGTCTGTCATTCCAAGCCTTTGGGCTAAAGAAGGGGGCATAAGACTGATACTTGCTTCTAGATCAACGAGTCCATTTCTTTCTACATTTTCTCCAACATTGAAAGGAATAGTAAATGATCCCAGGTCTTTATTTTTGTGGGAATGGCAGCTTGAACAAAATCTTTTGACATCTTGGGTAATTGGTCTATCTCAATGTGATCACCTCTCCTCTTCTTAATCAGGTCCTTGAAGAACTTAGCATAGATAGCATTTCCTCAATCGCATTTAGATGTGGAATATCTAGGTGCAGCTTCTTTACCGCTTCCATGAACTTCTCGTATCTCTTCTTTAAATGAGCTTTAATCACTTTTTTAGGGAATGGGACTCTTATTGCATAATGATTTCATTGCGTAAAGATCTCTTCGGTGGGATCTGACTTCTTCACTTTTGCATCTTTCTTCTTTTTGTCTTTTTCCTTGGCCTTTTCTTCCTTTGTTGGTCCTTCCCTTTCAAATTGGTCCTCTAATACAATGGGTTTAGTCTTTGGATCGGAAACCTTTTCTTTTTCATGGTGGATCTCTTCTTTTTGTTTTTCTACAACTTTCCCCGATCGGAGAGTAGCCATCTTTGTGGTTTCTATGTTTTATGGGAACTTCCCTGGAGGATTCTTCATGAGCTCTACCAGCTGGGCTAGTTGTTGATAAATCTATCTTTGATGAGTTTGCATATCCACCATCTGAGTTTGTATCACGGTTAACACTCCTGAGTTGGTAACAACACTTTGGGTAAGTTGTTCGTTCACTGAAGCTTTCCTTTTTGCAAAATAAAATAGTTGAGTGATCATGTCAGGCTAGTTCTTATCCTTGGTATGATTCTCAATATGATTTTGTCCTTGATTTTGATGGCTCATATTTTTTTTTTATAGTTGTTATTATTCGAGTGGTAGCTAGTAGTCCTGGTATACTGAGCCAGTCAACTTTTCTCTCGAATCTTGGGGTGGCATAGATGAACCACCTAGTTGATGAGAATTCTCAGCAACATCTTTGTTGCCATAATTGAATCTAGGATGATCTGACCGTTTGAAATTTACATAAGAGACATTTTATGTTTTTTCTCCACTTTCACTTTCTTCTGGTCATGTATATATATAGTTATCGATTACATGGCCTCCTTCACCACACGTGACACACTTCATGACTTTCTCAATAGGTTTCTTGCCCTTTCCTCCATTGTCTTTTAGTTGTTTAAATATGTGGCAATCTTCTGAATTTGAGCCGTGATGGTTTTCAGAGCTTTGGCTACGTCTGAAGTTCCTTTATAGCTAGCCTTCTTAACTGAGCCTCTATCACTTCTCTCATACTCCATGCCTACTTGCAGTGCAACCATGTTGTCAATGATCTTCATAGTTTTTCTCAATTCCTTCTAAGAAAATCACTCATGACGGCTGCATTATGTGAGTCTTCTCTGTGGGAGTTAGAACATTGTAAAACATTGTCACTAGAAATCCTTTACATAGTTGTGGTGAGGATAATCCCTTTTATACTCCTCATACTATTCCCAAGCTTCATGAAGATTCTCTCTAGGTTTTTTACATGAAGGAAGGGAACTTTTTCATATTTTGAATGGTTTTCTCAGTGGGGTAAATTTTAGTGACTAAAGCATCAGCAAGTGGCTTCCATTCGTCAATGGACTGATGAGGTAGGTTAAGATACCAGTACAAAGCTTTATCCTCTAGAGAGAAAATGAATCCCTTGCAATATATGACTTCTTGAGACATTCCCCTCATCTTGATGGTGTCACAAATGTTTTTGAAGGAGTCAAGATGATGGTAAGGATTCTCATTCTACAAATTCCCTCAGAAAGGCTTGTTCTAAATCATTGAGATGACCAAGTTTTATGTCCAATTTGGTTACATCGAATCGTGGGATAACGATTGGGTGTCTTGATTTGTTATCTTTGGTAGCAGTCAACTCACTAATCATTTTATCTTCTTCATTGTCTTCCTCCCCACTATCATCATGATCACGTTCACAGTCTCGATGATTCCTTCTGTGTCTTCTGTTATGGTGGTGGTGGTGGTGCTTTTCATGGTGCTTCTCCTCCTCACGTTGGTCTTCACGGTTTTCTTCCTCATGGTGATGAATGTCTGAGTCACGTTCTTCTCGTTCTTCTTTGGTTTCTGGAGGTGGACGATTATGTTGGAATCTTGCATTCTGATCTTCACATGTAAGGCTATCATCTCTACAAGGTGGAATGTTGTCATGAAAAGGGAGTGAGGTGTTGATTAAGTCTTCTTCTCTCAGGATACCTAACTAGGTCTCACAGTCAAGTTAGAAAATTGGACGTGTAAAAATGAAATATTTTTAAAAAAACTAGATTTAGCAGATTTATAGTTTTTGTGCAGTCAAACTTATTTTTAAACTTGAGGAACGGGTGTATAGTGAGTAGATTTGAGTTCTTAATAGAACTGTTTTTCCTTGTCCCCGACAGTAGCGCCCAAAAGTTGACCAGCCCAAATCACACATCCAAAATGAAGCAAATCTAGAGTAGTCAGAGTTTTATATTTATAACCCAACACTCAGGCCTGCTCAACTATAATACATGGTTTTATGTAGTAGATCAATGTTGAACCACAGGGGAAAGGTTGGTAGGAGTTAGGAACGTAGAATGTAAGACTCAAATACACCAAACAAAGGGGTGAATTAAGATTGTGTTCTCTAAGGAATGAAGTCACTCCAAACAAATAATAAAAGCAAGGAAAAGAATCAAAACAAGAGAATAAGATCAAGCAAGAAATATGTAACTAATGTATGGATGGGAACTTGGATCATATTTCACCTACTAATAACTCTCACCAACATGCAATACTCACACCCCTTTGTATACCCTCAGCAAGATTACAAACAATCATCATATATGACTATTCCCTCCTCTCTCAAGCTTATGATAGATCTAGATTATAAACTTGTCTCTCTCGAGATGACAAACAAACAATCACAAAGCAAACCATATGATCATTAACTTTAGCATTCCAACATTTTCATGCATTCATGCAACTCCATAACACTTATATGAGATTAATACTACTCTTTCGAGGAATTAACAATCATACATCACAATGGTAGCTAATCATGCAAGTGAAGCATTTAAGAACAAGAGTATGGAGATAACCATTGGTAAGAATATATATATTCAAAAGGATGTAAGTATATACATGTAAGGAGAGCCTTAGTGGCTACTCCCAACCCAAGCATGAGTTTAGCCACTCATTCTTATGAGTAGCATTTTAGATTTACAATCGGATGGAGACATGGAGTGTTCTAGTAAGAAATATACAATTAAAGAAGGAAAAAAAAGTCGAAGCAGGGGACCAGGGAAAATAGCTATGTTGATTAGACGACGACTACAACCTATGGACCAGATCTATTGCTTGTGGACCAAATCAATGTTTCTAGCGATCTCCTCTCCTTCTTCTTCCTCTTTTCATCAAAAGAGGGACTCCAAAAAGTGGGTGATGGTGAGCAGGAAGAGGTCTAGAAGTAGGGCCGATTGACTGTCATCTATCATTCCTATCAATTGGTGGTGGCGGGGATGAGTCAATGGCATATTCTTCCTTCAACGTCTCCACATCCCGTCAACAACACCACCTCAGAGGCAATGTGTGTGACCCCCCTTACATAGTTGTTCATATCCTATTTATAGGTGTCAGTATGGGGTCCTTTACCTGCACCCCAAGCCTCCCAGGTACTCGCTCTTTGGGCACATAATCAATGGTCTCGAGTACGGTACCTTTCAAAACTACCATCGGGTGTCAGCAGTAGGTTGACCATCAGTTATAAGTGCAAACACACCTAGGGTTAGTTCTCATAGAGGTGCTATCGGGTGATGACATCAAGGGCGCCATTAGTTGATAAGTGTGGACATGCCTCTGGTAGGTGGGTGCAGAGGCATCACCGATTGATACTCGCACTCGTGCCATTAGCTGATGGTCATAGACACGTCAGTAACTAATGAGTGCGGACATGCATGTGAATTATGATAGCAAGTGTTCCATCAATTGATGGTTGCAAGTATACCATCGACTGATTCTTGTAGGGGTGCCTACTCATGATGGGTTTCCGCATCCATTAGTTAATGGTGCGACAGGGTGCTTCTAGGTAACATCTGATGGTGATGGACAGATGGCCATGTAGAGACCATTGGTTGTCATCCAGTGGTGGCTCTGCCTTTGATAATTGATCTTCCAATCTTTTGCTTTTGTGCAATTGATGGGATTGTCATTGTCAAAAAATAGGGTAAGGACAGTATATGCAAGGCATGAGGGAAGTGAATGTGGATTTTCCTATATAATGGAAAAATATGGATAAAATAAGGCATAAAATATCTGCAAAATTGGATGTTATCATGAACTCTTAAAGCACTTTGGGATGGAGAACACCAAGCCAATGGACACCTCCATGTCAAATTCCACTAAGCTTGACAATGATGAAGAAGGTGAGAAAGTGTATGAGAAGCTCTATAGTGCCTCTAGTCCTGACATAATGTTTAGTGTTGGCTTGTGTGCTTGGTTTCAATAAAGTCTTAGAAATCATATCTCATAGCAGTTAAGGGGCCGTTTGGGTTCCACTTTTTAGATTACTGGTATTCAATACATAAATTTAGAGTCGATGATATATTAATTTCCTGCTTAAGCGCTCGTGCTGCAACATATTTCAGTTAAGGAGTTCATCCAGTGGGCCCATAGGTGACAACATCATGGTGGTTATGAAGTCTACTAATTCCAGCGTGTCTCTCAACTACTACTTTGACTTATCAAATCTGAACATTGCAGTTTTTATTAATACAATTTAGTAAATACTTTACAGTTGTTGTTGTACAAGAATGTCGCATTTAGAAATGTTTGTCCCAAATTAGGCCTAAGAGTATTTTGAGGTATCTAGCTAAAACTTAAAATTTGTACTATTGTATCCCGAGTCAAGGGACTTTACTCTTACTACCTATAGTGATGTTGATTATGCAGGGTGTTGGGTTGATATAAAGTGAACAAGTGACACTTGCTTCTTCCTTAGACCTTGATTGGTTTTTTGGTTCTCTAAGAAACAAAACAAAATGGCTATTTCAACTAGCGAGGCCAAATACATTACAACTGGGAGTTATCGTACCCAAGTCCTTTAGATGAAGCAAATGATCCAAGACATTAACATTCATTTTGATGCTTCTCCTATGTATTGTGATAATACTGGTGCAATTAATCTCTCTTATAATCGTATACTACATAGTGGTGCTAAACATATAGAGGTCCATCACCACTTTCTTTGTGCCCACACTGCCTAGAAGGATATCTAAATCACGCATGTGGACATGGAGAATCAGCTTGTGATTTTTTTACAAAACCTCTAGCTAGAGAGCAATTTACATTCATTAGATAAAAACTACTTATAACTTCTCCTAATGATATTAACAAGTAATCTAGCTAGATGGTATGATACCTATATGTTTCTTGATTATAATTGGTCATGTTTTACTTAAAAGTGCTACAATTGCTATGCTTTCATGCCTTATTTTGCTTTTTTTGGCTATTTTTCAGAAACACACATTTTATCACAAAATAGTAGCTAATGAAGAGTGGAGTGTGACTCAATATGTTTTAAATACATGATAGGATAGCAAAACAAATTTATATAGCACTCTAGATGCTTAGAATTAAATTTTCTATATTTTGGACAGGCTAACCAATCGATCCAATTTGACCTGGAGAAACTCGACCAATCCCTAACTGAGTATTAAACTATACTTCAGTATCGGTCGAGTTTCCTACACATAGAACTCGACTGACACCACGACTGCAAATTAAAAGGGGAATCATGTGACTTTTCTCCCTCTCAACGAGAGAAAGTCGACCAATAGCCAACCTCCAGTGTCCGTCCTCCAATACTAGGCTAACCCAACGTCTCCTACACCCTTCCTAGCCTCTAAT
This sequence comes from Alisma plantago-aquatica, assembly GCA_963693085.1. Classification (NCBI taxonomy): domain Eukaryota; kingdom Viridiplantae; phylum Streptophyta; class Magnoliopsida; order Alismatales; family Alismataceae; genus Alisma; species Alisma plantago-aquatica. The sequence continues at coordinate 778,654,157 of OY856413.1, forward strand.
CATCCCTCCTTGCCTCTTCCAACCATGACCTAGGTGGTTAGGTGGCCTACTGCTTTGCATTTTGCTTCTTGTTTGGTGGTCATTACCTCTCAATCTGACCCAAATGGCCTCCAACCGAAGGAAATGATCTAGACTATCTGGAGCTCCATCATCCTCCACTGCTCCTCGCTATGTCTCCTTTGATGGAACATCTTTCATCTCAACTCAAACCATGGATAGGTATAAGGAACGCTTACCTAGGAATCCATTTCCTTTTTGTTCTTTGTTTGAAGATCATTTTGCAACGAGTGGGGTTATCAAAGAGGTTGTGAAGGTGTTCAGAGCATGTCATCTTAGTGATTTGTGTGTAGAGCATTCGTGTTTTGCAAATTCCATGTCTAGCACAAAGGTTCTACACGGATATTATGCCAATCTTACCTGGAACTACAACACCAATGTGCCACCACCTAATACCCAGGTCATTTTGACTTTGATGATAGCCAGTACAAAGGTAACAATATCTGAGGATTTGTTGAATACCTATTTCCCCGGTACTAACTTTATCACTTCTTGGTTGGCTTCCTATCCTTAATACCATGAACCGTTGGACCCTGAAGGTTTCTATAAAGCTTTGACCATGTGCTTACCCTTCCCCATGTCCATATGTTCATGAAGAAGCATGATGTCCCATGCCGGAGGAAGTCCACCCTACCCTCCTCTTCCCTTGATATCAAGACATGTCTAATCGCTTGTTTATAAATTTCAATATCCATCCGATGAGGAATCAAGTGAAGATTGTAGAGAATTCTACTATGAGAATGTACTATTTGTTGAATGATATCAGAGCCAAGTGGGCCTTGTTGTATTCTTCATCATATGACCTTCTTCAACATAGGGAAGAACACCACCAATACTCATCTCCCTGATCCTAACTTGACTTGTGGTGTGTTTGCCCACCATGCTGAAAAATATCTCTTCCATGACCTTGGTTGCAAACCAAGTCAGAAAGGGGTTTGCATTATTAGTGAGATGACAATCAAGAAAACCTTCCTTCCTGCCTCCTCCACTATACTAGGTGCCTCTACCTTACATCAACTCATTTTCTATATCTAATGAAGCCCTCATGGGATGTATGGTACATCAACAGTCGTACAACCTTTAGCTTCAGGACCACATCCACCAGGATCTCATTCAAATCAAGTCACACATGAACATGTCATGCATCCATCCCTACCCACCCTACAAGGGTTTTCCAAGTGCTAGCTATGCTTCTTATGCATATAGTTAGTTCTTCTCTAACCCACCACATGATGCTTCATGTACCCCCTACTACTTTTAATAGTGAACCTACCCTTTCCCTTGGTGATCTTCTTCTTCTGGCTCTTCTGTTGGCCCGGCCGCAACTTTTCTAGTTGGTTATGATGGAATTTCTACTCCCAGTTTTTAGCAAGAAAATGTATTACATGCATGTGACTTGTTTGGAATGCGCAGAATGCCAAGTGCCTTGGCACTCATGCTTTTGTCCCTCCTACTGATGAGGAGATGCTTGACCAGGATATTAAGGATGATGCTGGAGATGGTGAGATGTTGAGGATGCTGACGGTGATGCTGGTGATGATGGCTTTTCTGATAGTGAGGCTACACCTACTACCATTGATGCACCATATAATGGAGATGAGGATTACTAGCCTGAGGATGAGGATGATGATGTAGTTGATGTAGATAGGCTCGATATTTAGTTGTGTAGTCTATTAGGGTTCTCATACATATCTCTTTTACTAGACTATCATTTACTATACATTAGGGCACTATATCTGAGGCATACTATTTTCTTATATATCTTAGTTTTAACTAGCTTGTATTTTTCATATCGAGAGGACATATCTAGTATTGTAATCTTAAAGTTGTGTACCTTGACTCTTTGTTTGGTTACATATTATGAGTTATTAGTATGTTATCCTATATTTTGATTATGACTCTAGATTGCTTATTTCTTTATTTTTTGTCTCTATTTGATGCTTGCTTGAGTGCCCATTGTGAAGACCTCTGTTTTATATCTCTTCTGGGGGGGAATGAGCTCATCCATATTGAATTTTTTGCTTATGTGGTCCTTTTCTAGTCAATTATCTAAAATACCATGTGACTTGCTAGAGGACCATATAGTACATATATGTGTTATGGTTGTATGTGGAAAGACTAACCATGCAGGCATAGGTAATCATGAATTAAGGGGGAGCAATGAACATTGTTCATTCATGTATCCCCTTACAATTCACAATTTAAAGATTTTAATTTTCATATCCTTGTAAATATGTTAAGGAATGGTTTTTCATTGTAAAAAAGGGTGAGAATGTTGACCTGAGAGTTATACATTGTCCATATACATTGTTTTATATCTCTTCTGGGGGGAATGAGCTCATCCATATTGAATTTGTTGCTTATGTGGTCCTTTTCTAGTCAATTATCTAAAATACCATGTGACTTGCTAGAGGACTATATAGTACATATATGTGTTATGGTTGTATGTGGAAAGACTAACCATGTAGGCATAGGTAAGCATGAATTGAGGGGGAGCAATGAACATTGTTCATTCATGTATCCCCTTGCAATTCACAATTTAAAGGTTTTATTTTTCATATCCTTTTCAATATGTTAAGGAATGGTTTGTCATTGTAAAAAAGGGTGAGAATGTTGACCTGAGAGTTATACATTGTCCATATACATTGTTTTATATCTCTTGTGGGGGGGATGAGCTCATCCATATTGAATTTGTTGCTTATATGGTCCTTTTCTAGTCAATTATCTAAAATACCATGTGACTTGCTAGAGGAACATATAGTACATATATGTATTATGGTTGAATGTGGAAAGACTAACCATGCAAGCATAGGTAAGCATGAATTGAGGGGGAGTATTGAACATTGTTCATTCATGTATCCCCTTGCAATTCACAATTTAAAGGTTTTCTTTTTCATATCCTTTTCAATATGTTAAGGAATGGTTTGTCATTGTAAAAAAGGGTAAGAATGTTGACCTGAGAGTTATACATTGTCCATATTTTGATAATGACTTAACCATTCCATTCATATGTTTATAATATGTCTACTTGATATTGATTTCACGTATTAGGTAGCTGAATATGATCATTTCGATCAAGCCCTAGCCTGATTTTGTCCAAGTCAAAAGTTATGCAAATACACTTTTGTGGAAAACACCCAAAAACCATTAGGATGATTTTTGTAAACCATTTGTATTGATGTTATGACTTGTAACTAAGATGTGAAAAAATCAAGAGAGATTAATTTGTGTATTTAATCACTCTAATGACATTTTTCAAAATACATCAAAGAGTGCCTATTCAGTCGAGTTTCTCCTAAGACAAACTCGACTGACACCCTTGATGCATTTTGTGAATGTCCAAGTTTAACCAAGTTTCCAATACTTAGACTTTGACTGACATTCTCCACTGAAAAAACTAATTTTAAATGATAATCTAAGTTTCATTCTGGATACACTCGACTGATTCTTGAAATTTGCTTTTTCTTATAGTACAATCGGTCGAGTTACCTTTATTGAAACTCAACCGATTACACTATACAAAGTGTGCTAAAAAGTGATTCTAACCATTCGAGTGTTACAAAGCTTGAAATTATATCTGTTGAAAAACCCCAAGTGGCTAGAAAAGGTTCCTTAGTGCTCCCAGCCTCTAGTGGACACCCCCAACTATAAATAGGACCTCTTGGATTTCATTCCAAGATTGCTCCTTAGTGCTATACAATATTCTTTCTATAGCTGAGTGCTTCCAATCCAGCCCCTTTGTCTCTTTTGTTTGCAAATCAAAACGTCAATATGAGTGAGATATGATATATGTGAGAGAGATACTCCATTGTAGACTTGTAAATCTCTCAAGCTTCCATTTCCCCAACCCTTTCTTCATGATCAAGTTGGTGAGATCTTCTCCCAGTGAAGGAGAAGGTGAAAGTCTTCTCCAAGTGCAACGAGAATGTACAAAAACTTCTCCAAGGTGAAAAAGAAGGTCAAGGTTCAAGATCTGGGAGTAGTGTTGGTAAATCCTTCAAAGAAAAAGACTTGGTGCAAGAAGGGGATCTCCATGGCGAAGGTGTCCAACTGCTTGCAAGAGTGGGTAAGACCTTGTAGAGGTAGAAGACTCCAACTCAAAGGATAGGTGATTCCTTGGTTGGTTTATTGGCTCCTTTTGATCCTTGAAAAGGAGGATGGGTATCCTTGGCCCAGAAAAGGAAGGTCATCTTGTATGTATTATAACGGAATATAAGTATACATTGGTTGCAAAATCCTAGATCTTGACCTCTCTAGGTAGTGGATTGACTTCTCCTAGTTTGGAGATCAGCACCACTCTACATAGCTTTTTCTTGTGTGTGTTCCATCTCTCTTATCCTTCCTATGTATGTTTAGATTGCAATTCAAATTCCCCATTTCCAATAGTGCTTGTTGAAGTACCTTAAAGGTCTAACAAGTTTAGTGTGAGTGTTTTTAGCACTATTCACCCCCACTAGAGCCCTTTGATCCAACACAAAACATATGTTGAATATGTCATGCAATGAATTCATATGAATGTATTAAAAATGAGAAGCGAGGCTTAATACCTTGAATTCATCCATTTGTCTCTTAGCAACAAATGCCTCCGACACCTTTGGGTCAATATATATCCATTTCTCTATGGTTGACTTCTTCTTCTCCTCAACATTTTGTATGTATTCTCTTGTAATGTTTGTCCTATAACTCCTTAGTACCCTCCCACAATGTTGAAGTGCCTTTTTACAATGCAATTATTCATCCAGGTCAAATATGCTCTACAAAAGTTCATATACTTAATGGAATATTCTTAAAAATAGAATTATATATAGCTTTAAAAATAGAATTGTAAATAATAATATATCACACATAGTTCCTTGGATATTAATTCTTTCATGATTTGATCAATTTTATTCCAAGATTTACCTATTACATCTGTTTCCTACAAGTATGAAACCCTAGATATGACACAAAAGAACTACGATTTTTCCCTGCATGATTTCCTACATCATCAATCTCAACATCCAACTTCAGTTTGTTACTACTTTGCTCTACTAACTTGTTCATCATGATGATGCCTTTTATTTTTTCACACTTGCGATGTTGCTCATCAAGATCAACAAGATACTTAGGGTGCACATCCTCTTGCTAAAATTGACAAAAAAAACACATGTCATTAGAAGATATAACTTATAATTGTAATACAACAATACAACAAAATAGACATTGTAAAATGCACGTCTATGAAATAAAACAATACAATTTAAACCAGTTTCATGCTCATGGTGCATCTTCATGGTGCTCATCCTCACAATAATCATCATCACGGTCATCATGTTCATGGTCAGATGCCATATCATAAATTTGTCATATCAAAAATAGTCAAACAATGAATATAAGTGATAAAGAATGTAAAATGCACATATAACATTTAAAAAAAATAAAAACATGCCTTTAATATTGGGATCTTGTATCAATTAACATTCCCTAGGTCTGATCTCCATGTATATGTAAGTTAGCGTTAGCTTCAATATTTGATGTTGGCAAGCGAGCTGAGAATGAACTGGGGTCATCATACTAGTAATAATAACCTTCTTCATCTATAAGATCTGCAATGCACTACCTTTTACCATGTAGAACAACTAACCATTTTTCATTTGCAGGATCATCAATATAAAATACTTGCTTTTCCTGTGATGCCATTATGAATGGTTCACTCTTCTCGCCAATCTTTTAAAAATTCACTAATGTGAAACCCAATTCATCCACTCCAACTTCTTTGTAGTAATATGATGCAACCTTATTTGAGGGCTCCATCTTGTGTCTTTTTGCATCTTAATCACATCTAAACAAGTTAGATTGTAAGTTAATTCCCTCAATATGCATATTTCTATGAAATGCACTTATGGACGTTCTTTGCATGATTTTTTGGTACTTGAACCATGCCTTGGATGGACAAGAGTGAAGGAAGGTTTTCTAGGATTCCTCCACCCATGGAGGGGTCCAAAGAAGCCCCCAAAGCTCCCTCAATCTACCCCTAGTGGCCAAGAGTCAAGATTAAGAAAAAAAATCCATGGATCATGAGGTTCAAAGCTTGAAGTGCAAGTAAAACTCCTAGAAGAGTTGTGGTAACATGAACAGACGTGCTGACTCATTCCAAAATCACAAGTTGATGCATACATATGGCATGTGGTATCAACAGTCCCAGAACGGTCATGCTAGCCATCACACTCGTGCCAAGAAGCCACTCAATAGGTCATTCTAGCTAGCACAACTATGCTATCACAGACCATAATTGGCATGTTGAAGAGAATGACCACCACTCCATGTCGCCCACCATGGTCATGCTACCCAGCATGGCCGTTCCACCTAGCCCCTACCACAACCATACTGCCCAACACGGTTGTGCTACCAGCCTTCACTTCACCACCTCCAACCTGACATTTTCCACTCGTCATCATGGCTGTTCTTTGCCCCCACATGCATTCTACCCTCTACCCATTATAGTTGTGCTGCCTAGCATAGTTGTGCTACAACTTGAAAACCTAGCTTTTCTACACTGAATTGTTAACTTTATCCCCACTTAACCTAGTGCTTCCCCATCACCTATATATACCTAGGTGGCAACTTACACACAAAGTTAGCCACCCTTATCTATCTCTTAGAATTCATTGACACCCTCTTTAAATTCATGAACTTCACCTACCTTCCACCTTCCATTTCCACCTCATTTCCACCCAAAAATCCTAGTTTTCTATGGTTTCCACCACTAAAGCATATCCATTCATGCCATTTTCAACCTTGGAGGAGATGCTTCATATTCTACAGCAAGGAGGTGAAGAAGGATGATTGACCACGAGCTTCCATAGCTTTCTACCTCTTTCTTCCTTCCTTTTTACTCTTTTGCTTGATTATGAGTGGTTAAGCCCTTTGTGGTGGGTTGTTTGGGGCTAAAATGTTACTTAGATACAATGTTGGGGAAAATAACTTGTAATGAACATGTTTACATTGTATGATGATTATCTCTTTCTTCTATCTCATATTCCATTATCCTAGTGATTTATGATTCTAACCATGAATTTCTTGTTGAATGATGCTTGGAAACACCTATCTTCTAGGGGAAAATGGATTGTATGCTACTATCTTAGGAATTTCTCTTAGGTCCAATTCGTGGATCCCTAGCTAGAACCATATGTTCCTACATACAAATCCCTTCTCCTACAAAGAGGTGTGAGATCTGGTAGCTAGTGTAATAGTGATTAGTACAATTACCTAAAGTTTTCTAAAGTCAAGAGGGTGAGTTACATGAGGTGAAACACCCTCATATCTACCCCACTCCTACCCTTGGCTCTCGATTACCCTAATACCACTTACCTTAGAAACCTAGACTTTCCAAGTCCTATTATAATTAGACCTACCCTAGTTTCCCAACTAGCATCTTAGGGTAGATTCAAATAACACTTGTCTTATTGTTTGGTTTGGCAAACTAGATTGAAGATATAAGACTTGCATGCTATGTTAACCCCCCAACAGATATCTTAGTATCATTTCCCAAACGGTCCACCTATCATTAATGTTTCTTGAAACCCAACATAATCTCTTAGCTTGATAATGCTAGTTTAGTCTACTACTTTTATTGCCTCTTAGCTAATTGCTTAGATTTGGATAGTTAGGTCTTGCTTGAGTAGTTACTGCTCTTTTTAACTTTTCAGTGTTAATCTTTCTAGTAATATGAAAATCCATTTATGTCAAAACCTTCATAAGACATAACATTCAATTTTTTATTTAAAGGCAAGGCATTTGATATTTTCAACAACATTACTTAGAGTTTGAGATAGTTGACATACGAATTTATCTTCAAACCACTTAATAGATGACTTGTTATGCTCTCTAGCAAGCTACACTAAATTGGATCAAGGATATTTTTTCTTGATGAAATTAGTATGTTTGGTGATATAAATACTCACTTTCTCAATGTTGTGTAAAATATACATGTGGTCTTGTTCCCACATCTCAAAACTCATTACTTTAACTCGTGCCCCTAAAGTCCCTTTGTTGAAATATCCTCAATATGTTTGTCATTTACAAGAGCTTCATTAGAGCTTACAAAGTCATTGCAAAAGTCCATAACCTCCCTAGAAATATAACCCTCAATAATACTCCCTTTAGGCTGATAACAGTTTCAAACATTACCTTTAAAAATATTCATGTGTTGTTCAAAAGGTTACATCCAATGCAAGAAAATCAATCCCAACATTTTCACTTCCATAGTCAAATGGAAAACAAGATGTACCATGATATTAAAGAATGAAGGAGGAAAATACATCTCAAGCTGGAATAGGGTAACGAACATTTCTCGTTGCAACTTATCGAGATTTTTAGGATCAACAACTTTGCTATGTAGAGTGTTAAAGAAGAAACAAAGCATGGCGATTCAAACCTTACATGCTTTGGCATTATAGATCGAATTGCTACTGGCATTTCATTAGAGTGTGACAATGATGAGATTTAAGACCTACCAACTTCATATCCCACATCGATACCAATCTATGAATATTAGAAGAGTATCCCTGTGGTACCTTAATGTTAAGCAAGCACTAGCAAAAAGTTTTCTTCTCCTTTCTAGACAATGTGTAACAAGGAGGTAAATATGTTTATCGATCAATACTAAATTCTTTTTTTAATTCTTCCCTTATGCCCATTTCACATAGGTCCATTCTGGATTTGCGGCCAAATTTATTCTTATTGGGTATATTCAATAGAATGTCAATGATGTTATCACAAATATTTTTCTCAGCATGCATGACATTGATAATATGCCTAACTATCAAAGAACTCCAATAAGGAATATCCCAGCACATTGACCCCTTCTTGTATAAATATTTTTCACTCTGTGTGGAAATGATACATTGTGATTTCTTACAGAATGCATTGATAAAGTCTTTTACTCTTTCATAAACAACCTCCGCTGATATAGGTTTTGGGGCACTCTATTCCTCATTTGATCCAATAAACGCTTTGTGCAACTTTCGGTGAGGATGAACATTTAAAGGAAACCATCAATGACCAAGATATACAGTCTTGTCATCATGTTTTAGTCGTATGAATCAATGTTCTCTTCACATATAAGGCATGCTTTGGAGCCTTTTACACCGTATGTAGACAAATTTTCATATGCTAGAAATTCATTAGTAGTGCCAAACAACATACACTAGTACAGAACTGACCTTTAGTGTCAGTTAAATAAGCCTTTTGGTGTCAGTTTCAAAGCGACACCCAAGTGGGCGCTGCTAAAAGTAGAAACCTTCAACGTCGGTTTCAACACCGACACCATAACCCTTCTTGCCACCAATAAAACGCGCCAACAAGGGCACAATAGGTGTCGGTTTTTACCTATAACTGACAGTATAACCGACACAATATACTAATAACCGACGCCATAACTCTTCCCGCCACCAATAAAACGCGCCACCAAGGGCACAATAGGCGTCAGTTTTTACCGATAACTGACACTATATCCCTTTAAAAGACGTCAGCTTTGTACTAATAACCGATGCTAGAAAGGAAAAAATAGCCCCTAGAAAAGGGATAAAGACGTCGGTGTTATACTAATAACTGACGCAGTAAGGTTTTGTTGTCGGTTTTATACTAATAACCGATGCCTATGTTCTGATTTTTTTTTCTTATCAGTTTGCAGGCCTATTGTCCGGCTGGTCAGCAGGATGTAGAACCTACATTTCAGTTCTGAATTGTAGGTTTACAACACCCTTTGATTTCAGCCAATAACATGCCACAAACCTGCAAAATTAACAAGGATAGACAACAATTTATGATCATGTGATTCACACACATGTATAAGCACATTTAATTCATATTATTTTTCATCACACACATGTAGAAAACAGTAGTTCCATTTCAAATTTCCTCCATTTTCACACACATTTAGCAACCTACAGTTCCATTCATTTTATCTCTTTTCACATTTAGACACGTGTAGAAACATTCATGTATTGATCATCTTCACATTCACACATATGACAATTCAAAAAAATTCATTCACATGTCATCAAATACAAAAATAATTATGAGAAAAAAGTTTAGAAATATCATTCTTTATTATTATAGTTATCAGTATCCCAATCATAATAAAAAATTCCCACTACTTGTAAGGCGTTTGCTCATTGTTCTCTTACATCATCTAATTCTTCCATCGTATAGGGAATATGTACATCTAATAACTTTTCACCTGTAGTGAAGTCACTGGTTTTAAACACCTGCAAAGAGAATGACATATATATAATTAATAATATATAATAAGATTGATATATTTCATATTATCTAATGAGACTATATATAATACTTGTTGTATGGTATCAATTTCCATTGCAGCATGTTTGATAATTAGGTCCATATATCCCATCACATAGTATGCACATGTCCAACCATTGTCTTGTTTAGCACACTATAAATTAAAACATACAGAATGTTTAAAAATACAAACAAGCACAGTTCACATAAATAATATATACATTGGAGTCGGAAAATTACATTCACATTCTCCCAATTTAGTAACTATTTCTTTTTCTTGGAGATGTTTCCTCTGGATTTTTTTGAACTCTCTTACATCCCTACATGTTAATGTAACACATTAAATTTGCATAATTAAATAGTAATGTAATAACATACGTTAACAAATATAAAAATATGAAATATATTTCTCACGTGAATAATGGCATTTTCATTGGGTGTCCATATAATGTGTCCAATTCCTTCCCCATAGGATCTAGATAATAAACAGTGAACGTCTTGGGTAAAATAACCAGTAACTCCCAATGCCTACCACTAGAGGTAAGAAAGTTAAAAATTAATACTCAAAATCCACAATAAAAATGTAATTTTCTTAAGTCCAAATTATAAGCAAAGTAAACTTACTAAACATTGAATGGAGCTATTATCACCATCTTCATTTTTTTACCAAAATATTTAAAAGCAGCAAAGTAGTATGAGATAATTGATAAAGGGTCTTTATCTACAAGACTGATAAAAGATGGAACTAGAAATCCCACATGGGAAAATAAAAAAATCTTTACAGATCATGTGTAAGTGGCTTCAAAACATGTATTACGTATGCATTAATATATAAGAAACCAGATCACCATATATAAAACAAGGTATATGGATGTATAAACAAGATCTCACCATATCCATAGCTCTATCATAGATGTATTCAACCAATCATAACGAAACAACTCCAAAATATCTTGTATAAATAGATTGTTATCGTACGATTCACCTATAGCATCCTCCGGAATAGAGACATTTATAGGATAATTTGGGTTATGTTTGCCTATCCATACTGCCATACCCCTACAATTAGGACCTAATGAGGTGTATAGGTCCCTTGGAAGCCAACTAGGTACTTTAGGAGGTGGAGGCGGAGGCTGAGATGTAGCGGGTGCCTTCCTTTTAACCTGTATATATAATTTTAGATCAATTGACTCATATATACACTTAAAAAATTAACGTAATGTAAATTTACCATACAACATTAGTATAGACGACATCCGTTTTGGGACACAATATCACTCTGCCTTCTGCTTCACCAAGCATTTTAGAATCTGGGTGGGCATAAAACAATGGAAGATCCCTCCAATTAGGGAGTATATGTATCAGGCTCAGACGAACCACACCATTTGGTACTAGAGTCCCATGAAACATGTCCCCTGGAAGGGGTGGGTAAGCCTCGACCTCTGCAACGATAAATTATTGACTTTTTAGACGACATGGCTTTAACCCTTACAAATTTACGTAAATAATTTTATATAAATATATACATAAACATATCATCTTGAAAAGACTAGCTATTATGTCATAAAAATACTTACAGCGGACGTGCTAGGTGGGTCTACAAGATTACTCCCAACCTCTATAGTAGGAGAAGAGTGGCACACCATAGATACTGTCTGAGTGGCAGTCTGAGATGCCTTCCACTTCACCATTGGTTCTTGGATTCTCTTATTAATTAAATCATCTACCTATACATTGACAAAAGAAACACTAGCTTTTGATTATTGAATTCCCTTTCGAAATAAAACTCTAAAAAAAGAATATGTTACCTCAACATTTGATAATCCCACTTTTGGGACAGGTTTGCACTGTGATGGCCCAAAGAATGCTTTTATGCCCACACCAGTGCCTGCACCCCTAACACGTCCAAGATGCTCTGGGTTACCAAGAGCAACTGTCAATTCATCCCTTGTGCCCTCATGGATGAACTTGTCTTGCTTCCTCTGCTCGTGAAGCTCCCGCTAATCACCATCAAAAGAAATTGGTAAGTAAGCATAACAATAATCAATATTGATTGCTCGAAGAGTAGAATTTTACCATTTTGTAGCTGCCTTAGTAGTTGCGGGCTTGGTTATATCTCCTTTCTTGTTTTGCCTCCCAGCTATCCACATAGCATGGCGAGGCAGAGGTATGTGACCAATAGTAGAGGACTCTACAGTCTCTTGAGTAGCAGTAGACTGAGCAGTAGACTCAGCCTGTAGTCTTTGGCGAATGCCTATATAGCCTTTTAGACCCATCATGTGGTCATACACATTTAGTGCACGCCTTTCTCTTTGAGCATCACTGATAGCCTTGTTAGTAATCACATTGATTGGGTTAGTAACACTATAGGCTAATCTTGAATAGGTGAATACATAAGAACGTATATTAATTAAATTGGGAGTGGAACTTAGTACCTTAAATTCATCAGTTTTTCTTTTGGTAACAAACTCCTCCCAGTCATTGGGCTCCAGGTAGTTCCATTGCTCAGTGGTTGGCTTCTTCCTCTTCTCAGCATCTCATATGTAATCTCGGGTGAGATTTGTCCTATAGTTCCTTAGGACCCTCCTACTGTATTGCATCACACATTTATGATGCAAATTTTCATCCAGTTCAATTATACTCGGCAAAATAGAATTGCTATTAACTAGTATCCTAAAAATTAGTAATCTACAAAATTGAATTGCAAATAATAATAACTCACGTATAGTTCCTTCCATACTAAGTTTGTCTTCCCCTTAGGAACTTTATTCCAAGATTCTACATTAGGACTACAAAGGCTACAAGTAAGAACCCCAAGATATGAAATGAAAGAGTTTTGGTTCACTCCAACTCGATTTCCAGCATGATCAAAATCCACACCCAGTTTGGGTCAATTGCCCCTTTGTTGTAGTAACTTGTTCATCATAGTGATGCCCCTCATGTTTTCAATTTTTTTTGCTACTCATAAAGTGCCCCAAGTTCTTCAGGGGGTACATCATCGACCTAAAATTTGACAAAATAAACACACTTAGAGGATATAACTATAAATGGACATATAGATAAAAATATAGGATATATTTTTAAAACTTACATTGTGAGGCAGCGCATTGATATCCTCACCCTCACGGTAATCATCATCGCGGTCATCATGCTCATGTTCAGCCATCTGAAAGTGTCATTAAAAAATCAAACATTTAGCATTTGACATAACTAGAAGATAATAAAACATTGTAAAGTTCACATTCAGAAAAATAAAACATATAAAAAATATAAACATGCATGCCTCTGATATTGTGATCTTTTATCAATTAACAATCCTTCATTGTGATCTTCACTCGCATACAAGTCATACAATATGGATTCATAATTAAACAATTAATAAACCATGATTGCATATATCAAAGATTTGAATCAAAATGAAGCCTAATGGTACATTGGGAGAGTGAGAATATTATACCTCACTTGCAGGCTGAAGAAGAAATATATGTAAATCAATAGCAAGTCCACATCACCTGCAACAACACAAATGTACGATTCAATTCTGTTATAATGTATTAATTGGGGGTCAATCTGGAAGTTTTAACAAAATCAGCCACCACGGCTGCGCTAGCACGGCCGTGCTACCAGCCTTCATTTTCATCCATCCGACCTGTGATTTCACAACATCATCTTCACCCCTCTGGCCTGATTGGTCGCATGTAGAGCAGATACCGGCGGGTGGTGCGACACATGCTCAGGTGTTGAGGGCGTAGACGGACTCATCGTAGAGCTGGAGCTGGGACTGGGACTTGGGCATGTTGAAGAGTGGAGGAAGAAGAGGAGCAGGCTGGCATGGAGAAGAGTACCTATCGTGGTAGCGGCGACGAGCTTAGGTTCTGAGCAGCGGTGGTAGCGGTAATAGTGGTGGCGAGCAGTAGGGGAAGCAGCCCGGCAGAAGAGCAGCAGTGACATAGAAGAGTAGCGGCGGAGAGGAGGACCGGCGGTAGAGAAGAGCAGCAATGGAGAAGAGCAGTAGCGGTAGAGAGGAATCGCTAGACCCTAAACTTGAAATCGAGAATCAATGAAACAACAAAAGGGGAAGAGTCTGGTTCACGTGGGTGTTATTATCTTAACTATAGATGTCGGTTATTATAAAAAAATGACGCTTAAGACTATTAGGCGTCGGTCACCACAAAAAAAAACCGACACCTATGTTCAATCATAGTCGTCGGTTTCAACTAGACAACCGACGCCTATCTACATATGCCGACAAAAAAATGTTCTTGAATTACGACCATAGTCGTCGGTTTCCATATAAAACCGACGCCAACTGGGCAATTTTAGTAGTAAAAAATTTTGCGGGGACAGCGCACACACACACATCTACATTGGTTATTGCAAGAAAACCGATGACAAAAATGGGGTGATTTTTGTCTCACGAAAAATCTTTAGTTATCGGTTACTTGGTCAACAACTAACGTCGTATGTGAAATTTTGGAGGTAACTTTTTTGCACTGGAAAAATTGTATTTGGCGGGTGATTTTAGATGTCAGTTTCTTATTGCGCAACTGACGCTAAATAGAAAGTGATACTCGTATCTTATGAAAACCGGCCGGTCTTTACATATAGACGTCGGTTTTTGTTTTCAGCCGACATTTTAGGATTCAGGCGTCAGTTTTTGTAAAACAACTGACTCTTCTAAATGTGATGTTATATGTCATTTCTGTAGTAGTGATAGCATGCAAATGAAATGTCTATCTAAGTGAATCATCATAAGTCATCACACCTTCTCCCCAGATATTCTTTAAGTCATCAATCAGAGGTTAAACATAATATCGATATCATTGCTAGTTGGTTTAGGGCTTGATATCAACAATTACATCATGACATACTTAGTTTTCACAAACAAACAGGGAGAACTGTATATAACAATCATAATAGGAAAAGTGTTATGTTGGTTGCTCAATGTGCCCTATGGATTCATCCCATCGGTACAAAGCACAAGTTTTAGATTCCTAACTTCTTCAGCAAATTCAAGGTAGAATAATCAATCTTCTTCCATTGGGGGGAATAATACACATGTCATAGGATTCCATCATTATTTTTCTTTGCCTCTACATGCCACCTGAAGTTCTCTGCATTGACGGTATTGGAAAACAAGCTTTAAAATTGTGGTATTATAGGTAGATACCACATCACCTTGGTAGGAGGCCATTTTTGGACTTCCCCAAAGTCATCATTTTATACCTTAATTCCACACATTTTGAACAATCTTTCAAATTGACAGTTCTTTTGAAATAACACAGTCATCCAGACGTGCATGTATCTTTTCATCCTTCATTCGCATTGGGCACAACATTTTCTATGATTTGTATGTTGAGATTGGTAGCTCGTTGCCTTTGGAAGAATTTCTTTCAACAAAGACAACAATGACGTAAATTTTTTGTTGCTCCATCTATTGTTAGCCTTCAGAGTATACAATCTCAACACAACACTCAGCTTCATAAACTTAGTAAACCTAAGTATAATGGTCTCTCAACATCATACACAATGTTTCTAAATTAGGAAGGTGGATATGTGGTCACTACCCCACAACTATCTTGCATTGCGTCAACCATGTTTATCGAAACGGTGTCATTCATATCTACATCATTTTCTGGAATTTCTTCTTCAACAAAAGTACTGCTATCGACATGTACTGACCTCATAGTAGGAATCCCCCATGCAAGTACCAATCTGCATATCCATGTACAATCCTATAACACATGACATGACTTATTGATCTCATCAACAATGTTGACTTTCAAGTTATTACTGCAATTCCTACATGGACAATAGAACCTATCTCCAGGTCATTTCCTATGTTCCTCTGCAAATCTTAAAAATTGATAAAGACCAGTAATAAACTCCAGGGTGTAGTGATTTTGAATGGAAATCCATGATCTATCCATTCTATTTATCAAAGAGAAAACAAGTATTAGGGTTTCTGGTATACATGACTAGGTTTTAGGGTTTACATGATTAGGGTTTAGGGATAAGTGTTTATGGATGAGGGTTTATCATTTAGGGTTTAGGTATAAGGGATTACAAATTAGGATTGAAGGTTTATAGGTTAGGGTTTATGGTTTATGGTTTACAAATTAGGTCTTACAGTTGAGCAATGAATGTGTGTACCCCCTTCCCATTCTTAAATACTTAATCTCACTAGTAAGTGTATAATGTGTGATTCAATTTTCAAGAATGTTTATGCAACATTTATCGTAGTTCTCCAAGTACACTAATGTAGATGGGCAAATAGCGACCTATATATGTACTTAGAAATCAAATGGGGAAGTGTTGATGAAATCTCTTAAAAACTAAATAAACATTATATAATTACACCCTAAGTGAGATAAAGTGATCAAGAACAGTCCTCAACTAGGGACTATACAAGATTTACTCCTAATGAGAAAATGTCAAATGGGTTTCTAGGCCAACTTTCAATTATATACTTATGATCTTTGTTTCATCATTTATATCATATGAGCAAATAATATACATTAAGATAGGCTTAGAACAATACATGCACATTCAAGAAAGTGCAGTTCAATTTTAATTAAAATGTTCATGTTCCATCCACAATTAATCACAAAGAAGGTTAAGGTTCATCAAGTCATGAAATATTATATACAAATTTACATCTAATGTATTCATTTCCTAAGTTAAATAAAAATCCCAAAAAATACCATCAACACACATACCATACATTTTTTGCATATTCATTCATATACACAATGCAAACACAAACATTCCAAGCATAGCATACACTTTTTTGCATATTCAATCATACACACAATGCAAACCCAAACCAATGCTACTACGAAAAAATGTTTCAAAATCAGCAACAAAAAAGGGAGATGCTCATCTTTCATAGCTAGTAGTGACGAGTAGAGCAGAAGCAGGAGCAGGGGTAGGAGCAGGAGTACGTGTCTAGAGGAGGTGTTGTAGGTGGAAATGGTAGCAAACACTGGAGCAGGAGCAGGTAGCAACATTGCTAGCGGCTAGAGGAGGAGTAGCAGGAGGCGATGACTAGCGCTAAGTAGGAGCGACGGCTGGAATAGTTAGAAGTGGCAGGAGAAGGAGCAAGCGGCTGGATTAGGCAGCTAGAGTAGGACAAGGAGTGGTGGGACCAGGAGCAACTAGTGGTTGTAGTGGAAGGAACATGAGCATCTAGCGATGAGACCAAGCATAGAAGGTACAATGATGACGGAGGTCGTAATTGCTAAAGCTAGGGAAAAATCGACTGAATGATGAACCATGAATTGGGGGAAAGTCTATTTCAAGTGGGTGCTATTAAGTTTAACATAGTCATCGGTTGTTCACTAAAACTGACACTTAAGTACATAGGCTTCAGTTGGTTTTTAAAAAAATGACTCCTAACCTAAAGACTTAGATATCAATTTGCTTTCAAATTGATGCAAAAGGCCATTAACCAAACAAAAAAAACAGCCTCAGTAAGGCTTGAGTCGTCAGTTGTTTACCAAAAATTGAAACCTAACTTAGTGACTTAGACATAGGTTTGTTGTCAAAAATCGATGCTAGTGGCCAATATCTGAAAAGTGTTCGGCTTGAGTAAGGCTTGAGTAGTCAGTTGTATACTAAAAACCAACACCTAATTCAGTGACTTAGACATGGGTTTGCTGTAAAAAAACTGATGCCATAGGCCCTTATCCGAACAAAAAAAGTTGTCCTGAGTAAGGCCTTAGTCATTGGTTTTTCTAGGTGAACCGACATAAGAGAGAAATTTAACAGGAACACTTTTTCACAGGGTCGTGGCACGAATCCTCCGATGTTGGTTTCTTGACAAAAAGTCGACACTGATTGCATTTTTTTTCAGTTTTGTCTGAGAATCAATGTCGGTTTTGGGGATAAATAACCAACACCAAAAGTATTTTAAAGGCAACATTTATTTCACGCGATGGTGATTGTTGTTGGTTCTCCGAAAACTGACACTCATATAGAATTATTAGAGGAAAATATTTTTCCCTGAAGTTTTATATTTTGCTAGTTATTTGAGACGTCCTATTTAAAAATGTAACCGAACTTATAGAAAAAGCAGTCACTGTGCCTTTTCTAAAATGAAATGATTTAATGAAGGGTGATGTTTATGCTAATGAACGACAATTCTTTGTCTATAGTGCCATTTTTTCTTTGGAACTGACTATAGAAAAAGTGACATTAGAGGTCAGAAATGCACTAGCAATAAACCAAGAGTTTGAAGACCTTCTATAGTTAATGGTATTGTAACACAATGGATTCCACCTAGAATACCACATCATAATGGGTGTGTTAGAAAGAAGGAATCACACATTGCTAGATATAGTGCAATCAATGATGAGTTTATTTAATCTTTCGACTTCCTTATGGGGTTATGCTCTAGAAACCACTGCATTTTTCACTAAATCATGTACCATCTAAATCGATTCAAAAGACACTAGATGAGATATGGTATGGGAAGAAACCCAATGTGTCTTTTATGAAGATTTTGGGTTGGTGAAGCTTATGTGAGAAAGTAGTTTCCCAAAAAGCTTGGACCCAAATCAGGTCAATGTTTTTTTTTGGATATCATAGGGAAACCAAATCATGCTACTTTTATACTCCATCTAACAAAAAAGTGTTTGTCTCCAGGGTTGTTGTATTCCTAGAAAAGGAATTCATTTTCAAAGGAATCAGTGGGAGGAAAGTAGAGCTTGAAGAAGTTGGAGACCAACAAGAAAACATTGAACCTATAGATGTACAAGAGGAACAAAGAGAGTCACGAACCATTATGGAATATCAAATTCCTCATGTAACATAGGAACCTAGTAGATATAGTAGGACACGCCTTGAGCCATATAGATTCAGTTGTCTTGTGACTCAAGAAGGCGATGAGGCGGTCATTGATGATGAGACTACTACCTACCTAGAAGCTATCAAGGGTTTGGAGTCTGAGAAATGGATCGAGGCCATGAGATCTGAGATGGAATCCATGGACACAAACAAGGTATGGGCCTTGGTGGATCCAGTAGAAGGAATAAAATTTATAGGGTTTAAATGGGTCTTCAACAAGAAGATTGTCATGGATCGTAATGTACAAACTTACAAAGAACGATTGGTTGTAAAGGATTTTAGACAAGTTCAAGTTGTTGACTATGATGAAACTTTTTCTCCAATTGCCATGGTTAAGTCCATCAACATCATGCTTACCATTGTAGCTTATCATGACTATGAGATCTATCAAATGGATGTTAGAACTGCATTCCTTAATGGGAATCCTTTTGAGGATGTGTATATGACACAACTTGAGAGTTTTGTAGATCCAAAGGATGCAAATAATGTTTGTTATCTAGAAAAGGTCAATGTATGGATTGAAGCAAACATATCATAGATGGACCATGTGTTTGCGAGATGTTTAGTAGGAGCATGATTGTATTCCTCATATTGTATGTGGATGACATACTGTTGATGGGGAATAACATACCTACTTTACATATGGTAAAGAACTTGCTAGGAAATACGTTCTCTATGAAAGACTTAGGTAAAACATCCTATATATTAGGAATGCAGATCTATAGAGATAGATATAGAAGGCTTCTTGACCTAAGCCACAACACTTACATTGGCAATGTGTTGAAGAGGTTCAACATAAAGAACTCAAAGAGAGGAAACTTATCCATTTCTCATGGTGCTAGTATCTCTCCAGATCAATGTCCCAGTTCCTGTGAAGAGTGGGAGTGCATGAGTAAGATTCCATTTTCGTATGCAATCGGATCTATCATTTACATAATGTTATGTACTCTCCCCGATGTCTCATATGCTCTGAGTATGACTAGAAGGTATCCGTCAAATCCCATTGAATTTTACTAGACTACCATAAAGAACATCCTTTAGTACTTGAGAAGAACTAAGGATCATTTCCTGGTATACAGTGGTAAGGAAGAATTGGTGGTAAAAGGTTACACGTAGAACTAAGGACTAGTTCCTGGTAAACAATGGTAAGGAAGAATTGGTGGTAAAAGGTTACACCGATGCAAGATTCCAAACTAACATAGATGGATATAGACCCCAGTTTGGATTTGTGTTTTGCTTAAACATCAGAGTTGTAAGATCGAAGAGTTCCAAGAAAGAGACAGTTGCTGATTTGACAACTGAGGCTGAGTATATTATCGCATCTAATGCAACAAAGGAGGTTGTTTGGATCAAGAAGTTTATTTTAGAGCTTGGGGTGGTTCCAAGCATCAGTGATGCAATTGAACTATATTGTGACAACAATGGAGCTATTGTAAAAGATAGGGAACCCAAATTGCATTAGCTTTTCAAGCATATACAAAGGAAGTTTCATCTCATACAAGAGATCACACATCGAGGAGATATGAAGATCTGTAGAGTACCATCTGAGAGCAATGTGGCTGACCCCTTGAATAAAGAACTTTCACAACAAAAGCATGAAGGTCATGTTAGATAACCTGAGATTAAGTTCATGGGTGATTGGATCTAAGTGCAAGTGGGAGTTTTTTGGTATGTATGCCCAAAGATTCATTCATATGATGATTGCAATGACATATCTTGTAAACGATTTGATTAATAACAAAGGCAATCTTCCAATTTATTCTGTTTTATTCAGTTATGAGATAATGATGTAACATAATAAATGTTTAAAGAATGATGTTAGTCAATGATGCATGTCTTCAGGTTGAGGACCTGAACAATGAGATTATATAGATGTTAAGAGTATATACATTCTTGTTATGTCCCTAGTCAGTTGTTAGTATGGAAGGCTGATAGACAACAATAACACATCACATTGGAGTGTGTGTTGGTTGATGACAAAATCTCATTAAGTCACGATATGTGATATCTGACCAAACACATATATATCATTTAGAGAACAATGTATTAGACATAGCCACTATGAGAGTGATGTATGGAATATTTGGTATTCAAAATCATCTCTTATAGTGATGATGGTGATTGTGGTTCTTAGACCTAAAATCAATACACTCATCACATATCTTTTTATCTACTTTGACATCATCCTCCCTGACCTTGAATAAGGATTGCCATAAAGGTGGTGCTCGGGTGCATTGTGACACATGGGGATGAGTGTGAGTGATGTAGATGGGATTTGTTCCTCCTATAGAAGTATGATATCCTGAACACTTGATAAGTAAGACTGAGAAATGCATGGCCATTCTCATGTGAGTCAGTATGTGATATTGAGCTTACATATATCTCACACAGTTTTTCTAGTTCAAGGAACATGGATTCAATGTTGAAGAGGACGATGATTCCATTCCTTGAGTTCAATCTGGATATCAGTGACAAAGGAACTATACGATCACTATAACACCACTCATAGATTGTAGTTTGAAGTTGTTCTCCAACTTTCTGATTACTTGGTTAGAGTGGCGGATCTTGACAACAAGATTTGGGGTGGGGGAAAAAGTAGCCTTATATAGTCAAAAGAGAGAAAATACCAAAAATAGAATGGTGAAAAATTTCCACATTGATTGGTGTAGGTTGAATAAGAGAAAATGCATCTCAATTGGACTTTTATAACTAAAAAACCATAAAAAAGGTGAAAATGTCAAAGCAAGTGACGTTTCCACCCTTAAACATAAGAGTAAAAGCCTCAAGTAAATGAAAAATCCACCTGCTTTGACGTTTACATATTTGTCTTTTGTTTTGGTATTTGTAAATTTCTAATTAAAAATGCTAAATGGGGAGGAGTTTTCTTCTGTTCAACATGGTTTTATGTAAAAGTGAAATGTTGAGAATTACTTCCATATGGGTGAACTACTCGGTTCATTTTTTCCAATTGTACCATTGTATTTTCTTCTACTTAAAATATATGAAATTCTGTTGTAACTTAGATCCGATATAAAACTTTCAACATACAATGGAAAAAATTAACTATACATATTCAAATCATAATATAAAACTAAGATATACTTTCCAAAGTAACATATATTTTGAAACTAGCATATAATTGGTTACTTCTAAATATGACATTATTTGTTTAGACCTTTGAGTAAATTAATAATCAACCTTTTATTTAATTCTTGGAAAATACATGTTTCAAATAGAACAATCATAGTATCGAGCGCCGATAGGAAATGAATTCTCTAAATTATTTTGAATTTTATATTAGTAAACATCTCTATGGAGATTCACACATAGTAGAGGAGACAAAATTAAATAAGAAGTCAACATGAGTAGTATAAGTGAACTACAAATAATTACAAGTTGTTAGATATGAAAAATAAGAAACATGATATCTTACATGCAAATAAACTAACATATTTATCTCTAAAGGTGTGATTTTTAAACTTGTATATCAAAGATATAGTGGGAGAAGATCGAGCTAGTTTGTTGGACCCTTTTTGAAATGTAGAACAATAAACATTAAATAATACAATCATATTTATAGGAAGACCAATAAGCATTAATAAAATGAATAAATGCAAAATATTTAACAAACTTAATATGATTTTAGGGCAATGATGGAGAGAGGAGGAGAAGGGAAAAGGTTTTTAGTTTTTTTTAGACAACATGTGTGTGTAGAAATAGTTTCTAAGAGAAAAAGTTTTTTATTACAAAGTTATATGGAAGGAAGGGGAATAGAAAAGAAAGAATGGGATATATTATTAGTATATTTTTAAATGCAAATTCTCCAATCAAATTAATGTAAAGAAAAGTAGAAAGAGAAATCTATAGCAGGAGATATCATCAAATGGAGGAAAAATATGATGTGAAATGTTGAGGACATTATTAGAGGAAAAAATACTAAAAATAGATTGGAATAAAATTTAAAGAGAAATCTGTTGGAAATTCAAAATCTATATTAATATTATGTAAAAAAATTCAGAAAAATACTAAAAAATGGAAAGTATATAAATGATTGATTGGAAATGAGAAGGTAATTTAAGGAAAACAATTCAAATATAGAAGGAACATAAATGTTGGATAGAAATTTAGTGAAGAATATGTTGATATCTAGAGAAATATTTATATATCATGCAATTGGTATAATATGGTACATATGGTCTACTCTTGCAATCAAAATAAATATTTCTTAAAATTCTTCATCTCCTTCCCTCCCCATCATTCCTTATATATCAAACTTCCTATTTGTTTGTATATAGCTCAGTAGTGAAATCAGAAGATAATTTAAATTAACGGTTTGATTATAGCAATGGTTAGTGAGTTCAAATTTAATGTTTAGATACTTGCTTTGCTTTCCCAATTAAAACATAAGTCGATTTTTAACAAACACCGCATTAGTAACTTTATTAGTGTTAAATATATAAAAATACATTCTATCTTTCTATATATATCATTAATTTTTCTTTATATTAAAATGGTATAATTTAAATTATGTTTCATAGCTATCAATGTTAGAAAACAAGATTGTTGAACGTTTCTAAAATTGTGTGATCTTGTACAACATGTATTGCTTTTGTAATTTAATTGATGTAAGAAAAAACTAATTGTGTTATCAAATTTTACTCCTATATAAATTAATTACACACAAATTATCAACACTTTTAGGGGGACGTCAGGATTATGTAGCATACAGTTTTCATAATCACATGGCATCATAGTATATGTAACTTCACCCAACCCTCAAAGAGATCCACCATTTCCTGGGTAGCAATGATGTCTTTCTAGATACCATTCATTACTTTTGATATCATAAATCAGTTATGGACATTCACTACCAATGTAACTTTGAACCTATAGGGTCACAAACATAGGATACGCCAGGAATAGAAGTTTATTTATGAATGATGTATACTTTATTACTAAAGTGTTGGAAATTCAATTAAAAACAACCATAACTGAAAATTAATTGATTAGACTGTGAACCTAGGTTTAAGTGTTGAATCGATCGATCCAAGTGTCAGGTCAATTAGAACCAGTATTGGCAGTCAGAACCATGAAACACGACCGGTTCAAGTTTTGAAGCTATTGTTTGGCTGATCAATTTTATTGAATCAAGGATTGATTCTAATGTCATGTTGTACATTAATCGAATATTAATTGCTAATACAATTGAAATTGGGAAACATAGTGAAACGCCCAATTAGGATACACCAGGAATAGGAGTTTATTCATGAATGATGTATACTTTATTACTAAAGTGTTGGAAATTCAATTAAAAACAACCATAACTGAAAATTAATTGATTAGATTGTGAACCTAGGTTCAAGTGTTGAATCAATCGATCCGTGTCAGGTCAATTAGAACCAGTATTGCAGTCAGAACCATGAAACAATCAACTCAGATCAATGAATCGGCTCGTTCAAGTTATGAAGTGATTGTTTGGTTGATCAATTTTATTGAATTAAGGATTGATTCTAATGTCATGTTGTACATTAATCGAATATTAATTGCTAATACAATTGAAATTGGGAACATAGTGAAACGCCCTATTTAAGGGTTGAACCGATTACCTCATGTGTGAATTGATTGGTTCACCGATGAACTAATCGATTCTTGGTTTGTAGGTTCTGAAAATTCATGAAATTCCATATCTTTGACTCCCACTCAGACTAAAAATCCTAAACGTGATTGTACTACAAATAGAGAGGTAGTTGAAGCTTTCTAGAGAGCCAATATTAAGCTCTGATAATTGTTATCTTCTCATAGTTAGAGTAACGTGAGAACCTGAATAAGCCTACCCCTCAATGGGAGGGATATAAAGGGAGAAACAATTGGGAGAGAAAGTCAGTGCTAGCATTATGCCTAGAAGAAATAACTCCTTCGTGTTCATTCAACTAGAATGACAGGAGTTCCCAGTTGTCTGTATGGACTACTACAAAGGTGAGGAGGGTCTTGCCACCTACTAGTAGGACGCAAACAACTACCATTGTGGTGATCATCCAGGAGGCCTCTATTGACCCTGTCCAGGTGCAACTTGAAGAAAGGAGCACTCGGAACAAGGGATAGTCATTGGAATTGCTCTAGGATCAGGTATAAACTTTACAACCCTCCTTCCCATTATATAGTTTTTGACACGATCTACTATTTAAAGGGAAATATCAAAGCTAAATTTTTGTTTATGCTACCGTATATGATGCCAGATTACCTTGTCAACCATCACTTGACCTTCTGAGGCAATGAGGAGCTTGACAAACATGTAGGAGAGGCTCGTTGTGGCCCCTAGACACCTCCATCTTCCTCCCTCTAATAACACCTCAGTGGGTTAGGGTTGTCCACATGCAAGCTCAGTGAGGAAGACGATCTAGCAACCAATGAATCATGATCAAACAATGCTTAGTCTCATGGCCTTACTCTTACTCTCCCACGAGTCCTCTAGTAGTCCATCCCTGGTCTTTTAGCCTAGCCTCACTCTCTCATGTGGATAGTGGGCACACCATGTCAGGAGCATCTGATCAGCCTAGCCAATGGATATTGCTGATCCATGGGCCAATTCTTTTTCTGAATTATGGTATGTTTCCCTCTCTCTCACTCAAATATTTATTAGATTTCATTGGTTTTGCAAAAGCATAAGAAATGACTACTTTGGGCAAATGTAACATATGATATGTAAATTTTGATTAGAAAAATGCAAGCTTTCCATGTTGAATTTGTTCGAAGATATAATTATACTCGTAATTTTCAAAAATCATGTTCAAATGAGTTCTATTATTCTTTTTGAAAATGAATAATGCCTACAATGATCAATCACGACTGTTAATACTTCAAAACTATATTACGACCTAAGATCAATAACATTTGTCACTTGGTAAACTTAATCTCCACCTCGTTCTTTCTTATATTCTAATGATGATGTCATGATTAGAAATGAGACTTATATGAACTTTGTTGCGTAACTCTTTGATATTATGTAAATCATGCCCTAATAATGATCAAATCTACATTGAAACTATGCATCATTAAGGCTTTCTATCTTCAGAATGAAAAACAAATTATAACCACTCATGTGTTCTTAATGATGATTATGTAACATCAAGTGTATGTGGACTTTATGATGCTAAATTTATAATGTAGTACAAATCCTAATTAATGATGATCAAACTACTTTTATTACACCAAATAAGTATATCTTTATGACTTATGCCACAATATAGAAAATGATCACTCTTGAACTCTTATAGTGACTACTTTACTTGAAATATGACTAAAATGGATATGTTGATGCTTAAGTTATTCATGTTTATAAATTCTTATGATTTTCATATTAAGATCAATGAAATACTAATCCTGAAATCTCTGATCTATTTAAGATGTTTTACTCTATGCCACAAATGATCTATAATATAATATTTGAACATGATAATGGCAACTTCATGAAGTATTTGTGATTTTGAAATTACTGTTTGAGATAAGATGACACTTAGATAAGGTGAAACATACAAACCAAAAGAAAATAAATTATCAGACTAAATCTTGATGATTCTAATCCCAAAAGCCTTGGTTATATGTTGGAATCTCTTCATTGACTCGTTTGCAAGATCTACTCAATCTATGTAATTTAGTTTACTCATTTCAAGTTACTCTTTGGGTGTTATTGAACTTGATTATGATATTGATGATTGTATGTATATGTATAAATCCCTATACTTGTCTGTGTATAGTTGTTTGAGCTACTTGTTCTGTATGAGTGTTATGTTTTATTTTGTTTATATAATGTTGACGAATATGTAAACATAAATGAACTTATCGATTATACAAAACCCTTTTTGTACCTATCTAAATTATTGAGGCATGGGCACAGGGCTTAGCGCACCTACATGATATTTTTAGCCTTGGGAACCATTGATTTGGCCTAAATTACACGTCTGAAAGGAGGCGGACTCAGAAGGTTCAAACTGTAAATTTATAACCTGAAACCTTCAAGGACACCCACAACTTTATTACGGGGTCAAAGTAGATATATGGGGTCAAACACAGGGACGTGGGGATGCTTAGGACGCTTAAGATCTCACTCTTAAGTCAGATAAGACAATCCAATAGTCGATAAAAGTAAGGAGCTAGAACTAGTCTAGCAGATTGTTACGAAATAAAACAAAACAAAACAAAGAAGAAAACAAAATAGTGTCCTTACAATTGTACTAGTCGGAGAAAAGGAGTTCCTGGCTATGTAACCACAAGTTGGGCAGTCTATGTACACATTCTCGGGTGTAGACAACCCTCGAACACCCCAGCAAGCAACCTACATCCAAACATAGTACGTACTATGGTAACCTATTCCTGTGGGGTCATCCCACTCGCTCTCGCACAGCGTTACTAAAATCCATCAATGACATGAAACCTCTCTCTAGGAAAGGTAAATCAGCATCCTAGAATATTCTAGATACCCTCTCAGGTCTAGAATGTTCTGAAGTGCTGGAACAGGTGTGATCTGGGTAGAACCAGGTAGTGGGATCGACTGTGCCCCGGTCTACAGTTCTGCACAGATCACCTTGGACCATCCTCCTTTCAGATTTCCATCCAAACTACCTTCTCTTATCTATTTCTACAATGAATCTCTCGATATAGGTAGAAATAGAATTTCAAGCAAGAAAGAGATCAACCAAACTAGCAATCATAACCAGAAAGAGAAGATAGAACAATAAACATACTAGATTTGAAATAAAACTGCTTGCTTAAGGTAAAAGTACATAAACATGCCCAAAATGGGCTACATAGCCAAGAAGGAGCTCAAATAGCCATGAAAAAGCATAGTTGGCACCAAACAAAGATGGAAGAACATCATTTGTACATAAAGAAAGGAGAATAGTAGAAGAAAGGAGAAGAAGAAGAAGAGATTTAGCCCGTAGAGGAGAAGTGGCTCTCACTCCTTGGCCTCTGTATAGGCCGGATTTCATCCTTTGGTCATCCTCCTTGGTCTTCTGGACTCCTTGGCCTCCTTTCTCTCTAGATCTTCCCCGAACAATAGCTTGTTGAGTGGATGGAGGTGGAAAATGATAGTGGATGGTAGGAAAGTGGGCGGAAATGGGTGGATGGTGGTGGAAAATGGTGGAGGATGGAAGAACATTGAAGAGACGGGTATAGGTTGAGCACTTCGACCTTCTCGGACCTCTGGACCCTCCCACGGGGCTCTGGGAACCTCCAAATATTGGAACCCCTCTTCAGGTGGAGAGGGGTAGGTGTTTATAGGCGAGATGGTCGAGGTTTTGATCCAAGTCA
Organism: Alisma plantago-aquatica; assembly: GCA_963693085.1. Lineage (NCBI taxonomy): Eukaryota > Viridiplantae > Streptophyta > Magnoliopsida > Alismatales > Alismataceae > Alisma > Alisma plantago-aquatica. The sequence goes on from OY856413.1 coordinate 778,682,654, forward strand.
CGGTCCTGCTCGCCACAGTTGTGGTTGCAGGTGGATGTGGATATTGCGGTCGCGGTCGCAATGGAGGCAGATATTGCGGTCTCGGTCATGGTGGAGGCGGATATCGCGGTCGTGACGTCCTGAACCAAACCCACCCCAACAAGGGGGTCTATGACTGGTGGTCGAGGGGCCCGCATCGATGAACCTTCTGATTGGTGAGGATGCTTAGGAGAGAGACCACCGTCTCCTAAGCTGGTGCACATAGTGCAATGGTTAGTCCATCGCGGTCATGATGAATGGAAGCCTAACTGCTACAAAAACCATGTGTTGGGGTGAAATCTTGGAGAATAGATGTATTTTCAGGTTTGGTGCTTGCAAGTCCCAAAATTAGCTAGTTCAGCACCTTTATATATGAAAAAATATAAATTACTAAAAGATAAGAATCTATTGTTATTTTGGGTATATTAAGGCTATATTGGCACAAAACCATAAATAAATGCTTAGCAGAGATGCCTAAATTTGGGTGTTATCAACCACTGCCCAAGAGAATCCACTTCAGTGACCCCACTCCGAAAACGTAAAACCCTAACCCCTCATCGACTACCGACACAATTTATAGAGCAAGTAAATCACACAATGGGCCAGCCAGTGTGATAGGATATTCAATTTTGAGGCGCATAACCTGGGTTTCAAACCCAGGTTCGAGGCACACCTACTTTATTTTGATCAATTAAGGGCACAACCTAAAATATATGGTTAGTCCCTTTACTTTTAGCCTTGTTTCTTGTCATGTAGATGTAGGGTTAATTCTTTATTATGACTTTGAATGTCCCTCATGGACCATTCCTTCAGAAAATTAGTCAACGTCCTTACAATGATGATAATAGAAATGCACTTAAAATATGCTTTATGTTAATAAGAAAGTCTTGAATGTTGTTCATTTATTTGTTTTGGTTCTTTCCTTTGTATATGTCTAGCCAAGAAAATATGTTTCTTAAATCATCAAGTATTCATATCTTCTTACTGTGTGTCCATGTATTTGCATTAACTATGCCTAATTTGAATATTTTAGGTAGAATAGGTACACTATGACACTTTCTATGATTTTGCTTCCTTTATACTACAATATGTTGATGAACTCTAAAAATATAGAGCTAACATAAGTCCATGGGGTTTATTTAATTAAAGGGTGCAAACATTTTATCTCATACATTAGACAGTTTCCTTGTGTTTTGCATCTCCCTTTTCTATTTCCTACTTGTGATGATGTAGAAACCATATTGTTCATGCCAATAAAGAACGATGTTTTTGTTGGTTTTATTCATATATATGTTGTGTGGTTTGATCCATTCAAGAGATGGATGCTTGAGACCTTTTTCTGTTTCTTTCTAACTTGGAGTTGGGATTTGGGTAATAAATAGAGCTGTGATAAATAGTTTAGATGCTTGTTATAATGAATATGTCATAGTCTCATTCCAAATCATATTCTCACTTTTTTAAAATCTTCTTATTGGATGTTCACACATATAGTTGGTAGATCTACAAGTTGGATATGCAACTAGAAATCTATCTCCATTACCTTTTCCACCATACATTGACTCCTAGGAAAGACAAAAAGCCTTAGGATTATCAATAAAAGCAATAGAAGGATCAATTATCTCAAGAATTGCATTGTGTATATCACTCACCTCCTTCCTTATGCTTGATGTTGCTCTGATTCACAATATGTATGGCATAGCTAAATCATTGTCTTAGATCCCTAATGACTTCTTAATCTATGTTGCAACTTTTTATATATATTCATTTGTTAGTGCACCAATGTGATTGAGGCTTAACTTGCAGTTGACGTACCTTGCTTTCTCAATCAAATTTGTTTGATTGATGTTCAACATGTGTTTGTTGTAGCTTTATTAAGCTAGAAAGCTATTGTCGTACATATTGATTATTCTTTGGTCTAATATTTAAAATTTGACAAAGTGACTAGTGAAAGCATCATTCGATGTAGGAAGTTGTTTTTACATTAATCATTTTCATGACAAAAAGAAGTAATGACCAGCGTTACAGAGGACTTATGTTCTCTTGTCCCTAATCTTTCTTGTTTATATCTTAGCTTGTCATTATGTGTTTCATTTAATATTTTCCATTATTTAATTTGTTTGCACCATTTAAAATATCATCTTTTGTGTATTTGTATTGTTTCCTTATTTATAATTGCCAATTATACCAAAAACATCGTGAATGATAGATACTTCTTTATTGTACATTTGATCCCCGCAAACCACTATCTTGGTCAACAATATGCTTTCTATATGTACTTGAAGAAGTTGAATCTTCCTCTAAAAGGGACTAAAACTTATGAGATTAAATTGGAGAGAGAACTCCTTGCTAAGGGACTTATGATTTCTTAGTTGATATTTGGAAAAAATGTTGCATTAATCATCACAAATGAGAAGACACTAACGAGACTTATGTGGACGGTATGATATACATATAAATATTGGATTCCTTGAACAACTTACTCATGAAATGCTCCATTGCTCCTGAATGGCTGAAGGTTTAGCTCTCAGCCATCAAAACAGAAACACCGACGATCTACATGGAAGTAGATTACCACTTCGAAGTAAATGCACCCCTCTGGATGATAATCAAGCAAAACCTGTGGAAGTCTCTTTCCAGACAGTCCAGTTGATAACTACTGAACGCATAGCAAAAAAAGAAACATTAGAGACCATGCTAAATCCATGTCAACGGTTGTGGTCAAATCAAAAGATACGCAAATCAATCCATTAAGCAAAGCAAAGGAACTCGCAATTTGGGAGTTTAGTTATGGCGGCAGTTCAGACAACCAAAGGATTGAACAAAGAACTCACGCGCTAACTGCAGTAGTAGTACGAGACAAATATTCTACCTATCCGCGTTAACAGAACATTACATTGGTAGCAGTACTCTGACTGCCAAGGAGGTCGATCCATGCCGATTCATATCCTTCAGTCCCTCCGATGCTGAGGCGACGGGTCGGCCGCTGACCTGTTGGGCCGGTAGTGGAACATCGACGTACGCTCGGAAGACAGAGAGAAGTCGGCAGATTGGGGCAGCTCCGGGTTGATCCCTAAGGGGTTGCCGTTCTGGTTATCGTCGCTGCCTCCCATCCCCGCCTGGATCTGGTTGTCCTGCCCGCCGCGTCCAGCGCCTCCGCCGCGCCATATGCGTTGATAAAGCAAGATACAGGTCCCGACGAGGCCGCGCAGAGCATAGATGGCTCCCGTAACTGCAAGAGCGAGGACGCTGCTCAATAAGTTGAGGATCAGAGCACAGGCAGCAGCCAGCAGTTTGCGTTTGTGTTCCGAGTAGTCCCCCTTCAGCTCCGCCGGCTGGGATTTCAAGACGTTGTCGAAGCAGCTAAAACACAACCCCAGGATGTACATCCCGCGTCTATACAGCAGTAGGCCGGCTAGCAGCGCGAGGTTAGCGGCCAGCTTCGTAGTGAGGCGCTCCAGTGGTGCGGCAGCGCTGGGATTACGGGACCACAGCGAGCGCACCGCAGATTGGGGCAACCACCAAGAAGGGTTCGGAGCCCTAGCTCCACTCGGCGGATGCAGTTGCGGGTTGTAGTTTCCGCCCTGCACCGCCTCGATCTGGTTGTCCTGCCGGCGGAGTCCAACGCTTCCGCCGTTCTGTGTGTGAAAGAACCAAGAGCCAGATCTTGGCGAGGATGTACAGAGCACAAAAGGCGACAGTCGCTCTGAGGACGGAGCGGCAGCAATAGAAGATGGCGATCGCAGTACACATTGCGACTCGAAGTTTCTGATCGAATAAGTCGATCTTCGGCACCACCAGCGGGGTTTCTAGCTGCACTACGTATTGGCGGCAAGCAGACGATCCTAGAACGAACATCACTCCACCGATGAGAAGTAGGAAGGCTAGCAGCGAATATAGCAAGCTTGGCGGTGATGCGCTTCCATCGAGGGGCTACGGCTTGCTGCTTCATGGCCGATGCGGCGTCGGACAACATTGGAGCGAGCGGCTACTGCCAGGGTTGAAAAAAATCCGCTCTCGGGGGAGGAGGAAAGAAATTTAGTTCGTGTTATATAGTCGGCGTCACCAGCACGCGGAGAGAGTGTCCTGGTTGTGATTGCTTCTACTGATTTATCAAACTTGGGGAGCACGCAATCCGAAATTTGGGAAGTTTATTCCTCTGCTACCTCTCTTTTTTCCCAAAAATCCAACAAATACCCCAGCATCACAAACCCACCGTTATTATTGCCAACTTTTTCCGTTTACCAACTCATTCCGTTTCGTTTGTTGTTGTTTCAACTCGCACAAGGAAAACAAACAGCACACCAGTTCTGAGTCTGTAGATATTTGTGGACAACAAACCGTTCCTAAAAGGGCGCGGTCCATTTTCACGAGGCTGTCGCTGCACTGCATAGTGGCTTCCTTCTTCCCAATTTCTTTACTTTGGCTGGAACTACTTCACACCGCTTAAGAGCTTCAGATATATTTATGGGGTCTGCGTCTACAAACTACAGACAACCAGACTTATTCAAACTAACTAATCACGTTCACTTTACAACCAGACTTATTCAAACTAACTAATCACGTTCACTTTACAAAGAACCAAACGATTTAGTTGATGTTACAGTTCATCGATTTTGTTTTCATATTTTAGATTTCCTGGTGTGGGTTGCTTTTACTTGCAACCAGACAGGCCCTTAGCTTCCCACCCAACGGCTACCTCCTCGTATTAGATATCTTCTTGTCCTGGCACTCATCACAGTAATGTGATTTTACCCATAATTCACATTATAGCATAATGTAGCTTAAATATAATGCCTTTTTTATTTTAATTTTCAGTAATGTGATTTTACCTTTATGGTACTTTTTTGATTCTGTCAGTTCCACATGCATTCGGTCGGGTCTGGTTTGTTTTTTAAACAATGAGCAAAACCCTTTTTCTATTGTAGGGCATTCATAGTCATAATGTAATTTAAACGTGATAATAGTTATTCATATGCCAACAAGATATTAGGCAAGTAATCTTATAATTGTTTTCATAAGGAATCAACTTGTTATTGATAAAAAGTGAAACTAATTTTCATTCATGATACATTTCCATAAAATAGATATAATATATATAGAAACTAGTCATGTTAAATTAGCTTCAATAACATTAATATACTTCGAAGATAGAAAATGTTACATATATGTCACCATCAAGTGGGTAAAATTACCAAAAATTTAGATTAAGAAATACCTGGATGATCGAATTTTGTTGTGAATTACGTAGATTGATTGGGAAAAAGTAAAATGAGACTAGGAATTATGGTTTTTTTTCTTAACAATGGCTTACCCATTTTCTAGATAGAAATTCTTCTAGCAATTTATTATTGGCAGTGGTAGCATATACTTAAATGAACACTGCAAGAGTCAATGAATAATATAGAAAAATTTGTAACTGTGATATCAAAATAAAATAAGACATAAATTTTAGAAATTAAGATTATTTTGTAAATCTAATAACATGAGTGGAAAAGAAAATGATAAAAGGTGTGACACGTAGTAGATATCAACTGTACAATACATTATCAAGCATGATTATTGGTTTGCTGATATAGGTTGATATTTGTCAGTAAAGAAAGATGATGAAGAATATAATGGCATGTCAACTACCCACATATACATAGAACACTAAGTTTGGTGCATGGTGAATGAAGGAGAGGGGAAGTCAAGGGAGGAGAAGGTGAGAGAGGGGAAGGGAGGGGAGGAGAAACTTATTTTAACTAATTAGTGGATAAAACATATAACGATAGGAAAGCGTAAAGTTCTAATTAAAAATATTTCTCAAGAGCTGCAAGTCTTCCACATGGAAAAGTGTATGATATGTTTAAGAGGAAACAATAGATTAGAGTAAACAATATATACTAATTATATTAAGTGGACAAAGTATGAGAGGGATAAGTTATAAACGAAAACGATGTGAGAAAAAAAATAAAAAAAGAGATAGAAACATGGATAATTGTAATTATTGAGTTGCGATTGGAGGGAATTGTATTCATAAAAACAATTTTATAAATTTCAAGTTAACAAGAGAAACTAATTATCTAAATATTAGATGTGACAATAAAGGTACACACAATTTGAGGTTAAGAAAAGTATTAGACGTGGTCATAAGATTGTATCTCTAAAAGAATCAATGAGAAATGTTCCCAGAAACATATATAATACAGAGAAAATACTAAAATTAAAAAAAAACATCAATACATTTTCAATAAAGTCAATAGGAGTATTATATGATATACATTTATAGAAAAACTATTTTCTCAAATTCCTCCTTCAGTTCTTAGGAAAAAGGATGGCATATATTATAATCAGAAATTATTTGTTAACATATATATTCCTTATGACTTCATTTCGTACGGCATGCACAGAAATTGGGAAGGGATAGAACACATGAAAGAGGAAAAGGACGGAATGGAGATGAGGAAATTATTATTATTAATTTTTTGGTGATGTGTGCATGGAAAAACAATAAGGATAGATAAATATTAGAAAATTTTGTTGTATGGGTATATGGATGAAGAGGACTTTTTCATAACAAACCACAAAAGCATACAAATATATTTATCCAAATGCTTGGAAAATTCATAGAAAAGTGTTTTAGACAAAAACAAAAAGAATCTCTTCATGAGAGAAATAATTATTGACAACTATTATTAGAGGAGAACCAAATCTTTAGTATCCTTACAATATTCTTGACAGAGGAAAAATGGTGATATACATCTGGCTTATTATAAATAGTTATATAAAAACATGTCACTCTTTCTTGGATAGAATCTAATAGAGTGAACTTGTTCTTAAAGGGGAAATTGTTTAACAAATATTGACATGGAAGAAACCATAATTTTGGTATATCCACAAAGAACAAATGACAAGATAATGATATATGTTAATTTTGTTATTAATATTCATATAAAATTATGACTTGTATAGACATTAATTTGTTGGGAAACCTTTTTTGTTGGATAAAAGGTTTTGTGGGTACCTACTTGGGTGGAACTAATTTTGATAAAAACACAAGTTAAGGTAGAAATTAAAATATTTGTAGGAACTTTAGTCATAAAGAAATATAATCACAACATTAAATAAATTTTAGAAAATGTTCCTTCCAACATCTATGGAGAGCCACTAGTTATTAATCTAAACTTTACTTGAAGTGATATATTTTTAAAGAGAATTTTTTTTAAAGGGGATAAACATTTTTTTTGTTGAGAAAGAACACCTTTACAAAACAAATAAAATGTTAGTTAGAAAAAGTCATATTTGGAGACAGTAAGATAGAGAAATAATAATTACAAAGAATGATCTCGTAGTGAATGAGTAAAATTTATTGGTGGAAAGATCTTGGATGACAACATGCTTTCTTAGTGAAGGGAAATATTGGAAACATTTTTGTATATTTGTCCAAATTATTAGGCGAGTGTAATAATACAACAGAGGGAGTAATAGAATAGCCGACACCTTAGGAAAAAAATATTATACAAGAAACCAAACCGCCAGGGCTACAACCTATGTAAAACTACCTTCTAAGATAATTGATCTTTTGACTCAAGTGTCTTATAGTGGTAGTAGTACTAACGTTAAAAAAAATGGTAGTACCACAACAGTGTTTAATTCTAAAAGTGAAACTTTTGGTGTGTGTATCTTTGGTTTATTTAATTTTGAAAGGAAGGAAATCTATATAAAATATCTTCCTAACTCATTTATTCAAAATAATAATTATTGGAGTCTTGAAAGGAAAAAAAATTCCCTGATATAGCTTGCTTTTCTATGTGGATAAAAATAGAAAAAAAATTCTCCACGGGTTTCCAGTTAAATATTTCTCCTTTCCCATAACCATTCTAACCAAATAGTAATTTTCACTTCCTCTCCATGTTTGACCCTTTGATTCACCATGGATTAAATGCATCCTAAATGTTACATTGTGTAGGCACTAACTAGTGAAACAAAAAGACATTTATTGACCCACCTAAAAAAACTCTGAGTCATGCATCAATTATGAATTGATAAATTAATCATCATTAAGGTATAATTATTGAAAGTACAAATGTTCATATTCTTATTGGTTTGACATACAAATCTATTTAATTTAATAGTTGATAGATTAAGAATCACTTACATTAGGTCCCATGAAATTAACCAAACAACAATTTGTCTTAGTAAGAAAACACAAAAAGACTTTAACTTTCCCTCCTTCATCATCTTATGAAAATCTAGTAGACAAGTACGCAAAGCAAGAACAAAAGTACCAATAAAGGTGTCACAAAAAGGAACTGATTATACATTCCTCGGATGCCAACAATTCATTTAGAATATGGTTATCTACTTTATTTTCACACAGACCGATCAGTTACACAATTTCCACTACTTATTGAATATAATCTCAATGTGACTAGATAAATTTCATTAATTCTAAATCATATATTGTTATATTTATTAAGAAAAACAATGGAGGTGTAACAAAAGTTGTATATAGGATGTTCATATTTTGATAGAAAAATGAATATTAGAAGACCCACTATGATCAATGAGTGTGAGGATAATGGTGATATAAGACAGTGATTTGGCCGATGGATTCTTTATTACAAATTTAAGAACAATGTTGTTATCCTTTCAAAAATATTTTGATAACTTTTTTGGTTGAACAATACAACAAATTTTCTTTGTGAAAAACCACCTTGGGATTCCTATTATCTGATTGGGAGGTTTGACATTAAATTTTGTTGTATATTTTCTTTAACATGATTGAGGAGGCATGGTAAATAAATCAATACATGTATTTCATTTAAAGAAATCTTAACCAACAGGGAAAGGGTAAACGTCATATGTGGAAGAATGATATATGTTTTGTAACAAATAAGTAATTACTATTCATAAGAGAATTATTATACACATCATTTTATTACTGGATATGAACTCAATCAAATCTTCATTTCCTTTTTACAAATTAATCTGAGAAATGTCAGGTTCTAAGAAAATGTAAAGATGTTTATTAGTATCACAAGTTTCTTATATATGACTTGCAAGTTACAACAACCAATCATAGAATTCCATATTAGAGAGGAGCTATAGTGTCAAAACTACCTCAAGCAAGTGGACCAAAGAAAGTTCAAACTGGCCATGTCATTTTACCTTTAATGTAATTTTTTTATTATGCCACTTGCACAAGCATTCAGTCGGATATAGTATATTCATAAAACAATGTCATTCTAAGAGAGAAATACTAAAAAAAACAAGCATTAGAAGTGTGTGTGTGGATGTGTGTGTGAGATAATGATTTATCTGTTGGATTTTATGGTGTTAGAGTTATAAGCAGCAGAAACAAAAATTTTACTGGACATTAACCCATAACAATAGATCGCATCAACGACTATGTAATGGGAAGGATAATTTTAGCGAGATATACCTGGTCCTGGGGCTTATCTAATGACAATACCTCGCAGCCATGTACAATCTTTAACGTCATGTCTTGGACGGTGTCTGTGCAGCTCCTGGTCTTCATCATGGACTCTGTCCTCCACCACAGACGGCGGCTGACAAGTCCTCCAGAACTCAGATTACTTTTCCACAATTGTCTTTCCCTCATTATGCCTCCCTAATCGGGTAGCACTTTCTCAGACTCTTTCGATTACGAGAACTAGAGAGGACAACAACTTTGTAGAGAAAACTGATGTTCTGAGTTGTGTGTTCTGAGAATACCCTAATACCCCTCTATTTATAGTAGAGGGTAGGGTCAGGATTCCCAATCTATTCGGGAGTAGAAGGATTTAGAAATTCCATGAATAGTTTGTACTGCGGTAGCATAACTGGTCGGTTCACTAGTGAATTGGTCGGTTGGGAGTGTGAGTCGATCGGTCACCTAGTGAACTAGTTCTTTCACTCCCCAGATTTGCCTGCAATTGACTTTCCTTAATCGTTTCCAATTAATGCAAAGATTAATCCTTATTCCAATCGAATTGAACAAGTGAAATGTGACAGTTTTCCTCCAACCGAGAAAATCCTTATTTCCTCAATTGGCAGGACTATGAGCCGCCTGGTTCACCAAGTGAACCGGTCGGTTGGCTCATACTAGTCGATCGGCTCACAAGGGTGAACCAGTCGGTTGGCAGTCCTGACATTGTCAATGTAGTCGCCAATCAACCTGACACTCTAACCAGCTAGTTCAATACTTGAATTTGATAGTTTTGAGTCCAGTCAGTCAATTGTATGTTTAATTCAATACCTAGACACCTTTAGTCTCAATCTAAACATCATATATTATTGCCAACTTTTTCCGTTTACCAACTCATTCCGTTTCGTTTGTTGTTGTTTCAACTCGCACAAGGAAAACAAACAGCACACCAGTTCTGAGTCTGTAGATATTTGTGGACAACAAACCGTTCCTAAAAGGGCGCGGTCCATTTTCACGAGGCTGTCGCTGCACTGCATAGTGGCTTCCTTCTTCCCAATTTCTTTACTTTGGCTGGAACTACTTCACACCGCTTAAGAGCTTCAGATATATTTATGGGGTCTGCGTCTACAAACTACAGACAACCAGACTTATTCAAACTAACTAATCACGTTCACTTTACAACCAGACTTATTCAAACTAACTAATCACGTTCACTTTACAAAGAACCAAACGATTTAGTTGATGTTACAGTTCATCGATTTTGTTTTCATATTTTAGATTTCCTGGTGTGGGTTGCTTTTACTTGCAACCAGACAGGCCCTTAGCTTCCCACCCAACGGCTACCTCCTCGTATTAGATATCTTCTTGTCCTGGCACTCATCACAGTAATGTGATTTTACCCATAATTCACATTATAGCATAATGTAGCTTAAATATAATGCCTTTTTTATTTTAATTTTCAGTAATGTGATTTTACCTTTATGGTACTTTTTTGATTCTGTCAGTTCCACATGCATTCGGTCGGGTCTGGTTTGTTTTTTAAACAATGAGCTAAACCCTTTTTCTATTGTAGGGCATTCATAGTCATAATGTAATTTAAACGCGATAATAGTTATTCATATGCCAACAAGATATTAGGCAAGTAATCTTATAATTGTTTTCATAAGGAATCAACTTGTTATTGATAAAAAGTGAAACTAATTTTCATTCATGATACATTTCCATAAAATAGATATAATATATATAGAAACTAGTCATGTTAAATTAGCTTCAATAACATTAATATACTTCGAAGATAGAAAATGTTACATATATGTCACCATCAAGTGGGTAAAATTACCAAAAATTTAGATTAAGAAATACCTGGATGATCGAATTTTGTTGTGAATTACGTAGATTGATTGGGAAAAAGTAAAATGAGACTAGGAATTATGGTTTTTTTTCTTAACAATGGCTTACCCATTTTCTAGATAGAAATTCTTCTAGCAATTTATTATTGGCAGTGGTAGCATATACTTAAATGAACACTGCAAGAGTCAATGAATAATATAGAAAAATTTGTAACTGTGATATCAAAATAAAATAAGACATAAATTTTAGAAATTAAGATTATTTTGTAAATCTAATAACATGAGTGGAAAAGAAAATGATAAAAGGTGTGACACGTAGTAGATATCAACTGTACAATACATTATCAAGCATGATTATTGGTTTGCTGATATAGGTTGATATTTGTCAGTAAAGAAAGATGATGAAGAATATAATGGCATGTCAACTACCCACATATACATAGAACACTAAGTTTGGTGCATGGTGAATGAAGGAGAGGGGAAGTCAAGGGAGGAGAAGGTGAGAGAGGGGAAGGGAGGGGAGGAGAAACTTATTTTAACTAATTAGTGGATAAAACATATAACGATAGGAAAGCGTAAAGTTCTAATTAAAAATATTTCTCAAGAGCTGCAAGTCTTCCACATGGAAAAGTGTATGATATGTTTAAGAGGAAACAATAGATTAGAGTAAACAATATATACTAATTATATTAAGTGGACAAAGTATGAGAGGGATAAGTTATAAACGAAAACGATGTGAGAAAAAAAATAAAAAAAGAGATAGAAACATGGATAATTGTAATTATTGAGTTGCGATTGGAGGGAATTGTATTCATAAAAACAATTTTATAAATTTCAAGTTAACAAGAGAAACTAATTATCTAAATATTAGATGTGACAATAAAGGTACACACAATTTGAGGTTAAGAAAAGTATTAGACGTGGTCATAAGATTGTATCTCTAAAAGAATCAATGAGAAATGTTCCCAGAAACATATATAATACAGAGAAAATACTAAAATTAAAAAAAAACATCAATACATTTTCAATAAAGTCAATAGGAGTATTATATGATATACATTTATAGAAAAACTATTTTCTCAAATTCCTCCTTCAGTTCTTAGGAAAAAGGATGGCATATATTATAATCAGAAATTATTTGTTAACATATATATTCCTTATGACTTCATTTCGTACGGCATGCACAGAAATTGGGAAGGGATAGAACACATGAAAGAGGAAAAGGACGGAATGGAGATGAGGAAATTATTATTATTAATTTTTTGGTGATGTGTGCATGGAAAAACAATAAGGATAGATAAATATTAGAAAATTTTGTTGTATGGGTATATGGATGAAGAGGACTTTTTCATAACAAACCACAAAAGCATACAAATATATTTATCCAAATGCTTGGAAAATTCATAGAAAAGTGTTTTAGACAAAAACAAAAAGAATCTCTTCATGAGAGAAATAATTATTGACAACTATTATTAGAGGAGAACCAAATCTTTAGTATCCTTACAATATTCTTGACAGAGGAAAAATGGTGATATACATCTGGCTTATTATAAATAGTTATATAAAAACATGTCACTCTTTCTTGGATAGAATCTAATAGAGTGAACTTGTTCTTAAAGGGGAAATTGTTTAACAAATATTGACATGGAAGAAACCATAATTTTGGTATATCCACAAAGAACAAATGACAAGATAATGATATATGTTAATTTTGTTATTAATATTCATATAAAATTATGACTTGTATAGACATTAATTTGTTGGGAAACCTTTTTTGTTGGATAAAAGGTTTTGTGGGTACCTACTTGGGTGGAACTAATTTTGATAAAAACACAAGTTAAGGTAGAAATTAAAATATTTGTAGGAACTTTAGTCATAAAGAAATATAATCACAACATTAAATAAATTTTAGAAAATGTTCCTTACAACATCTATGGAGAGCCACTAGTTATTAATCTAAACTTTACTTGAAGTGATATATTTTTAAAGAGAATTTTTTTTAAAGGGGATAAACATTTTTTTTGTTGAGAAAGAACACCTTTACAAAACAAATAAAATGTTAGTTAGAAAAAGTCATATTTGGAGACAGTAAGATAGAGAAATAATAATTACAAAGAATGATCTCGTAGTGAATGAGTAAAATTTATTGGTGGAAAGATCTTGGATGACAACATGCTTTCTTAGTGAAGGGAAATATTTGAAACATTTTTGTATATTTGTCCAAATTATTAGGCGAGTGTAATAATACAACAGAGGGAGTAATAGAATAGCCGACACCTTAGGAAAAAAATATTCTACAAGAAACCAAACCGCCAGGGCTACAACCTATGTAAAACTACCTTCTAAGATAATTGATCTTTTGACTCAAGTGTCTTATAGTGGTAGTAGTACTAACGTTAAAAAAAAATGGTAGTACCACAACAGTGTTTAATTCTAAAAGTGAAACTTTTGGTGTGTGTATCTTTGGTTTATTTAATTTTGAAAGGAAGGAAATCTATATAAAATATCTTCCTAACTCATTTATTCAAAATAATAATTATTGGAGTCTTGAAAGGAAAAAACATTCCCTGATATAGCTTGCTTTTCTATGTGGATAAAAATAGAAAAAAAATTCTCCACGGGTTTCCAGTTAAATATTTCTCCTTTCCCATAACCATTCTAACCAAATAGTAATTTTCACTTCCTCTCCATGTTTGACCCTTTGATTCACCATGGATTAAATGCATCCTAAATGTTACATTGTGTAGGCACTAACTAGTGAAACAAAAAGACATTTATTGACCCACCTAAAAAAACTCTGAGTCATGCATCAATTATGAATTGATAAATTAATCATCATTAAGGTATAATTATTGAAAGTACAAATGTTCATATTCTTATTGGTTTGACATACAAATCTATTTAATTTAATAGTTGATAGATTAAGAATCACTTACATTAGGTCCCATGAAATTAACCAAACAACAATTTGTCTTAGTAAGAAAACACAAAAAGACTTTAACTTTCCCTCCTTCATCATCTTATGAAAATCTAGTAGACAAGTACGCAAAGCAAGAACAAAAGTACCAATAAAGGTGTCACAAAAAGGAACTGATTATACATTCCTCGGATGCCAACAATTCATTTAGAATATGGTTATCTACTTTATTTTCACACAGACCGATCAGTTACACAATTTCCACTACTTATTGAATATAATCTCAATGTGACTAGATAAATTTCATTAATTCTAAATCATATATTGTTATATTTATTAAGAAAAACAATGGAGGTGTAATAAAAGTTGTATATAGGATGTTCATATTTTGATAGAAAAATGAATATTAGAAGACCCACTATGATCAATGAGTGTGAGTATAATGGTGATATAAGACAGTGATTTGGCCGATGGATTCTTTATTACAAATTTAAGAACAATGTTGTTATCCTTTCAAAAATATTTTGATAACTTTTTTGGTTGAACAATACAACAAATTTTCTTTGTGAAAAACCACCTTGGGATTCCTATTATCTGATTGGGAGGTTTGACATTAAATTTTGTTGTATATTTTCTTTAACCTGATTGAGGAGGCATGGTAAATAAATCAATACATGTATTTCATTTAAAGAAATCTTAACCAACAGGGAAAGGGTAAACGTCATATGTGGAAGAATGATATATGTTTTGTAACAAATAAGTAATTACTATTCATAAGAGAATTATTATACACATCATTTTATTACTGGATATGAACTCAATCAAATCTTCATTTCCTTTTTACAAATTAAGCTGAGAAATGTCAGGTTCTAAGAAAATGTAAAGATGTTTATTAGTATCACAAGTTTCTTATATATGACTTGCAAGTTACAACAACCAATCATAGAATTCCATATTAGAGAGGAGCTATAATGTCAAAACTACCTCAAGCAAGTGGACCAAAGAAAGTTCAAACTGGCCATGTCATTTTACCTTTAATGTAATTTTTTTATTATGCCACTTGCACAAGCATTCAGTCGGATATAGTATATTCATAAAACAATGTCATTCTAAGAGAGAAATACTAAAAAAAAAGCATTAGAAGTGTGTGTGTGGATGTGTGTGTGAGATAATGATTTATCTGTTGGATTTTATGGTGTTAGAGTTATAAGCAGCAGAAACAAAAATTTTACTGGACATTAACCCATAACAATAGATCGCATCAACGACTATGTAATGGGAAGGATAATTTTAGCGAGATATACCTGGTCCTGGGGCTTATCTAATGACAATACCTCGCAGCCATGTACAATCTTTAACGTCATGTCTTGGACGGTGTCTGTGCAGCTCCTGGTCTTCATCATGGACTCTGTCCTCCACCACAGACGGCGGCTGACAAGTCCTCCAGAACTCAGATTACTTTTCCACAATTGTCTTTCCCTCATTATGCCTCCCTAATCGGGTAGCACTTTCTCAGACTCTCTCGATTACGAGAACTAGAGAGGACAACAACTTTGTAGAGAAAACTGATGTTCTGAGTTGTGTGTTCTGAGAATCCCCTAATACCCCTCTATTTATAGTAGAGGGTAGGGTCAGGATTCCCAATTTGTTCGGGAGTAGAAGGATTTAGAAATTCCATGAATAGTTTGTACTGCGGTAGCATAACTGGTCGGTTCACTAGTGAATTGGTCGGTTGGGAGTGTGAGTCGATCGGTCACCTAGTGAACTAGTTCTTTCACTCCCCAGATTTGCCTGCAATTGACTTTCCTTAATCGTTTCCAATTAATGCAAAGATTAATCCTTATTCCAATCGAATTGAACAAGTGAAATGTGACAATTTTCCTCCAACCGAGAAAATCCTTATTTCCTCAATTGGCAGGACTATGAGCCGCCTGGTTCACCAAGTGAACCGGTCGGTTGGCTCACACTAGTCGATCGGCTCACAAGGGTGAACCGGTCGGTTGGCAGTCCTGACATTGTCAATGTAGTCGCCAATCAACCTGACACTCTAACCAGCTAGTTCAATACTTGAATTTGATAGTTTTGAGTCCAGTCAGTCAATTGTATGTTTAATTCAATACCTAGACACCTTTAGTCTCAATCTAAACATCATTCATGGACAATCTCCTCTTCTAGGGGTATCCTATGTGTGTGACCATGTAGGTTCCAATTTACATTGGCCGTGAATGTTCATAACAACTGATGACATCACAAGCGATGGGCAGAATCTAGTAACTCATCATTGCTACCCAAGTAACACAGAAAGTTGGAGAACAAATTCAAACTACAATTTGTGATTAGTGTTACCATGATCGTCTAGTTCATTTGTCTCTGACATCCAGATTGAAATCGAGGCATGGAACGTCATCCTCTTCAACATTCAATCCATGTTCCTTGAACTAAAGCAAACTGTCTGAGATGCATGTGAGTTCACATATCATATATTGAATCACATGAGTATTGTAACATCCCTGACCTGGGTTATGCCTTAACCTTAGGTGTTTTCCTTAATAAAGTTGGTTATATGCTTGCTCTTATTTCTTGAAAAGTAATTAAGTTTCAATAGGAACTTATGTTTCAATTTAGTCCTTTTTGAATAATGTTGAAACATTATTTGGCTTGTTTTGGACTAAAGTGCAAATTACCCAAGTTGAGGGGTTAAATTGCAAATGTAACATGATGAGATGTTCCTCATGTGTTGAAGCATAATGAGAATGAATATGATGTAGATGTATGGCTTATGGTAGCCTAAGTACCAAGAAAGAGTTGATAAAGCAATGCTTGTGCATTAAAACCTAGTTTTGGTGTAATGTGCAATTTACCCAAAAACCCAGGGTTTAATATGCAAATTACCACTTCAAAATAGTCCCTAATATTTCTTGGAATCATATAGAGCAAAGAAAATGAGAGGGGAATCTCATTTGAACCACTTTGGAGGAGAGAGAATCTTGATATTAAAATAATCAAGATTTAAGCATAATTGGAACTTTACTTCAATTTAATGCAAAAATAAATATATTAATCGAAGTGCCCTTCAACCAAAATTATGGTGGTTGAAATCCATATATGTGTACGTTCTTGTGCCTTTCAAAGGCAATGAAAATATCTTAAGGAGGTGAAGAACCCACTCACATTATTATAAGGAAAAGAAATATCCACTCACATATGGATATTGTTATAATATGGTTTAAGGGGCTTAATTTGCTTTTCTTTAAAACATGGATAATTGAGAGGAATAAGAAGCAAAGGGGATAGCCTCGTAACCAAGGAAGGGGAAGGGGGGAAAAGGCAAGGAAATGGAGGAGATAATTCCTACTTTCTCTCTCCTAAATGAATTTTCAATAAAATGCATATATACCCATATATCCATAGCTTGGATGGGTAATTCTGAAGTCACCTTCACTTCCTGTTTGCAAAAACGACCAAGGGAGCTTGGAGAAACAGGAGGACGACCCCCAACCTATTGGTAAGCTTCTTGACCTTCGTTTACCTTGATTCCATGGTGGAAATCGAAAATCGATGCATGATTTCTTCATATCTCAATCCCATCTTCAATTCTAACCATTCCTTTTCACTAAAAGCTTGAGGACGAGCCTTGGAATAGTGAAAGGAGTTGCATCCACCATTTTTTACGTGAGATTCAAGCTTTGAAGCTCAATTGGAGGCAGTTTTTATAACTTGAACCCTTACTATTGTTATTGCATTCAATTCCTTATCATTTGTTGATCAATTGTTCTTCTTGAAATTCACTTGATCAAATTGTTAGAACCACCATGAAAATCACGCCAAAATGTGAAGGATCGTAGCTTGATGATGATGATATAATCATAAGCTCACACCTCCAAAAATATCTATTCCAATCGATTTCAATGGTTTGGTCCAAACGGTTTCACCAAACCGTTTGGAGACCAAATGGTTTCCAAACCGTTTGGAGACCAAACAGTTTCCAAACCAGTTGGAGGTTTGGATCCCAAACCGTTTAGAAATGTTGACCGTTTGGATGGGTTGACCATTTGAGGTC
This sequence comes from Alisma plantago-aquatica, assembly GCA_963693085.1. Lineage (NCBI taxonomy): Eukaryota > Viridiplantae > Streptophyta > Magnoliopsida > Alismatales > Alismataceae > Alisma > Alisma plantago-aquatica. The sequence continues at coordinate 778,700,908 of OY856413.1, forward strand.
AGAACCCTAGTACATGTCGGATGATGATCCAATGGCTCCAATTGATTGATTCAACATATGGACAATCCTCCAATTAGAAACCCTAATCGGGTTAAGTGCTGAAATTTTAATTGATTGAGTTGATATTTTGGGTTGATTAACCCAATCGGTCTCAATACCATTTGGAGATCACCCAAACGGTCTCAAGACCGTTTGGATGTCAACCAAGACCGTTTGGAGGTTTAGGGTTGAGTATGTTTGACCGTTTGAAGACCCAAAGATATCAAATTGAAATGCAATCCATAGCTAAATTGATGATCAATCCAATGATGCAAACCCTAACTGATTTTCATATATTTTAATGATGGATGAGGCAAACGGTCTCAAGACCATTTGAAGGTCAACCAAGACCATTTGGAGGTCATCCAAACGACCTCAAGACCATTTCAGGTCAGGTCATATCAGATTTTGATGATGATTCATTGATTACAATTGAACCGGTTCCACAATGTTGACCATTGATGGTTCCTTGAATCTAAAACTCTAATTGATGGTTTCTTGGTGATAAACCCTAGATTAATTGGGTTCAAAACGCTAATTGAAGGTCTAATTGAAGGGTGATTCAATGGTCCAGTTGATTAATAAATCAGTGGTTCATTTGATAGATGGTTCAATGATTGTAACCCTGAATTGATTAAGTGAAGGAAGATCTTTTTGGTCCATTCGGTTTTGAGAGAGTTTGGACCAAATGGTCTCAAGACCATTTGGGATCAAATGGTCTCAAGACCATTTGAGACCAAACGGTCTCAAAACCGTTTGAAGACTCAAGTCCAATCGGTTTCAACACACTTCTTAAACGGTTTCAATCCGTTTAGAGATCAAAGGGGTCAAGGTCGTTTGGTGATTCAATGTGATCAAATCAATTGATAACTTAAGGTGATGATTGATCCATTGATCCAATGATTGATGTTAATGATTATCAATGATAGGTAAAAAGGTTGAAATCCTAAAGTACCTAGATAATCAGTACCTTTAAAATGATTAACCCTACAAGCTTATGAAAGCAATATCTCTATACACTATGTCAACCATAGTTGTATATATAAAATTGATTGAAAGGTTGATGTAACCTGATCAAGTTTAGAGGATGATAGAAAGGAATTCATACATAAGTATTGATCATGTGGTGATTAGGGTTATGATCCTTAGTAAAGAGATCATGAAACCCTAATCCATAAGGTTAATGAACCCTAACCCTAATTCTGGGTAACATAATGTAAAACCCCAAATAAGGGAATTGAGAGTGAAACCCTAATTGGGATGAGTATCTCTAATTGATATGAAATGAGAAACCCTAATTGAGGCTGATTCCATGAGAAACCCTAATTGAGGGTGATTCCATGTGAAACCCTAATTGAGGGTGATTCCATGAGAAACCCTAATTGAGGTTGATTCCATGAGAAACCCTAATTGAGGGTGATTCCATGAGAAACCCTAATTGGGATGAATAGTAAACCCTAATTATGAGAAATGTGATGTGAAAGCCTAATAAAGGGTGATGCTATATGTGAAATCCTAACCCTAATGAAGTATGATGGTATGTGAAACCCTAAACCCTACTAAAGGTTGATGGTAAGGGAGACCTGATCCTAATAATGGAATAGTAATTATTACACTGATAAAGGAAATATCTAAAGTGATTGATTATAGGTAATCTTATAGCAAGCAATGCCTTAACTTGAAATGAGTCCATATCTTTGAGGATAGTTGGACCATTCTTGTGTGTGACCTATGCACTTCATGGTAAAAGTGATAGGTTAGTTGATGAATGTATTAAGATAGGAAATACCTTAATCCAAGATAAGTTGATAATTCAAGTAAGTTGGAAGTAATGAGGAAAGTGATACATCAAGACATGATAGATATCTCTTTTAGCATTCCAGGGTTGATATACCTTGATGCACCCCAAATCCAATATACTTGGACAAGAAACACATGGTGGGATATGTAAATGGTTACAATGAATTGTAATGAGTTTGATATACTTTGATAAATATAGGCTAATATACCTTGAGAATGGGGTTAAGCCAAATTAATGAGTATGATGTAATCATACCATGATAAGGATGAGAAATGAACTCATACCTTATATTGATGATCATTTAATGATAAATGTTAAGAGTAATAAACATGATTGAATACTCAAGATGTTAATGGATGATCCTAGAGGTGTGGAGCAATGTATTAAGGTTGATTTGATAAATATGAAATCCTAATGTGAGATGGGAAACACTAACCCTAAATTGGGTAATGGGACATGAGAAACCCTAATGTGATGTGAATAGTAAGCCCTAACACTATTGAGGAAATAATGGTGTTACTCTTGTATTACATGAGGTAATATGTTGTTGTTACCTAGTGAGAGGTGACAAGATGTGTAATGGCCTTGTGAACCATAAGATCAGATGTTGCCTATTGATAGGTGACAAGAAGATGTTCAATGGCCTTGTGAGCCATATGGTTAGATGTTGCCTAGTGAGAGGTGAAAAGATGTTTTAAGTATGGCCATATAATTCTCAGTCTCTCTTATCAAGGGGCCCTCGATATCATACTCCTTATAGGAGGGACAAATCCCATCTCTATCACTCACAATCTATCCCCATGTGTCAAAGTCACCCAACCATCACCTTTATAACAACCCATGTTTCAGGACTATGTTTGATGATGTCAAAGTGTACCCAGTGACATGTGACGAGTGTAGTGATTTCAAGTCTATGAACCACAATCACCCCCATCAGTATGAGAGATGATTGTGACTACCATTCGATGGTATCCATGTATCACTCTCAAGGTGGATTTGTCTGGTATACTATTCTCTAACATTTATCTGTGTGCTTGACTTGATATCATATATCATGACTAATGAGACTCTGTCATCAGTCAACACACACTCTAGTATTATGTATTATTGTTTTCTATTTTGCTTCCACAGTAATATTTGACTAGGGACATAACAGGAATGTATGTACTCTTATCATACATATGATCTCATTGTTCAGGTCCTCAACCTGTAGACATATGGCATTGAGTCACATCTTTCTTTAGACATCGATCATGTATGTGTCATCATCTCATGAGTGAGACAAACATGATAGACAAAATTACCTTTATCATTATCAAATCAAGTACCATATGCCTCATTGCAATCATCATATGATTGGCTCTATGGGCATACAATACCAACATACTCCCACTTGCACTTAGAGACAATCATCGACGAATCATATTTCAAGTGATCTTAACATGTCCGTCATGTTTCTTCTGCACAATTACTTTTATAGCGGGTAAGAAACATTTGCTTCAATTCGGTATATTTCATGTTTCACATCCCCTCAATGTACGACAACTCATATGAGATGGAAGTTCCATAGTATGCTATCTAAAATTCGTTTGCCTAACCAGTAGCTCCATTGTTGTCACAATATCACTACTGAGTCACCAATGGTTGGAACCTCCAATAATTTCATCCATATGAACTTCTAGATGCATACAATATCCTTTACAATGTTCGTAACACTAAGGTACTCAACTTCTTATTGTAGAATTAATCAATTGTTTTATGTTGGAACATTTCAAACTAACAATTCTTATTCCAAGGTCAAAATACAATTTTTTCATTTCGAAAGCTTGCATCAGTGTAACTCTTTAGACCCAACTCTTCCTTATTACCATAATCAAAGAACTAATCCTTTTAGTACTTTACAAGTACACAAAGATGTCCTTCATGGTATTGTAGTAACTCTTACTAGAGTTCGATAGATATCCATTCGTCATGTCCAATACATATGAGATAATTGGATATTTATATCATCTTGTCATACAAGATGATGATTTCATATGTTCTTGTCATGTCCAATGCATACAAGATGATGAGTTCATATATTCTTTTCATTTCCCATACATACAAGATAATTAGTTCATATTTTCTTGTCATGTCCAATACATACAAGATAAAGAGATGATTTCATATATGATAGATCCAATTGTGAATGCATATGGTATCTATCCATGTGTTCTTTATTCTTTATAACAAATGGGACACTTGGCTCTTGAGAGACGAACTCCATGGAACATGGACAAGTTCTCTGTCACCATGTTGAACTCATTCAGCATCTAGCCAAAATATGTTCTCTTTCCTAGGACAATAAGCCCTCTTGATCTATCTATATAGATCTTGATTTCTATCACATAGGGTGCTTCTCTATAAACCTTTTAGAATACACTTGATTGCCAGATTTTGTAGTATAAGGATGATACTCCCCATAAATATGTGGAATATATATATGCTCCCACTAAATTCTTGTAAACACACATTACATATTCATTTTGACTCAAGTCAAACTCTTTGACTATCTTATCAAAGTGAAGATCCAATTCTATGGTGCTTGATTCAATCCAGAATTGATCTATGCAACTTTATAAACTTTATTTACATTATTGGATTTATCAAACATTTAGGTTGTGTTACATACACATCCTGCACAATATTCCATTGAAGTAATGAGGTATTAATATCCATATGAGAAATATCATAGTCATATTAAGCTACAATGGCAAGCATTATCCAGAGGGATTTATCCATGGTAACTGCCGAAAAGATTTCACCATGTTCAACACCTTGAACTTGTTAGAAACTCTTTTCAACCAACTTACCCACCATGTCAGTCTTCTTCTGGAAGACCCAAAAGTACCCTATGGGTTTTACCCCTTCAGGTGGATCAACCAAGGTCATACTTTGTTGATGTACATGGTCTCCATCTTGGATTTCATGGCTTCAAAGCATATCTCAGTTTCTGGCTCTCATTAGCTTCTAGGTAGATTTTTGACTCATCATATGATCAACTCACCGCCTTTTTGTCCATAAGATATCACATATCATTTACGTACAAGGCGTTCTCTACTAGAACAATGTGTTTTGTGTGTTAGTTAAGGAACTTTGAGATTCTACGACATTTTGTGGTTCTCTTCATTCCCTGTGTAAAACATGTGCCCAAAAGGAAATTTGAAGTTTTAGCTAGTAATCACCCTCTAGCTTATCAAGGTGTGATTCCTTCTTTCTGATAGACTTCTCATAATACACTATCATTGTGTTTTAGACGGATTCCATCATGATACATGATCACGATCTTCCAGAAGGTGCTCAAACTCTTGGTGCATAGTATTTCCATATCGATTATATCGAAATTTAATACTTATACCAAGTTTGTTATGTACTTCACTTATGATCTTCTTGAACACTTGAAGAGATTCATGTTTGTATTTTATTAAATACAAACTACCATATCTACTGAGGTCATCAGTAAATATAATTAAGTACTATTGATTACCTTTAGCATTTATTCTAAAAGGTCTATATACATCAATATGTATAATACTTCATAGAATATTTGTTCTCCCACTACATCTAGTAAAGAAACTTTGTCATAGTGCTCAATTAATGAGATTAACATGTCTCTATTGGTTCAATAACCAAAATGGGTCTAGATAACCATCAAATGGATTTCTAGAAATGCAATTCTCATTTATGCACTACAAATGACTATTCTATAGGCATTCAAGTTTGAGTTATCATGTCATTCATTACATATGTCACACGCATTCGTCTCTTTAACTATCAAGTATAGTTGATGAGACATAGGCATTGACAACAAAAATCATTTCTTTAAAATGAAACATCAGTCCATTACACTCTTGTCCATACAAGATGTATGACGATTTCATTCATGGAAGATGTATAATAGCAATTCACTAATTCTATTATATGCCCATGAATGTCATATTGCAACCGTAATGGTAGCAACTCTTGCTCCGTAAAGTTTCTAGCTTACTTTTTCTTAGGTCCTGAAGTAGAGATCTCTATCTCTTTCATCTTCCTGAGATCCTCTATAAAGAGGTTATTTCCCATTCCAACTTACCCCTCTCCATATCTTGAGTGATGAAGACTTGGACATAAGTTTGGCTTCAAAACACTTCTTGACCATGCTTTAGTCTATGGACTTCACTCTACTGATCATTATCACAGGTTTTTTCCTTTCTTCATTCATGCTTTGGCATCAACATGCCAAGCACTTCAGACAGTGGATTACCCAAGTTTGTCAACATTTGTAAACTGGCTATATGATTCAAACAACGATTTGTAGAATCATATGTTTGTCCAACTCTTGACCTATAAGAAATCACAGTTAATCTATATGCACAATCATATTGAGCATATGAGATTATACTTGATCTCCATCTGTCTGATTATACTCAAACATTGCTTTGAAGACATTATACCTTTCATACTTTACATGATTCTTAAGATGTATAACCATCTCAAGAATGTCCATACTTCAATATATTTATGCAACTGATAGTTCATATAACTCAAAGTAAGGTTCTTGATGTCTTAGGCATCATTGGCATACTTCAAGTAAGCATCCAATTTTAGCCTTAGGCACATTTTGAGGGGTTCTAATGGCTCTGGTCTTTCAAGGACTTTAGAGTTTACACTCACTATTGAGAACACTTCTCAAAGGTCTCAAATTAGATTTGAAGTTTAACCCGTTTATGAAATGATCGCAACAATAATGTATTTATGTTTGTCATTTGCATTCTATAAAAGAATTTTGCAACAATTTTTTATTTATTAGATTTGATAAATTTCATGATATTAATTAGGCCTTTAATTAATTATCGCTCCCACTATTTGGTTCAAATTGATAACCCTCGTGTATCAATTCATAAGATTGCAGTGTACAATCTTCTAGTGGACAATATCCATATTTCATCAAATTATGAGTCAGCTTTGGCTGATCGCCCACAACTTGACTATTTAGGTAGGCCAACATGCCAATTGCATCATATACAATTCTTGGATAGATGACATGCGCAACTCTTTTCCATGATCATCTACATGCCTATGGAGCTTAGACTCTCTAAGAATCACCAGTTAAGTATGGCCCAAAAGACAACACGATGAATAGGCACCCTACTTTGGCAGAACCTACATGTCTACCATCACACTTCCACGAGGTTGGACCGCGCACCACGCTTTGGTATAACCTATGATTGGTCGATCAAGCTTTTCATGTGTGCAACAAATGGAAGGCATCTAAGACTTTAATATTGTATTTGAGGGATTTCATATAAGTATATATACATATCCATTCACCACATATTTATAGAATGTATCATATACATGAAATAACTACAACGAGAACCATGCAATATCAATAAAAGCTATGATTATGATCACCATATTGTAATTCCTTGGAGCCACACGGAATTATGGTCATCTAACGTCTACATCATATGCAACATGTTGTTGATGAACATCTTTGTGTTTGAACCATTTCTAGTTGATCGACTCATCCTATGACACGATCAGCTCACCTCCTGGTTGGTTGGTTGGTCAGTTAGGCCTCCGATGTCTGGACACCTCCAACAAGCGGTTGGTCCATAAGTCGGTCGATCTGGCTCCATCTTTGCAATCCTCCTTGGTATTCCAAGTGGTCAGCTCGTCTGGTGCTGAGCATCTTCTTCTTCGATGTAACAGAAAATAAACTATTCTACTTTAACATAATCTTTGGGAAACCTCAATTTACATTCGAGGGGATCAAAGGTAGAAGAGAAAAGATCTCGAGTTATCTCGAGATACATATGGAATAGAAGGTAGAGGATCGATATGCAAACTGAGATGCAAACAACTATTACCAATCAAGTACACACAGGGTTTATAGACCATAACCATGCGACACATCCACCATCGAAACCATTTTAGGGTGACATATATCAATTGCAAATATACCATATCATATACGTATATTAGTTTGTGGTCGCATGTGGTATTTAGTCGGATATACACATTAATCATTTTAAATATTCACATCCTGTACAATAAATAAATGACGATAAAACCAAAATCCAATCATATTGATTTATCCCAAAACATAATGTGTTGACGTGGCTCTGATACCACTGTTGGGTTTTATGCCCTCAGAGTAGGCAGTGAATTTTTTTTTTACTAGCCATTAACCCATAACAGGAGATCGCATCAATGACTATGTAATGGGAAGGATGGCTTTAGTGAGATATACATGGTCCTGGGGCTTGCCTAGTGACAATACCTTGCAGCCTTGTACAGTCTTCAACACCATGTTTTGGATGGTATTTGTGCAGCTCTTGGTCTTCACCATGGACTCTGTCCTCCACCACGGATTGCGACTAACATGTCCTCCTGAGCAGCAGACATCACCCCACATCTACATATAGTCCACATGGACTACCTGAAACTCCTACTGTTCTAGAGGAACTGGTAGGAAGGAGACGACCCTCCTGTTGGTGTACTAGCACCAACCTACTCACCCAAACTCAGACAATTTTTTTGCAGTTGTCATTCCCTCACTATGCCTCCCTAGTTGGGTAGCACTTGCTCGGGCTGTCTCGATTACCAGAATTAGAGAGGACAACAACTTTGTAGAGAAACTGATGTTCTGAGTTGTGTGTTCTAAGAAGCCCAAAAAACCCCTCTATTTATAGTAGAGGGTTGGGTCAGGGTTCCCAGTTTGTTCGAGAATAGAAGGATCTAAAAATTCCATGAATAATTTATATTGCGGAAGGCGAACTGGTTAGTTCACTAGTGAACCATTTGGTTGGGAGTGTGTGCAATCAGTTCACCCAGTGAGCCGATCGTTTCACTTCCCAGACTTTCCTGCAATGGACTTTCCTCAATCGTTTCCAATTAATGTCAAAGATTAATCCTTATTCTAATCAAATTGAACAAGTAAACCGTGAAACTTTTCCTCCAACTGGGCAAATCCTTATTTCCTTGGTTAGCAGGACTGTGAGCCACCTGGTTCACCAAGTGAACCAGTTGGTTGTCTCACACCAGTCGATCGGCTCACAAGGGTGAACCGGTCTATTGGCAGTCCTGACATTGCCAATGTAGTCTCCAATCAACCTGACACTCTAACCAGCTAGTTCAACACTTGAAATTGATATTTCTAATTCTAGTCAGTCAATTGTATGATTAATTGAGTACCTAAAAACCTTTAGTCTCAATCTAAACATCATTCATTGACAATCTCCTCTTCTAGGGGTATCCTATGTGTGTGACCCTACAGGTTCCAATTTACGTTGGTAGGGAATGTTCATAAAAAACTTATGACATCACAAGCAATGAGCAGAATCTAGTAAGTTGTCATTGCTACCCAAGTAACTCAGAAAGTTGGAGAAAAACTTCAACCTACAATCTGTGATTAGTGTTACCATGATCGTATAGTTCATTTGTCAATGACATCTGGATTGAACTCGAGACATGGAACGTCATCCTCTTCAACATTCATTCCATGTTCCTTGAACTAGAGCAGTCTGTCTGAGATGCATGTGAGTTCACATATCATATATTGAATCACATGAGTATGGCCATACAATTCTAAGTCTCGCTTATCAAGGGGCCCTCGATATCATACTCCTTGTAGGAGGGAAAAGTCTCATCTCTATCACTCACAGTCTATCCACATGTGTCAAAGTCACCCAACCATCACCTTAATAACAACCCATGTTTCAGGACTATGTTTGATGATGTCAAAGTGTACCCAACGACATGTGATGAGTGTAGTGATTTCAGGTCTAAGATCAACAATCACTACCATCACTATGAGAAATGATTGTGACTACCATTCGATGGTATTCATGTATCACTCTCAAGGTGGGTCTGTCTGATATACTATTCTCTAACATATATCTTTTTGCTTGACTTGATATCATTTATCATGACTAATGAGACTCTGCCATCAGTAAACGTAAAATCTAGTCTTATGTATTATTTTTGTCTATTTTGCTTCCACAATAATATTCGACTAGGGATATAATAAGAATGTATGTACTCTTATCATACATATGGTCTTGTTGTTCAATTCCTCAACCTAAAGACATATGGCATTGAGTCACATCATTCTTTAGATATATATCATGTATGTGTCATCATCTCATGAGTGATTCAAACATGATAGATAGAATTACCTTTATTATTATCAAATCAAGTATCATATGCCTCATTGCAATCATCATATGATTGACTCTCTGGGTATACTATAACAACACTATCATCGATTACCTAAATGTAATAAACATACACATATATGGCAATATAATTTTATAATGTTTTAAGATAGCATTACTAATTGATCATGACACCAACAAAAACATTTTAAGAATGGGTATTTTCTTAAGTTTATCATTTGGATATAATATGTGTACACTAAAAGTAACCTAAATTAAAATTGAATAGAATAATTCAAAATTGATGGCTCGAAGAAACTTGCCAAGTTAGTAAGCTAGTTGCACATATAAGAATGAAAAGATCAAACACTAAGATTCATTGATTGGTCTAACAATAATGTTTCATATATATGTTAATTTTGTTTTGTTTATAAGTACATTTTTCATGCATTTATTCATTTAATTTTATAAAACTGCCATTTTCAATTTGAGTACAAGTTTCCTCTCTGATTAATGACATTTATACTCACTCGACTAATATTGACTAAAGGTTGATTATTAATAGTATGACTATGAAGAGAACACATAAATTTGTTTATACAGGTCACTTTAATCAACTCACAATAGTGTGCACACAGTATGTAACTTTTTCATATGAAACTGTTGAGCTTTGCTAATGCTTTAAACATACAATTACTAAATCATTCACATTGATTTTAAATATTATCAATGTGGTATCTTAACCCTACATGTCATTGCCTTAGCAATTTTTGTTTCAAAATTTCCATGTTTTCAAAAACGAAGAGTTGAGCATCTCAAAATGGATAATATTTTTGCAAACCATATTAGTGAGTAGGTAAACTATGAGCTAAACCCTTTTTCTATTATAGAACATTCACAAGTCATAATGTAATTTAAACAAGATATAATGTATTCATATTCCACCAAGATATTAGGAAAGTAATTTTATCATTTTTTTCATAGTTTTAATCAACTTATTATCGATAAAAAGTTAAACTTATTTTCTTACATGATACATTAGTTCCATAAAATGAGATATACTATATATGGAAATTAGTTGTCTTAAATTATCTTGAACAGATGTAACATACTTAAAAGATAGAAAATGTTGCATGTGTGTCACCATCAAATGGGTGAAATTACCAAAAATTTAGATTAAGAAATACCTGGATGAATGAAATTTATGGTTATTAGGCAGATCCATTTGGAAAAAGTAAAAAGAGACTAAGAATCATGGCTTTTTTTTCTTAACAAAGGCTTACTCATTTTCTAACTAGAAAATATTTTGGTGGGTATCTAGCAATTTATTAGTGGCAGTGGTAGAAAATACTTTAATGAACAATGCAACAGTCAATGAATATTGTAGAGAATTTTCTAATTGTGATATCAAAATAAATTAAGATATAAACTTTTGGAAATTAAGATTAGTTGTTAAATCTCATAAAATGAGAATGAAGGAAAGTGATAAGAGGTGTGATACAAAGTAGATATCAACTGTATAACACGTTATCAATCATTATTTTTGTTTGTTGATATAGATTGACATGTGTTAGTAAAGAAGGATTATGAACAATATAATGACAAGTCAATGATAACCTACCATTTTGTGATATAAAATAAATTAAGATATAAACTTATTGTGATATCAAAATAAATTAAGATATAAACTTTTGGAAATTAAGATTAGTTGTTAAATCTCATAAAATGAGAATGAAGGAAAGTGACAAGAGGTGTGATACAAAGTAGATATCAACTGTATAACACGTTATCAATCATTATTTTTGTTTGTTGATATAGATTGACATGTGTTAGTAAAGAAGGATTATGAACAATATAATGACAAGTCAATGATAACCTACCATTTTGTGATGTTATCTTATTAGTTTTTTCTTAGTTTTCCATACTCTTTCTTAGATAAATTAGATAGAATAATAAACTTTCTGCTTTATTATGAATATACCAATAGACTGACATTTCCTTTTTTCTCTTACAGGAAAACACAAAAAAATTGCAAAAACTCCGAACGGTCCCAAGACCGAATGAACCCCAAACGGTCCTGAGACCGAATGGAAGCCAACCGGTCACGAGATCGAATGGAAGACAACCGGTCACGAGACCGAATGGAAGCCAACTGGTCCTGAGACCGAATGGAACCCGACCGGTCCCGAGACCGAATGGAAGCCAACCGGTCCCGAGACCGTATGAAGACAAACCGGTCTCGAGACCGTATGAGGCTGAATGGTCCCAAGACCGTGTGAAGGCCAAACTGTCCCGAGACCGTATGAAGGCCAAACGATCCCAAGACCGTATGAACGTAAACAATTTCAAGAACAAACGATCCAAACGGTCTCCAAACCGAGAGAGTCCAAATGGTCTCCAAATCGTGAGAGAGTCCAAACGGTCACCACAACCGTTTGGACCCACATAACCCAAAACCGTTCAAGATTCACTCAAATCCAATAAACAGGACCCATGGGGTCCTCGCAAAGGAGCAACTCTCAGACGCCCAAAGGCTGCCCCAACCGTTCCAGAGTTGTTTCATCCTCCATCCTCCGCCCCAAGGCTGCCGGTCCAAGATCCACATTCCATCCTCAAGTTACTTCCTCTCTCATCGACATAGAATGTGGGAAGTGAAGGGTTCTTCATCATGGCAACCACGTGGTGTTAAGATAGTTTCTCTATACTCCAAGGGGTCGACCTTCCTCCCTCCTATGTGGAGATTATGCTTTATTTCTCTCTTCCCGCATCCTTCTTTATTCTTGCCATGAGCGAGTCATCCCATACACTAGGGTGCGGGGAGTAGCCCCGCTACCCATGTTTTAATTTCATACATTGTAATTCATGAGTTTGCAATAGAAAATTACTATCTTTTCAGTTCAACATCAATCATTTGATGAATGCTAGTTGCTTGATCACCAACTTGTGTTATCTATTATCTACTAGTACAAATAGTCTATGTTTGTACTTTTAGATTTGAATATCGACTGTATGTTGGTTCTTGATGTATGTAGTCACCATACATCTATTTGGTAACTAGGAACGTTTCTCAAGGAGTGGAGTAAACTCACCTCCAACATTGTACTTTCATACTTTAAAATGGAATCAATTGATGTATGAAAGTACAACCTTGACAGGTCGAGGAACACACTTTGTGAGGGGAGCGATGCAAAGTAAGTGACCATTCATTTGGGGATGGCTGGCATTGCAATACTCCCACATTTCTTGTAGTTAGTTATCTGAAAGGAAGCTAAGTCTACAAAGATACTAACTGTTTAGACCCCTTTTCTTTGCAAGCCATTTTATTATGATGTATGTTTTGATTCATGCATGGTGGTGGTGAAACTTGGTCACATCCTAGTGGTTTCCCCAAATATCATTTACAACCTCAAATTTACTTTTCTGCAATTTACTTTACTTTGGACTTTAGTTTAATCATCAAATCAACTCTTCAATCTAAATATCAACCTTCAAGTAGATAAGTAGAATTATTACGTTTTCCATCTTGTTAAACTCTTAAAAAGACTGTTGGCTCGTGGATTCGACCCTTAACTGTACTACGATAAGACTTCCACATATCTTAGCATACGTGGGTGGACATCATATTATAGCACATGAAAGGCTAAACTTAGAGACTTACTATCTCTAGGATTTTTAGTGGTGCACACAACTCCATGTGAATGGAGGCTCCATCAAAAATTGGCACTGTTGTTGGTGTTGGTATGTATGCCCTGAGAGCCAATCATGGGATGATTGGTGGGATACATTAAGATTGATTTGATAAACATCAAAGGCAAGCTTCCAATTCTTTCTGGTTTAGTCATTTGAGATAGTGATAGAACAGATTGAATGTCTAGAGAATGACAGTACTCAATGACGTATGCCTTCAGGTTCAGGACCTGAACGATGAGATCATACAAATGCTAAGAGTTTATACATTCTTGTTATGTCCCTAGTCGGATGTCATTGTGGAAGGTAGATAGACAGAAATGACACACAAGACTAGATTGTGGTGTTGGTTGATGACAAAATCTCATTAGTCATGATATAGAGATATCAAACCAAACACATAGGTACATGTTAGAGAACAGGTGTACCGGACAGACCCACCGTGAGTTTGACACATGGAACCATGACATGGTAGTCGTAGTCAGTACTCACAGTGATGGTGGTGAGTGTGATTCTTTGACCTAAAATCACTACACTCAACACATGTCGTTGGGCACACTTTGACATCATCAAACGCAGTCCTGAAACATGGGTTGTTATAAAGGTGATGATTGGGTGGCTTTGACACATGGGGCTTTTGAGGGGTGAATGATAGATATGGGATTTGTCCCTCCTGAGGGAGTTTGATATCCATGGCCTCTTGATGAGTAGGATTGAGAAAGGCATGCACGCATGTGTGAATCAGTATGTGATATTGATGTCATAACATATCTCTTCCAATATACTCTGAGATCAAGAAAGTGAATGAACGATGACAGGATGACTGTTCCATGCCTCGAGTTCATGCAGGATATCAGTGACAAAGGAATTATACATTCACTGTAACACCATTCACGGATTGTAGGATTGAAAGTTGTTCTCCAACTTTCTATTTCACTTGGGTAGCACTGATGTGTGACTAGGCACCGCTATTTGCTTGTGAAGTCATAAGTGTTATGGACTTTCACTGCCAACGTGAAATGGACCTGCAGGGTCACACACATAGGATTTAACCTGGAAGAGGAGTTTTGTCCACAAACAATGTTTAGATTGATTACTAAAGGAGTTTAGTAGTTCAATTAAACACTCAATTAATTGATAGCTCAATATCATAATGTTCAAGGTGTTGGACTGATTGATTAGAGTATCAGATTGATTGAAACTGCAATTGACTGATTCTGCACAATCTGCACTGCCAACCAATCGGCTCATGTGATGAACCGATCGGCTGAGCTTGGTGAACCGATCGGCTCAGGTGGTGAGTCGATCGGCTCTTGGATAGGGTGAAATGATTGCTTCAAGTGTTGAAACAATTGTTTCACCTGATGCAACCGAGCAAGTTGGGAAAGTAGTATTGGTGAGAAATTTATTTTTTGTTTCACTTGCCCAATTTGATTGGAACAAGGATAGGTATTTGATACCAATTAGAAACAAAAGAAGAAAAGTCAATCGGGAACTGATCAGGACCACGAACCGACCGATTCATAAGTGAACTGACTGTTTCATGGGTCCCAACCGATCGATTGAGGTGTCAACTGACTGGCTCAGGTCCCCAATCGACCGTTTCAGAAATGAAACAATCGGTTCAGGTTGCGCAGTTGGTTGTTTTTGTGGAAAATCTTGAACCCTTTTACTCCTGCTTTAGTCCCGCATTGCCCGGGATAGAGAACCCTGTCCCATGACCCTCCTATATATATAGTGGTATTGGGGGCTTCTCAAAGAACAACTCAGTGCAACCAGTTGCTCTGTAAAGTTGCCGTTCTCTCTGGTTTTGGTAACTGAGAGAGCCCGAGCAAGTGCTACCCGATAAGGGAGGCACATCAAGGGAAAGACAACTACAGAAAGCGAATGGTGGCAGGAGAGTGTGTCGGTGACTAGTACACCGACAAGAGGGTGTGACTCCTTCCAATTTCTTGTGAGACAAGGAGATTGGAGTTCCAGGTGATCAGTGTGGACTACTTCAGAGGAAGGAGATTTCTTCCGCTTGGAGGACAGCTGTCAATCTCAACATTCCTGGTGAGACCAGGAGTCGTCAGTCCCGGTGCGACCAGGAGCTGCACAGACACCGTCCAAGACCGGAGGTGTAGACCGTGCAAGCCGTGAGGTATTGTCTCCGAGCAAGCCTCGGGACAAGGTGTGATTCCATAAACCATCCTTTCCTATTGTATAGATGTTGACACGTTTCCTTGTTCTGGGTTTGGGGGAGAAAATTTTGTTTCTGCTGCCATCTCTGCCTCCCCTAAAACCCAATAGTAGTATTAGAGCCACGTCAACTTCTCTATACTTTAGGATTATCGATATGATCGATTTTGGTTTGTCGCCTTTATTTATTGCATACGATGCGAATAAAATTGGCTTTATGCATGTCCAATCCTAAATCCACAAATTCCAATATACATATATGATATGTAATATTAATGCACTCGATACGCGTCACCCTTAAACGAGTTTTGTAGTAGATGTATAGCATGGTTATGGCCAATAAACCCTATCTGTGTATTGTTGTATGTGGTTGCTTGCATCTTGGTCTACGCACCGATCTTCCTTCTCCTATTCCTGATGTAACTCGAAATAATTTGAGATTTCTTTCCTACCTTTGCTCCCCTCGAATGTAACTCGAGGTTTCTCTTTTTACAATGTAAAATAGGATAGAATTTTATTTCCTGTTATGTCAAAGAACAGAGGACATCCTGACGACAGCTGAGATGATCGGTTCAAGGCGTGAACCGATCGGTTGACGTTTGAGACGATCGGTTCAAAGAGTGAGCCGATCGGTTGATGACCGGTTCGAGGAGCGAGACGACCGGGTGGCGGCCATGATGAGATGCATGACGACCAGGTGAACCGATCAGTTGGAGGAGCCAACCGATCGGCTGGTGGAACCCAGCCGACCGGCCTAATGGCAAGCCGATCAATCATGTGATGAGTTGATCAAACCCAGAAAGGCAAAGCACATAGTTCATCTTGTACAGGTTGCATGTGATGTATACCTAGATGACCATGATTCCTCATGGCTCAAGGAATCACATTAGGACGGCCATAATCATCATTGTTATCGTTTTGCATGTTTTCTGTGGGATATAGCATGTATATGATACGTACTATGTATTGTGGTGATTGGATATGTATATGTATATAAAAACCAAATGCCTCATTAAATATTAAGTTTTAGATGACTTCCAAATGCGACACACGTGAAAAGCTTGATCGACCAAGTGTGGGCACGCCCAAGCGTGGTGCACCATCTATCTCGTGGAAGCGTGAAGGATGGATATGTGGGTCTGCCCTAGCAGGGTGCATATTCATCGTGTTTGCTTTGGGTCGGACTTAACAAGGTGACCTAGATAGGATCTAGCACCTTGAGGCATGGAGATGATCATGGCAAGGAGTTCCATATGACATCTTATCAAGAGTTGCATATGATGCAATTGGCAAGAGTTGCCTACGTGAGAGATCTAAGTTGTGGGTGACAACCCAAGCTGGTCCATGACTTAGAGGATTTCAGGATCTTGCCCACTAGAAGGTTGTACGCTGCAATCTTCTGAATTGATGGTGAGGGCTATCAATTTGAACTAAAATAGTGGGAGCGATAATTAATTAAAGGCCTAATTATATTGTCAACTTTTCAAATCAATCAGATAAGTCAAAAATGAGTTTTTGGACTAAAATTGCATATTTCCTTTTGTAGTACAAATGGCAACAAACAACAATCACTTTTCTTTGCGATCCGTCCTTGAAAAGACAAGCTGAATGGGACAAACTTCCACGACTGGTATATGACATTGAGAATTGTTCTCACTCAAGAGCGAAAGCTCTATGTCCTGGATACTCCAACTCCAGAGGAACCTGCTCCTAATGCACCAAAGGCAGAAAGGGACGCTTACAAGAAGCATTCTGATGATGCCATGGATGCAAAGTGCTTGATTTTGTGCTCTATGAACCACGAGTTGCAGAGACAACATGAGAACATGGGTGTCATTGAGATGATTCAACATCTCATGAACATGTATGAAGATCAAGCACGACAAGAGAGATATGATGTCTCAAGGGCACTGTTAAAGTGTGTCATGACAGAAGGAGATCCAGTTGGTCCTCACACACTCAAGATGATTGGGTATGTGGAGAACCTGACAAGACTGGGATTTCCACTGAGCCAAGAGTTGGCTACTGACGTGATACTGCAATCATTGCCAGAATCCTACAGTCAGTTTGTGATGAACTACAACATGAACGACTTTGATAGGCCACTATCAGAGTTGTTGGGCATGTTGAGGACAGCCGAGACACAGATGAAGAAGGACAAGCCTAAGTCTGTGATGGTGATCATGAGCAAGAAAGGCAAGTCCAAGCACAAGGGCAAGGGCAAAGCTAAGAAAGGTTATGATGCTAGCCAGGAGCCCAAGTCGTCTTCAGCTGTCAAGGCCAAGGGAGGCGTGACCAAGAAAGGCAATTGCCACCATTGTCAAAAGCCAAGACATTGGAAAAGGAATTGTCCTCTCTATCTGGAAGAACAAAAGAAGAAGGAGGCGACAAACGTCTCTACTTAAAGGTGTCATGAAAGTAAATTTGCAACACTTTTGAGGTATATGATACCAAGATGTAAAGTGTAAAGCACTCAATAAATGGGGCAAGTGTTGCCGCTATAGATAGTAGTACTTTAGTTTATTTTCAGCCTAAAAGGCATGTAATACAGTTATGAACTGCTATTTCATATTTGCCAATATATAGAAACACTTTATTTTTGCATATTGTATGACAATGATGGCAATCAATAAAGAGATGTTTCAATTTCTAAAGATATGATCTTTGTGGCAATGCCTTGTTTATCTTGTGGTATTTGATATGCATAAGATAAAATGATACCTAAAAGTTATAGATAACTCAAACAATCTAATTAGCAACAATCATGAGAAATTCATTCCTAGTTTCCATGTGATGGATAAATCTAGACTCTTTTGGTTAGAGAACCAGTAAGAGACATGAATATCTTGGACATGATTAATCAATCTTCACTAATATTAGGGGGAGAATGATTATCCTATTAGGTATGATACATGTGATGTATTTACATACCTATTGGAACAAATGCAAAAACTTCAAATGGTGTTTTGAGAAATACCAATATGAATATCTTGAAGTGTTCAAGATTATCATAGATGAAGTGTTAATTTGGTAAAGTGTTAATTCTTGACGAGATCAATGAATGAAATACTTGGACCAAATGTTTGAGATCCTTATGAGTGATGATGATAGTGTATCATAGTAAACTCATGATTAAGGCATGGTGATGTCTAAATCAAGAATGAATCATACTCTAAAGGGTTAGAGAATGATGATCAAATAACTGAATTCTTCTTAATAAAAGAATACCCCACACTAATAAAGGACATTAAGAATCACAAGGAGTTGTAAGTTCTTATATCCTTGACGGATACACCTCGTTTATCATGTGATGCGTTGTTCATGTGATGAGTCAACTATCTAGATGAATATGAGGAACCGAATTTTGAGTTATGGTTTACGACCATTACATCCTAAATGACATCCATGTGAACCATAAGGTATGACCTTGATGGTAGCACCCATTGGATGAAATCCATAAGTGCAAATGAATCTTAAGTGTTAAGACACATGGATAACATTTTCAGAAGGATGATGCTTGTTGATTGCAACTTAATGACTAAGGCATTTGGCATATGGATACTAAAACCGCATTCCTATGAGGAATAAAACAAGGATGTGTATGTGACATAACCTATAAGGTTTATGAATCCACTAATGCAAATGAAGTCTATAAGTTACAATGAACTAATCAATGTGATTGATTGAGTACAAGCAACTCATAATTGGATCTTTACTTTGATGATATAGTCAAAGGGTTTGACTGATATGTCAAAGATAAAGAAGGGATCTGTGATTTAGTGGGAGCGTGTTCACATTCCACATGTTGATGTGAAATGGAAATGTTCTAGAATGGAAATCCAAAAGTGGAAATTATCTTTAAGGAAGATAGAGATGTTTCCTATGAGATAGGAATAGAGATCTATAGAGATAGTTCATGAAAACCTCTTGACCTAAAAAGAGAAAGCATACATTAGCAATCTGTACTGAAGGGTTCAGTATGCACAGATTCAGTGGGAGAAAACTTGTCAATGTTACATGGAGTTAGTATCCCAAGGCCAAGTGTCCAATTCTTATGAAGAATGGGAACACTAAGAATAGATATGGATCTATCATGTATGTAATCATCCCATTATCTTGCATGTATCAACATGGAAAGAACAAAATGCATTCATCATCTTGTATGTAGGACATGGCAATATGATGTGCTCATCCTTATAACTCGTATGTGAGACATGACGAGTGGATGTCTGTCTACTTCCAGTAAGGGTTACTGGAATACCATGAGAACTTGATAAGTACTTGAGAAGTACTAGTTCTATGGAGATAAGGAAGAGTTCAATGTAAAGAGTTACATTGATGTGAATTTCCGAAAGGACAGGAAATTAATCACAAAATATATATAGGATATATAAAAGTGAAAGTTTGTTGATAATTGGAAGTGTTCCAATAAAACCATTTAAAAGGAAATGCCAAGTATCTATGCGTTAGAGAACAGTAGTGTATACTATATGGATCTGGAAGTTCATGAGATGAACTTATAGATATTCTGCTCATTGATGACAAGTATGGAATCCTTGATCATGCAATGTGGCTAAAGGTTAGAAAAGGAATACTAGATCGCATATTACAGCAACTCCATCTCATACGTGTGACGTACAATGAAGAGATGAGAGACATGCAGTTAAGAACTGACTTTGGAAAGGTGTTGCCATAACTCACTATGTTCGCACTAGAGCACATTAACATGTGGGACATGTTTGAAAATCACTATGAATATGATTCAAAGGTGATTGGCTCGTAGCGCAAGTGGGAGTCTGTTGGTATGTTTGCCCTGAGAGCCAATCATGGGATGATTGGTGGGATACATTAAGATTGATTTGATAAAAATCAAATGCAAGCTTCCAATTCTTTCTGGTTCACTCATTTGAGATAGTGATAGAACATATTGAATGTCTAGAGAATGACAGTACTCAATGACGTATGCCTTCAGGTTCAGGACCTGAACGATGAGATCATACGGATGCCAAGAGTTTGTACATTCTTGTTATGTCCCTTGTCGGATGTCATTGTGGAAGGTAGATAGATAGCAATGACACACGAGACTAGATTGTGGTGTTGGTTGATGACAGAATCTCATTAGTCATGATATAGAGATATCAAACCAAACACATAGGTACTTGTTAGAGAACAAGTGTACCGGACAGACCCACCATGAGTTTAACACATGGAACCATGACATGGTAGTCACAGTCAGTACTCACAGTGATGGTGGTGAGTGTGATTCTTTGACCTGAAATCACTACACTCAACACATGTCGTTGGGCACACTTTGACATCATCAAACGCAGTTCTGAAACATGGGTTCTTATAAAGGTGATGATTGGGTCGCTTTGACACATGGGGCTTTTGAGGGGTGAATGATAGATATGGGATTTGTACCTCCTGAGGGAGTTTGATATCCATGGCCACTTGATGAGTTGGATTGAGAAAGGCATGCACGCATGTGTGAATCAGTATGTGATACTGATGTCATAACATATCTCTTCCAATCTACTCTAAGATCAAGAAAGTGAATGAACGTTGACAGGATGACTGTTCCATGCCTCGAGTTCATTCGGGATATCAGTGATAAAGGAATTATACATTCACTATAACACCATTCATGGATTGTAGGATTGAAAGTTGTTCTCCAACTTTCTATTTCACTTGGGTAGCACTGATGTGTGACTAGGCACCGCTCTTTGCTTGTGAAGTCATAAGTGTTATGGACTTTCACTGCCAACGTGAAATGGACCTGCAGGGTCACACACATAGGATTTAACCTGGAAGAGGAGTTTTATCCACAAACAATCTTTAGATTGATTACTAAAGGATTTTAGTAGTTCAATTAAACACTCAATTAATTGATAGCTCAATATCATAATGTTCAAGGTGTTGGACTGATTGATTAGAGTATCAGATTGATTGAAACTGCAATTGACTGATTCTGCACAATCTGCACTCCCAACCGATCGGCTCATGTGATGAACCAATCAGCTGATCTTGGTGAACCGATCGGCTTAGGTGGTGAGTCGATCGGCTCATGGACAGGGTGAAACGATTGCTTCAAGTGTTGAAATGATCGGTTCAACTGATGCAACCGAGCAAGTTGGGAAAGTAGGATTGGTGAGAAATTTCTTTTTTGTTTCACTTACCCAATTTGATTGGAACAAGGATTGGTATTTGATACCAATTAGAAACAAAAGAAGAAAAGTCAATCAGGAACTAATCAGGACCACGAACCGACCGGTTCAGAAGTGAACTGACCGTTTCATGGGTCCCAACCGATCAGTTGAGGTGTCAACCGACCGACTCAGGTCCCCAACTGACCATTTCAGAAATGAAATGATCGGTTCAGGTTGCGCAGTTGGTTGTTTTTGTGGAAAATCTCGAACCCTACTACTTCTGCTTTAGTCCCGCATTGCCTGGGATAGAGAACCTTGTCCCATGACCCTCCTATATATATAGGGGTATTGGGGGCTTCTCACAGAACAACTCAGTGCAACCAATTGCTCTGTAAAGTTGTCGTCCTCTCTAGTTTTGGTAACCGAGAGAGTCCGAACAAGTGCTACCCGATAAGGGAGGCACATCAAGGGAAAGACAACTGCAGAAAGCGACTGGTGGTAGGAGAGTGTGTCAGTGACTAGTACGCTGACAGGAGGGTGCGACTCCTTCCAATTCCTTGTGAGACAAGGAGATTGGAGTTCCAGGTGGTCCGTGTGGACTACTTCAGAGGCGGGAGATTTTTGCCGCTCGGAGGACAGCTGTCAATCCCGACAGTCCTGGTGAGACCAGGAGTCATCAGTCCCGGTGCGACCAGGAGCTGCACAGACACCGTCCAAGACCGGAGGTGAAGACCGCACAAGCCGCGAGGTATTGTCGCCGAGCAAGCCTCGGGACAAGGTATGATTCCACAAACCATCCTTTCCTATTGTGTAGACGTTGACGTGTTTCCTTGTTCTGGGTTTGGGGGAGAAAATTTTGTTTTCGCTGCCTTCTCTGCCTCCCCTAAAACCCAACAGCTGGGGACAACGGAACGTTTTAATTCCATTTGCCAACTTGCTAGTTGATTAGGATTTTACACTTTACCTTGATAATTACATCATATATCTTTTTGACCTTATCATTTCTCCACATCGTCTAAAGTGTGATTTTTCTTCTACTCAGGTAGAAAACGTGTATGCAACCCTTGCATAACATTGGATTCTCCCCTGAACCAGAGTACGACTCTGAGGTAGAACGAAGCTTCCACCGACGCATTAGACTCAACCGCCAACGAGCCAGATAAATGGCTGAAGAACAATGCCAGACCGCTTTGGTGCTGGAAAGAGTCAACACAGCCATAGCAACTCAAAGAACACAACGCATCACTGATACACATGCTCAAATTCAAGCTGAAGTTTGAGCTAAAGAGCAAGCATGTATCCATGCTGAAAATGAAGCAGCTACAACAGCTGCTCAACTTTTGATAAGGAACAAGCAACTTTGGGATTACAATATTCCTAAGAACTCTGAAGATGATCACCCAGTCTAGCCACCTCTCATCAACGCTCCTAACTTTGAGTTTCAAACACAATGGATCCAAATTATGCAAGGCATCTCATTCTCTGGGAATGCTGGAGAGGATTGCATGGATCACCTAAAGTGATTTAAGACACTCTATTGATTGGTACCACAGACTGGAGCTACTAATGATGCAATCATGCTTCAACTTTTCAACTTTACTCTATCTGGAAGGACATTGAGTTGGTATAACTCATTAGATGGAGAGACAATCACCACTTGGGCTCCCTTGGAAGAAAAGTTTTTGGAAAAGTTCTTTCCTCCCTCACTGACCTACCAGATTAGGGGACAGATCAACCACTTCTCCCACCTTCCTGCAGAATCTCTAGCAGAATCATGGGAAAGGTTTAAAGAATTACTGAGGAAATGTCCACATCACGGAATCTCACAACATCAGCTCATAGAAACATTCTATAGAGGAGTAAGTGATGACATTCAGAAGTTCTTGGGTTCCTCATCTGGGGTGTTTCATGCGAAAGAATTATGAAGATGCCTGGATGATTGTCACACTCGGAGCCAAGAACCAATCTAATTAGGGAAGGCCATCTACCAGAGGAGTTCTAAAGGTTTGTAAAGCTAAAGAATCTGTAGAGTTGAAAGCCATCGTCGAAGCTCTAAAAACCATATCTCATAAGCAGCAAGTTCTTGAAACATCGTTTGGGGAATATGATAGAAAGAAGAACTCCTAGGTTCAACAAGTTAAAGTAGCTACCGAAACTTGCGAAGCTTGTCATGCATCTGATCACCCCACATTATCATGTGGTCTCTTATACAATGTAATGATGGATCTACAACCACCGAAACTACAATATGAACCAATTATTTAACATCCAGAGGATCAGCTACCAGAGCAAGTGAATTCTATCCACTCCATACTAGGCCAAGTATATTATAATCTAGATCAATCCAGAAACCATCTTGGTTTTCAGTATGGGAATCCTGCAGGAACTGCCAACCCGCAACATCAGACGCAAGGTGGGTCTTCAATAGATTACCACCAGGATTTCAAAGGAATTATAATCAAAATCAAGGAAATTATAGGGGTGGGCCTCAAAGGCTTGTCTACCCAAGAAATTCTTCTACATACTACCCTCTGTTGCATCCACAATTGCAACAAACTCAACTACAACAACCACAATGACCTTAATTACCAACACCTCAGCAGCAACAACCACAAGGGAAGCAACAAGTTACACAATATCAACAAAAGAATGCTCTGCCTCTACCAACAGATGAGTTATCCATGATTAGGCAAATGTTGCAATCTCAACAGACCATGCTTACCAATCATCAAGCCCAACAAAAGGATGTGGAAACTCAAATGGCACAGATCACAACCCAGCTGAAACCCCCAGTAGGTACTTTTGCTGGTCAGCCAGAAATAAACCCAAGACACAATCAACGCAAATCGGAACAACTGAACACAGTCACCACAAGGTATGGCCGTGTCCTTACTGAAGCCACCAATGTTATTGAGGAAGACAAAGGTATAACTGAAGTCAACCCAATTGCAAGCACAGATCAAGAAACAAAAAAATATGTAGAGGCTGGGAAGGAAAAGGGAAAAGAGAAAGTTACCAAGGAACCGAAAGTCCCACCGTATAAGCCTAGGATACCCTACCTAGGTAGATTGAGAGAAACTAAATTGGACACTAGATTCCCGAAATTCAAGGAAGCTATGAAGAAGCTATATGTCAATATTCCATTTCTCGATGCTCTTTCTGAAATCCCAGCTTGGTCTAAATACCTGAAGACCTTATTATCAAAAAAATATATGACCGGAGAACTTGAGACTGTCAAACTAGCCCAGACCACTTTTGACATCATTCTCAACAAAATGCCAAAGAAGAAGAAGGACCCCCACTCCTTTGGCATCCAATGTTCTATCAGATATACTTCTTGCAAGAAAGGATTAGCTGATTTGGGGGCCAACATATACATTATGCCCTTCTCTATGTGCAAAAGATTGGGGTTTACCGATTTGCTACCCACAACAATGACAATCCAACTTGCTGATTCTACTATCACTAGACCTCTGGGGATTATTGAAGACATCCCGATAAGGGTAGGGAGAGATTCTTACGTACCCTGTGATTTTGTCATTATGGATATAAAGGAAGACCTGAGGTATCCAATAATATTTGGCAGACCCTTCCTTACTACGTCCAGAGCACTAATCAATGTTGAAGCCGGTACAATCTCCTTAAGACTAGGAAAGGAAGCCGTTCAATTCAGAGTTTTTGATAGCTTGAAAGGTCCTAGCATCCACAAAGAAGTTTTTCTTCTCGAGGCAATTGATAAAATGTCTCAGTTAAAGTAAGAATCCCCCGAACCATTTGATGATTTGGAGAACGTCTTAACAAATCCTAAAGCTGAATTCTCGACTAACGAACTAGTACAACAATATTTGCAATACCTAGGATAGACCGAAGAAGTTCTGAAAGCTACCTTCGAGGAGTTGAAATCTGTCACCATTTTGGATACCACTGAAGTGCCCAAAGCACTGGAAATGAAAACTCTACCAGCTGGACTCAAGCACGTCTTCCTTGATGAAGAAAAATTATGTCCAATCATTATCAATTCTACCTTGATAGACGATCAGGAAGAAAACTCCTCATTGAGTTAAGAAAGAATAAGAAAGCTATTGGGTATAAAATGACCGACCTCACAAGAATAAATCCAGCCCCGTCCATGCATAGATTACCCATGGTAGAAGAGTTTAAACCATCGTGGGAACACCAGAGAAAACTAAACCTGAATCTTAAAGAGGTGGTTCGCATCGAGGTCCTTAAACTCCTAAAAGCAGGTATCATTTATCCAATCTCTGATTCTCAATCGGTTAGTCCAGTCCAAGTGGTTCCTAATAGGGGGGAACCATTGTAATTTTGAATGATAAAAACGAATTGGTACCCATAAGAACTATTACTGGATGGAGAATGTGCATAGATTTTAGGAAACTGGACAAGGCAACAAGAAAAGATCAATTCTCTCTACCTTTCCTTGATTAAGTCCTTGAACGTCTAGCCCACCAAAAGTTCTTTTGCTATCTGGACAACTATTCAGGATTTTACCAAATTCTGATCCACCTAGAAGATCAGGAGAAAACAACTTTTACCAGCCTCTTTGGAACTTATGCCTTCAGGAGGATGTCCTTTGGGCTATGCAATGCACCTGCTACATTCCAGTAGTGTATGTTCTCCATTTTTGCAAGGCTAACTGAATCCATCATGGAAGTTTTCATGGATGACTTTTCAGTTTATGGAGATTCTTTTGAAACTTGTCTACTTAATCTCAGCAAGGTACTACAAAGATGCAAGGAAATAAATATGATCCATAACTGGGAAAAATGTCACTTTAGGGTGACAGAAGGTGTTGTCCTCGGGCATCGGGTAAGTGAACGAGGGATTGAAGTAGACTAGGCAAAAATAGATGTCATTTCAAAACTGTCACCACCAAAAGACATTAGAGGGGTACGGGCATTCCTAGGCCATGCTAGCTTTTATCGAAGATTCATCAAAGATTTTTCAAAAATAGCAACGCCCATGACTCACTTATTGACCAAAGATGTGGATTTTAATTTAGACCAAGAATGCTTACACAGTTTCAAGACTTTAAAGAATGCCCTAGTTTCTGCACCTATACTACAAGCACCTGACTGGTCACAACCCTTTGAGATAATGTGTGACGCCAATGACTACGTTATCGGGGCAGTATTAGGATAGAGAATAGATAAGAAACCCTATGTGATATACTATGCATCAAAAATGCTTGATGAATCCCAAAAGAACTACACAACTACATAAAAAGAGTTCTTGGCAGTCTTCTACGCTTTTGAAAAATTCCATTTTTTATCTAATCAGATCAAAAGTCATAGTCTACACAGATCATTCCGCAATAAGATATCTGATCCAGAAATAAGATGCAAAACCCAGACTTATTCACTGGGTGTTGATGCTTCAAGAATTTGATTTGAAAATAAAAGATAAAAGTGGGGTAGAAAATGTCGTCGCCGACCACTTAAGTCGTATTGAGCCTCAGGATGAAGACAATATACCTATCCGAGACTCTCTACCCGACGATCAACTCATGAATGTCACCACCGGATGTCCTTGGTACGCAAATATAGTAAACTATCTGGCTACAAGAATTGTCCACCATGCTGCTTCCTACCACGATGGAAAGAAATTTCTTCATGACGTCAAACAATACTTTTGGGATGAACCATATCTTTTCCGCTTATGCGCTGACGGGTTATTCCGCCACTGTCTCCCTGAAGAAGAAATTATTCCAGTCTTAGAACATTGTCATTCTGGCCCCACTGGAGGGAACATGAGTTTGCAGAAGACCGCCCTTAAAGTCCTACAGTCAAGATTCTTCTGGCCAACAATAGCGAAGGATGCCACTAACTCTGTGGTAGGAGATCAAACTTTTTGATGTATCGGGACTGGACTATATGGGTCCATTTCCCCCATCTTATGGATTCTCTTATATTTTGGTTGTTGTGGACTATGTTTCCAAATGGGTAGAAGCTATACCCACTATATCTTGTGACTCTAAGTCGATGATTAAGCTATTCAAGGATATCATATTTCCTAGATTCAGAGTCCCTAGAACGGCTATATCCGATGGAGGGTCACATTTCTTAGAAAGAAGCTTTGAAGCTCTTCTGCGAAGATACAGAGTAAAACATAAGGTCGCTACGCCTTATCATCCGCAGACAAGTAGCCAAGTTGAAGTTTCAAATAGACAATTGAAGGCTATCTTAGAGAAAACTGTCAACAGAAACCGCATAGATTGGTCCACCAAACTTCCCGATTCTCTCTGGGCATATCGTACTGCTTACAAAACACCAATAGAAACTATGTCATTTCGTTTGGTGTATGGGAAGTCATTCCATCTCCCAGTGAATTGGAACACAAAGCTTGGTGGGCCATTAAACAATTGAATTTTGATTTCAAAAGTGTCAGTGAATACAAACAACTTCAATTACAAGAACTAGAGGAACTACGAATCACTGCCAATTAAAGTGCCAGGATCTACAAAGAACAAACCAAGATGTGGCATGATGGCCATCTTAAGAGGAAAGATATCATTGTTGGAGATAAAGTCCTTCTTTTTAATTCTATACTCAAAATGTTTCCCGGGAAACTCCACACAAAATGGTTCAGGCCATTCACCATCAAGCACATCTACCCAACTGGAGCTGTAATCATTTTCGATGACAATGGAGGAGAAATAACTGTTAATGGTCATAGACTGAAGAAATACTATACTCCAGCCGATAAAACTCCAAGACAAACCATTGAGATTCATGATCAAACTGCATCAACCTAACCAAACAAGAACGTCATCGAGCCAGTGACGTAAAATCAAAGCGCTACTTGGGAGGCAACCCAAGATCTCAGTATCACTTCTCCATTTTATTTTGCTTAGTTTTGACAATTTTCTATTTTTCTTAACTGCTTATTTTAAACGTATCATCTCTATTCAAAAAATATAAAAATTTACATAAGCAACTAAAACAAATATAAAAATATAAAAACTAAAATTCAAAATAATTTTATCCTAACAGTCTCAAAACTATTTGATCCAAACGGTCTTGAAACCGTTTGGACCCAAACGGTTTACCTTTTGGACCCAAACGGTCTCACAACTTTTTGCTCATGAGAATTTGTTCCGCCACCCCTCCCTTTCCTATAAATATCGCCCGACCCCCTCCCTTTTTCATTCCCTCAATTTCTCAAAATTTCTCTCTCATGCGATTCCTGTTACATCCCCCCCAGTTCTCCTGCTCCTGTGCGATTACCACCTCCATCACCTCTCGAGCTCTCTGTTCGCACTGTTTTATTCCACGTTCACCACAATCTCTGTGAACATTCGTGGACATTTTACCGTCCTTCTCCGCCGTTTCTCTCTCTTTGCCACTAGCAGCAAGGTGGACCGCAGGAACTGTCGTTGTCACCTTCATCACTGACGCTACACCATGTTTCACGTCCTTCTTTTCATCGCCACTGTTATAATTGCTACCGCGGCTATCGCCGCCACTGATGCCTACGTCATCGGTGCCATTTGTACCATTTTTTCCGCCGCTTTAGTCGCTCTCCGCCTCTACCGCTTCATATTCCTAACGGTTTCATCTCATACGGTCTTGCAAACCGTTTGGTTCAAAAACTGTTTGGACCCAAACGGTCGTGAAACCGTTTGGACCCAAACGATCGTGAAACCATGTGAAACTAAACGGTCTTGAAACTGTTTGAACCCAAACGGTCAACAAAACCGTTTGGTTCCTTGAAAACCTAAAAAACAATGAAATTTTCACAATGTTGCATTTTCTTTTCATAAATCTATTATATTTACAATTTCAATCTAACATACATGATCTCTTATTCAAATTTTCCAGAATGGCATCACCAGCAAAAGAAATTGTTGACTCCCATGTCTGGACCAGAGAAGAGCTCCTAGCACGTTGCTCCAAGCTTCAGTGCATCCTTGACATATGCGAAAAAACTGGAAAGACTCCATCAAAAGTTAACTTGCCCCAGGGCATCCATGCCCTTGAGCAAGTCAACAAATGCCTAGCAGATGATCCAATTGAAGAGGTCAAAGAGATTTCCTCCACCGATGAAGGCTCAAATTACAAACCAAATTCTGAGGAGGAATCCCCAACCACCAAATCTAAGGGTAAAAGGAAGGACCAGGAGGCTACCGCAGAACAACCAACCAAGAAACTGGCACAAAAGCAAGTCTGGCCCTCCAATGTGTGGGAATTAATCTTGGCAGGAAATGCCACCCCTACTGATGCCATTCCTGCTACCACCACCGCAGAACCAGCATCAGTTGATCTGTACATCTAAAACCTCTCGGATGGTGACAAAGTACTGTGACCAACAAAGTACGTCTGCTCCAATGTACTGAAGAAGATGGGAATCTATGATAGAGTTCTCGACTTTCTTGATCACGCGAATCTCTCAAAACTCTACTTTGTCACAGAAAATTCTAATGTTGAGCCCAAGACAGAGTTCTTCACATACCTCAACAAAGAAACCGTGGACGCAATGGTTAAATGGAAGGATGGAGGTGACCGCAGGCTGGTAACCTCACTTTTTGGAAACAAAGTTGTCTTGACTGAGAACACCCTGAATGAGATCTTCATCGACAACCAGTATCAATTGAAGTAGGCTACAGCGGTAGGCATGGACCACTCCCAGTTCAACAGGCACACCTTTTGGAAGTCCTTGATGGGGATTCCAACCTACAAGGTGAAGATCTACAAGGCTTCTAACATACATTCTGGCCTGGTGCGCACTCTGCACAAAATCATTACAGGCACCATATTCCCCAGGATAGAGAGTGGGAATGTTATTATTTCCGATCTCTTTATCCTATGGTCCATTCTCAAAGGGCTGTCGGTCAACGTCAGACGACATCTGATACATAAGCACTCAGCTTACACCCTTGGAAAACAAATTTGCATGGGCGGTCACATAACATCAATTCTGAAATATCTTCAGATGGACATACCGCTTCCCAAGTGCACGGTGATAAAAGGCGACATCCTAACAAATGAGCAGAGTCTAAAGAACTCATATATCATAAAGGAGAAGGATTCCAAACTTCAATATATCTTCTGCTTAACTGTCAAAGCATCCCAGACTCTGCTACCGCTTCCAGAACTGGCTGACTATGACAAAGAAAAGCTTCTCTTCACTGAAAAGGAGCTTTCCAACCTCCTAGCCTCGGTCAAAGAAAAAGATAAAAAAGCAAAGACAGGGCAGACAGAGCATAGCATCACTGCCCCAACAACAAGGCCAAAGAAAATACTAGTGACATGGCTTTCAAAACTACGCACACAACAACAACATCAGTCGGTGATGCCCACATGAAGATCAACCCAGAGGCAGACCCACCACACAGTGTCGAGAACATAGTAAACCCAACACAAAAACCCTTCATCTTCGATCTGGATGTTGGGCTTACCTCTACAAATACCGCCACCACACTACCACCTTCCACCATTCTGCCATCCACCACTTTTCCACCATTTTCCACAATAATTCCCACCACAATTTCTTTCTCCACAACCACAACTTCACCCGCATCTTCCGCCTCACTCATTTTCTCTTCGAGTGTCCCATTCTCCACCTCGACGCTTGATCTCACCTTCACTTCAACCACTTTCACGTTGGCATTCTCGGTCCCACCTTTTTCACCCGGGATGTCACCACCCTTCTCAACCACCACCACCCCGACACCACTAGTGACTCCATCTATAGTCACCATGCAATTCGCAGGTCCATCAATAGTGTCTCTTTTGCAAGGCACTACCACCTTCTCACCTCGACCCCAACCACCCCACCCATCCATCTCTGGGGTCCCCTTTTCACAAGTCGGTGAGGAATTCAGATGTCAATTTGATGCCATTCGAAACCTCCTCACTGACCCTTCTAACATATTACAATCCATTTTTTCCTGTGTGTAGGCGCTTGCTACACAGGTCTCCAAGAATGATGAGAGGAACAATGCCTTACCAGGAATCCTCTCAAGCATTCAACAAAGGCAGGAAGCAGCGACCAAGCAAGTCGACCACATCGACGACCGCTTAAAACACCTTCCAGAGTTGGTACTTGGGATGAAAGGCCGGCAAGAAGCGTTGACTCAGCAAGTTGACAGGGTCTCTAAGAAAACTCAACCTTTGCCTGAGACCCTTCGTGAGCTTCAGCAGCAACAAATTTCCCTAAGAACACGCTTGGACGACATCAACTGCAACCTCATGCAACTCATCCGCCACTGAGAGGAGCAATCAAACGATGAAATCAATCATCTACGCGCACAACTAACAGATATATCAGCATGACTCCTCTCTGCCGAAGCAAGATATACTGATCTTAAAGAAAGCCACGACGCACTGCTCGAAACCCACAAGCACGTACAAGTGGCACTCGATGAAATACAAGCTATCCGTCGGTAGTGCAAGAAAATGTCGATCAAGAAGATAAAAGATAAGGCAACGGATGATGATGAAGATGACATCGAGGATGATGATGAGGATTCTGATTCCTCAGCTGACTCCAACGACGACAACTCCTCCTAAGACGATCAACCCGACGACCCAGGAAATGCTGGAGAGGGCACCAGCCGAGGGGCAGAACCTGTAAAGAAGGAAAATAATAGAGACCACCAAGAAGGTGGAAACAAAGATACCAAGTCCCCCGATAATAATGACAATGTAATGATGTCATATGGGGATCAATTCTTTAACTTCTCAGCTATGGGATCCCTAGGGGACTCTGCAAAAGAAGCCGCTTTTGCTAAGTTTCAACAATGCATAATAGAAACCAACATTAGCCCACTCACAAAAGCTATTCATCAACTTTCCGCTCTGGAGTAATCTACACCCCTCCCCCCAGAACAGGAGGATTCCGACAGAATGAGTCTCGACACAGATGATAGACTTGACTCTAGAGATGACTCTAACAAAGATGAAGATCTACCTCAAATTTTGGACGATAGCGAGAAGACTTCACTTCCTCCACCTCAAGACCTTCCCCCTCTGCCACCTCTACCTCACAAGATGAACGACTTGGACATGGCGGCCATCTCTACATTAGATGTTCAGGACATCTTTATCCTGAACACTATTGTAGATGATGCCAAGAACGGGGGAGGAAATCATCTACAACAATACAAAGACAAAGCCCAAGTTGACACGAGAAGACTTTCGTATCCTCCTTCGACGGTGAAGATGGCTATCTTCCGTGTCCTCCTTGCCAACTCTATTGAGGAATTCCGGAGCTCAAAAAAGTGGCATCCTATTTTCAACGCTTCACCTGCTCTATCCTTAAGCTTATTATATAAGGACTTACAGACAAAGTCCATTGAGTGACTGTGAACTGGCCTTGCACGAAAGGCACACTATATTTCCGTGCCCTTCATAGTTTCCATCCACTGGCTGCTAATGATTGTCGACACTGAGGCCCGCGACGCCAAGGTGTACAACTTCTGCGCCAGTGAGCTAAAGGACAAACACATTAATTTTGCTAGTTTAGGAGCCAGGGAAGCACGATGCATTCCTTTCCGGCTTCTCAAAGTAAAATGGGCTTCCTGCCCATCTCTTCGACATGGTTGGAACCAACCTTGGTTCCTAATCATCAACCCAACAGTCCAAACACTAGAAGGTTCAGGGGATTGCACTTTCTGTACTATAAGATTCACAGAAGCACTCAATAGACAAATCCCCTTTACCAAGTTAGCCATGGCGGGTGTGCTTAGATGTGATAGTTGTGTCCTTTTGGCTCGAATGTCTGATCCTCTCTGTTGAGTGTTGCTGGTTCTTCAAGTGCCTATTGCTCGAAAGTGTGCTTGGGTGTCTTTCTCCCCTCTCATAGTTATTAATGCTATGATGGTTGAGTGCCTTTGGTTCCAGTGCCTATCCTATTATGGAGTGCTCTGCTGGATTTTTTTCTTGTGCCTGATGTTTGTTGCGGCTGCTATGGTGCGGAGTTTCTTGCCCCCTATCTTGGTTTTTTGCATAGCTGCGATGGCTGAGCTCATATGGTTCGTGTGTCGGTTCTAGCTGTTAAGTGATGCTGGTTTCAAGTGACTACTACTGATGCTCTAAAGGATAGTCTGTTTTGTGATCTTACTGGCCGTATCTTGCTACCGTTTCCTTTTTGATGTTTTCTGCCTGATGCTTGCTGATGGGTATGAGTGTTTTATCTTCTTTTGGTAGCATACGCTGTTTGGGCCTATACTTTCTCTCCTCTTTTCGGGGACATATGTTGTAAAGCTTAGATCCTTTTTTTCCTTCCTTTACCATCTTTAGTTGAAGATGGTTAGTTTTGTACAGATACGATGAAAAAAAAATCAAAAAAAGCAACACGAGTTTTTGACCGACCAAAAAAAAAGTTAGCCACAGAAGATATGCACTCTCTATGAGGAAGTTACGCCATGGAGCTTATTTGCAACAGATGGTTCTTCAAGGACCAGACTATGGCACAAGATGACGGCCCTCGATACCTTTTTTCTGCTATCCAATGTCCCCGAAAGTGTCCATACAGAGCAATTCTAAAGGAGTTGGAGAAAAAGCAATAGCAGACCGCAAAGGTCCCAGAACAACGCCAGTGGGACCCTTATACTTTTGATGTAGCGGATGACAAGGGGGACATCGATTTTTTAACGAGGGCCACCATCAACAGATTATCCCAACCAATGGTGCCTCTATCTGACATACAACCAATGTTTCCAAACTTTGACCTTGCTGCATGCAAGAGTCAGTCTGATAATGAACTCAGACTCATCATGTCTCGACTTTATGCAGAGAACGATGAGCTTGTTTTCCTCAAAGAGAACATTCTAGTAATGGTAGATTCACTCCGTGAAACCATACAGATGAAAGGTTCTTTATCCGCGAGCTTGATGATTGCGTACCAATTTCTCCTCGCATGGGACCAACCTACGATTTATATGGCGTCAGCATACACGAAGGATGATCTACTAGGGTCAAAGAACTTTGGAACCACAGAGGCGCTTATCTCATATCTTCAACATTCAACTCTGAAGTTCATCATGCTTCCTTTTCTGCACTCTGAGTACTGGATGCTACTAGCAACAAACCTACATGAAGGAATGACAAACATCTACAATAGTTCTGATAGCCAGTTTGATCCAAACCAAAAATAGTATGTTGTGACAACAAAGACACCCACGGAGGAAGTGGCGAAGGACTATGCTGAACGACTACATGATCTTCTAGGCAAGCTCACAAAGGAGTACAACAATGATCATTTTCACCGCCCAGCCTTCAGCCACAACTGTCCCCAGCAGATCAGAGAATCTAACGAATGTGGTTTTCACGTCCTTTACTGGATGTATACCCTTACTGTCCTCGGTAAGCACATGGAGGACATGAAGGGCATGGATTGTCATTCTTTATGTGGAAATTTTGCAGCTGATCTCCTACGATCGTATGGAGCAAATAAGGGATTAACAGAACCGTGATACCCTTACACATGTACTTCTCAACCTATCATCTGGACACTCTGAGGACATAGTGGATGATAAGTTGGGGGGGGTACACTGGGCAAGGGCGAGGTATTATTTTCAAACCTTCTACTCTCCACTCTATTTTTTACCTATATTCTTTGGTACAATTTCATTTCTTTTTCTGACAATTAGTTCAACTGATAATTACTTTGATAGAATAATTGTTGCACATATGTAAACATTCGTTTTGGAAAAGGGACACCTCTAGATAAATTAGAGACAAAGTATTCCTCAAAAGCAATTAAATAAGTAGCATCTTGGCATTTAATGGCGAATTAATAAATCACTTTCATACTCGATTCTCATACTTTTGCTTTAATTCTACGTCAGACTCTCCACAGGTTAGCATCGTGGCCAAACAAGCCAAACGCTCTCAGGGGCGAGAGGGAACCAGGCACAATCCAAGTCAAGGAACCTCGCAGGTAGACCACCAAGTACAAAAATTGACACAAGTGCATGTCAGGAAACTCCAAGGAACAATTTTTTTCTATTCAAAAAGAGGCTAGGCAGCCCAAATAAAATCCCTAAAATATCCAATTCCTAAACCGATGAGTATATGAATAGAAGCCAGAGTGTTGAATAAAAACATGAGAGTTGTGCCATTCATAAGGATCTATATGAAGAGCCAATAAAGTCTTGCCCGGCCGGTACATTCAGCTTCCCTCACAAAGGTAGATGTGTCGCGCCCGGTAGTGAGATCCTAAGGTCTCCAAATATATGAAAGCTGATAAAGGTCTCGCTTAGCCGGTACATTCAGTTTCCCTCACAAAGGCAGATGTGTCACGCCCGGTAGTCAGGTCCTAAAAGTATAGATAAACCCTCCCCCCTTCCAAGGGGGAGTTACACAACAAGCCTTCAAGCCAACCCTCATACCCATCTTAGCTTCTGGTAGGATCTACAAAGAAGTATAAAGCTTCTTAGAGTCAAAGACATGCACAAAATGTAATTTAAGGAAAAGGTGGTCCATATGCGAGTTACACGACACGGAAGAAACCTGAGATCCACACAACTCCCGATACCTGAAAGAGTTAGTGCAAGTAGAAGCCCCAATAAGACCCTGGGAGATCTCTAGTTCAGAATTGAAGTAAGAATATGGAAATCTTCACTAACTAAAATCTCCTTGCCACTACGTGCCTTAGATCTATCCAGCTTGAGGACAAGCTAGACTCTAAGTTAGGGGGGTGATAACCTCCCATTTTGTGATGTTATCTTACTAGTTTTTTCTTAGTTTTCCATACTCTTTCTTAGATAAATTAGATAGAATAATTAACTTTCCACTTTATTATGAATATGCCAATTGACTGACATTTCCTTTTTTCTCTTACAGGAAAACACAAAAAAATTGTGAAAACTCCAAACGGTCCCAAGACTAAGTGAACCCCAAACGGTCCCGAGACCGAATGGAAGCCAAATGGTCCCGAGACTGAATGGAAGCCAACCGGTCCCGAGACCGAATGGAAGCCAATCGGTCTTGAGACCAAATAGAAGCTGACCGGTCCTGAGACCGAATGGAAGGCAACCGGTCCCGAGACCGTATGAAGGCCAACCGGTCCCGAGACCGTATGAAGCCAAATGGTCCCAAGACTGTGTGAATGCAAAATGCTTCCGAGACTTATGAAGGCCAAACGGTCCCAAGACTGTATGAACATAAATGATTTCAAGAACAAAAGATCTAAATGGTCTCCAAACTGAGAGAGTCCAAACGGTCTCCAAATCGTGAGAGCGTCCAAACGGTCACCACGACCGTTTGGACCCACATAACCCAAAACCGTTCAAGATTCACTCAAAGCCTATAAATAGGACCCAAGGGGTCCCCATAAAGTTGCAACTCTCAGACGCCCAAAGGCTGCCCCAACCGTTCCAGGGCTGTTTCATCCTCCATCCTCCGCCCAAGGCTGCTGGTCCAAGATCCACATTCCATCCTCAAGCTACTTCCTCTCTCATCGACATAGAAGGTTGGAAGTGAAGATTTCTTCGTCAAGGAAACCATGTGGTGTGAAGATAGTTGCTCTCTACTCCAAGGGATCGACCTTCCTCCCTACATGGAGATGATGTTGTCTTTCTCTCTTCCTGCCTCCTTCTTTGTTCTTGCCATGAGCGAGAAGTCTCATACACTAGGGTGTGGGGAGTAGCCCCGCTACCCATGTTTTCATTTCATACATTGTAATTCATGAGTTTGCAATAGAAAATTATTATCTTTTCAGTTCAACATCAATCATTTAATGAATGCCAGTTGCTTGATCACCAATTTGTGTTATCTATTATCTACTAGTGCGAATTGTCTTCATTTATACTTTTAGATTCGAATATCGACTGCACGTTGGTTCTTGATGTATGTAGTCACCATACATCTGTTCGGTATCTAGGAACATTTCTTAAGGAGTGGAGTAAACTCACCTCCAACATTGTACTTTCATACTATGAAATGGAATCAGTTGACGTATGAAAGTATAACCTTGAAGGGTCGTGGAACACACTTTGCGAGGGGAGCGATGCAAAGTGACCATTCATTTGGGGATGGTTGGCATTACAATACTCTCGGGTTTCTTGTAGTTAGTTATCTGAAAGGAAGCTAAGTCTACAAAGATACTAACTGTTTAGACCCCTTTTCTTTGCAAGCCATGTTATTATGATGTATGTTTTGATCCATGCGTGGTGGTGGTGAAACTCGGTCACATCCTAGTGGTTTCCCCAAATATCATTTACAACCTCAAATTTACTTTTCTACCATTTACTTTACTATGCACTTTAGTTTAATCATCAAATCAACTCTTTGATCTAAATATCAACCTTCAAGTAGATAAGTCGAATTATTACATTTTCCATCTTGTTAAACTCTTAACAAGATCATTGTCTCGTGGATTCGACCCTTAACTGTACTACAATAAGACTTCCACATATCTTAGCATACGTGGGTGGAGATTTTATTATAGCACACAAAAGGCTAAACTTAGAGACTTACTATCTCTAGGGTTTTAAGTGGTGCACGCAACTCCACGCGAGTGGAGGCTCTATGAGTCAACCACACACATATACATAGAACACTAAGTTTGGCGAACGGTGAATGAAGGGGACGAGAAGGTGAGAGAGGGGAAGGGAGGGGTGGGGAGACTTATTTTAAATAATTAGTGGATAAAACATATAAAGATAGGAAAGTGCAAATTTCTAAATAAAAAAATGTTTGTCAAGAAAGAGGTGCATGTCTTGCACATGTCATAGTGTGTGATATGTTTGAGAGGAAACTATAGTGGAGGAAATTATGGAATGTGGTAGAATATATAAGTAGTAATTAAGTGGATAAATTATTAGAGAGAGAAGTAATAAAGGTAAAAGATGTGGGGAAAAATAAATATAGAGAGAGAAATATGGATAATTGTAACTGGACAGTTGTACCATTGGGGGGAATTATATGCATATAAACAATTATATATGTTTTCAGTTAACAAGAGAAACTAATTATTTAAATACTAGAATTGATAATATACGTACGCACAATTTGAGATTAAGAAAATTATTAAACATGGTCATATGATTGTTTCTCTAGAAGAATCGATGTGAATTGTTCCTAGAAACATATATAATACATAGAATATATGAACTTTAATGAAACCATCAAATTATTTTCGATAAAGGCAAAAGGAATATTATATGATAAATTTTTACAGAAAAATATTTTCACAAATTGCTTATTTAATTCTTAGAAAAAAGGATGGTAGAAATTATTTCTTAACATATATATTCCTTATGTATGCATTTTGTATGTAGTGCAAAAAAATGGGGAACGGGTAGGACACATGAAAGAAGAAATGGATGGAATGAAGATGGGGAGATTATTATTAATAATTGTTTTGTAACATGTGTATGAGGAAACAATAGGGATATATAAATATTAGAAAAGTTTTTTACATAGGTATGGGGACGGGGAGATTGACTTTTTTCATGAAAAATTGCATAATAGTACAAAAGTGCATTAAATCAAACCCTGGGAACATTCATAGGAAATTGTTTTAGACAAAAATAGAAAAATAATTTCTTGAGAGAAAAAATAATTGAGCACTATTGTAACAGGAGAACCAAATCTTAATATCCTTACAATATTCTTTACAGAGGAAAAAATAGTGACATAGATTTGGCTCATTATTAATAGTTGTACAAAAACAAGTCACTACTTTCTTGAATAAATACTAATAGCATGAACTTGTTCTTAAAGGGAAACATGCTGAAGAAGTATGACTTTGAAGAAATCATAATTTTCATATATTCACAACAATCTTAACAAATGATAAGATAATGATATACATTCATTTTATTATTATTATTCATATAAAATTATGCCTTGTACATAAATTTATTTGTTAGGAAACCTTTTTTGTTGGAATTTTTTTTTGCAGGTACTCACTTTGGTGGAACTAATTTTGGATAAAAACAAAAGTTAAGGTATAATTCAAAATATTAATAGGATCTTTAGTCATAAAGAAATATAATCACAACATTAAATATATTTTGGGAAAAGTTCTTTACAACATCCATAGAGAGACACTAGTTCTTAATATAATGTTTCCTTAAAGTGCTATATTTTAAAGAGAATTTTTTAATGCGGATGAACAATTTTTAGTTGAGAAAGGACATCCCAACAAAACAAAATAAAATATTAGTTGTAAAAATTCATACTTGGAGATAGTAAGATAGAGAAATAATAATTAGAATGAAAGAACTTTATAGTAAGAAAAATTTATTAGTAAAAATGCTTTCTTACGGAAGCGAAATATAGGAAATCATTTTTTTATTTTTGCCCAAATTATTAGGCGACTACAATTATCAGACATATAAAGTGTTAGAGTAGTCAACACCTTACGAAGAAAATATCTAAAGAAAACCAACAAGTGTTACAACTATGTAAACCCACCCTCTGAGATCATTCATCTTTTGACTCAAGTGTCTTGTAGTGGTAGTAGTACTACCATTATTAAAAAAGATAGTAGCACTACCAAGTTTAATTCCAATAATGAAACTATAGGTGAATGTACCTTGGGTTTATTTATTTTTAAAAGGAAAGATATCTATATAAAATATCTTCCTAACTACCCCTTCAAAAACAGGAGTCTGAAAGGAACTTATCCCCTGATTTAGCATGCTTTTGTATGAGGACAAAAATTAGCTAAATTTCCCCATTGTTACCAATGAAATATTTCTTCTTTCCCATCACCCTGCTAACCAATTAATAATTTTCATTTCTTCACCATTCTCCTCCCTTTGATTTAGTATGTATTAAATTCATCCTACATGATGAAGTTTGTAGATACTAACTAGTCAAACAAAAAGACATTAATTTACCCACCTAAAAAATGTGAGTAAAGCATCAATTAAGAGTTTATAGATTAATCACCATTAATATATAATTTTAAAAGTATACATTTTCATATTTTTATTACTCTAACATTCAAATTTATTTAATTTAATTGTTGATAAATTAAGTATCACTTACATTAGAAACTAACTTACTTTATTTTCACACGGACCAGTCAATTATGCAATTTCCACTATTTATTAAATATAATCTCAAAAGGACTAGATAAATTTCATAAATTAAAATCATGCATTGTTATATCTATTAAAAAAGGATGTAACAAAATAGTATACAAAATATTCATATTTGATAGAAAAATAATTATTATAAGAGACATTGTTATCAATGAGTGTGAGCATAACAGTGATATAGTGTAGTGATTTTAGTGGATGGATTCTTCAGTACCAATATAGGAGAAATGTTATCCTATCAAAAATATTTTATTGACTTTTTTGGTTGAATGATCCAATAATTTTATATGTAAAAAAAAACCTTGTGATTCCTATAGTGATTGGAAGGTTTGATTTTACATATTTTTGTATCTTTTCTTTAAATTGTGGGAGGAGGAGTAGTTAATAAATAAATACATGCATATTATTCAAATAAATCTTAATCATCGAGAAAATGACAAACGTCTCTTGTGGAAGACTGATAATTTTTTTTGTAAAAAATAACTAATTACTATTCATAAGAGAGTTATTATACCGATTGTTTTATTACAAGATATGACCTCTATGTGGTCTTCATTTCCATTTTACACATTAAATTGAGAAATGTCAGGTTTGAAAAATGGAAAGATGTTTATTAGTTTTGCAAGAGTTACAACAACCAATCATAGAATCCCATATGAGAGAGGAGCTATAGTGTCAAAATTGTCTTGGGTGTCCATATAAAACTTGAAGGAAATCGTGTCATTGGATCAAAGAAAGTTCGAACTGGAGAAGGTCAAGCAAGGTAGCCCAACCTACTAAATAAGCCATTTTCAGTAGATTGTAGAAATATATAAAGAAGATGCTTGAGTTGATTATACACAATGCAAGCCTTGGTTACCTTACTGGATGGCTATTTTATCATTAATTTACATGAAATATAGGAAACCCTAACATCATAGCAGGTTGAATCCACATGCCATATGGACCACACTCATTCTTATCAAGATGATTGTGTACAGATGGAATTCCCACCCTTCTACTTATTTGCTACATCACTCTTCAGTCCATATGATGTGGTCCTAAGGTTTATTCGCATGATCTTCAATGACCTATCACACATCCCCATACTTGATTTGATATTTCAAGTCTTGATGATGAGACTAAAAACATCCAAAGGGCTAACAATAGGATGCTTAGAATATCTAATAATAGATTCATTATATCTTACTTTTAGCTAATGTAGATGCATACTAAGAAACAATGATTCTAAAATAAATGAACAAAGAATATACTAAACTATGCAATAGAATGACTAAAAAATGATGCAAACAAATGTAGTCTTTCATGCACCTAAAGTTGGTGCTCAACCTTCACAAATTTTAGAGGTTGGAACTGGTAAGTTATATGTGAATGAATTTAATCCTACATTTCTTGCATTTGGAGACAT
Source organism: Alisma plantago-aquatica (assembly GCA_963693085.1). Classification (NCBI taxonomy): domain Eukaryota; kingdom Viridiplantae; phylum Streptophyta; class Magnoliopsida; order Alismatales; family Alismataceae; genus Alisma; species Alisma plantago-aquatica. Next base: position 778,743,371 of record OY856413.1, read on the forward strand.
GTATAGGAATGTAAGTCATCTGTTTATTCCTCTTATTTCTAATTGTCTTTGGAATAGAACCCCAACTTCATTATATATTGGGAAAATCCTCTCTTCATCAGTTTCTCCTATAATTAAAAGTATCTATGCATGGTTTAGGTTTGGGGCTTAACATCTTCTTGAAATACACTAATGGGTTGTCTTTCTTATTGCTCAACCTTGCTTAAGGTTATTGATCATTTAGAGATTCTATTTCATTAAGGCTTTTCATTAGCGAAATAGAATTGAACATATCAACATTAATGAAATTGATTACCTCTTATAAAATGTTTTTCATAAGTAGTATTATAATTACAAGGTATAGGAGAGATATGATGGAGATGGATGATGTGGATTCATCATTTTTCATCGTGGCTCCTATTGGTTTGGTGTAAGTCATAAGTTATGCGTAACTTATTTTCTGAGAACTCTAGTTCAGTTTCTAAAACTTAAGTTTCATTCGCTTCCATGTGATTGGTTTGTTGTATGTATAAATATAAAAATTGTAAAAAACATTATTGATTTTTAATGTGTAATATATAAAAAGTAATAACGAAAATTGCATATAGACAGAATCATATCCATTAATAACCATGATATTTTTTAACCATAACAAACATAATAAGTAGTCTTGGTGTAGATATTGCTCCTTTAAAAAATATTTTAGAATGGTATAATTATTATTTTATATAGATATTCTAGTTAAAATCACATTATAAATTTTCATTTGGCTTTGTAGGTACAAATTATTATAATAATGTCTACATTTATGTGTTTTTTATATGTTTGTAAATATAAGTTTTGAACTAATATTAGTTATCATAATGTACACTATTATTTTTAGTATATTCTTTGCACACGTGTATAGTTAATTATCATATTTCAAGTCATATTGTTTAAATATGAAGAATAAAAATATTTTAGATGAATCATAATTTTTGTCCCAATGTGATTAAAATTATATAATGTTCATATGATTTTTATTTTATAAACAACACTGAAAACTAGTGGTTGGAGTGTAAAATGTTTTAAATGGTGTTATTTTATATACTATTGTTTCATATTGTTATGATTTAAGAAAAAAATAATATCCAATTCGCTAACATTTCTAGTCATAAATATTTTACATGTATCATTTATGTGGAAAGAATATAATTGTAGGAGGAAATGTTATTAGTTATCTCGGGACTCATTTTCTGCTCTTTTTAAGAGGGAACTCAAGAACTGTATTTTGTATGTAAGTCTGTAACTCACCGAAACTCAGAGAACTCAAGTTCCGGGCAGTTTCTCTAAACCAATCATTAAAAACTACTTAAGGAACTCTCGTTTAGAAGTTTTTCAGACCAGTTACCAGAAACAAATCAGGGCCTAGGAGGAAAAAAGCAATAAATAGTACAATGATCATTGTAGAAAGGTGAGGAGACTTTGAAAAAGTTCAATAGCATGCAATGTTTTGAAAATGCTATATTTTGATTCGATGCACTTTTGGAGTTTGTGAAAAGGATTCACTCATTTCTAATAGCATACATTTCAACAAATTAATTATATTTAACAAAGCTAAATTGGAATCAGAATGAGTTTCTTTGACATTAAGAAATATAATAATTTGTTTCAATAAATGATATATTAAAAATAAAATTATTGTTTAAAAATAGTACTATAAATTAAGACATATGACCATTATGTAAACATCTATGGATGAACATATTCTAGTTCATATTAATATACACTAGATCGACCATCATATTTGGTCCACTCTAGTACTATTGCAAGCTTGGTTTGGTCTAACGTATGTAAATTGTTGAAGTTCTATCTCCAAGATGGTACCAAACAAGTAAAAAAATAGATATAAATTAAATTTTACTTATATTTGTATTATGCCAAAAGATCAACTATTTACAAAGTTAAATACTAGAAGTGTAATTTTGATTTACAAAATAAACTAATAGTGCATAGAATTAAAATCCTCTAAGTCATAAAGTTAAATAAATTTTAAAAAACAAAAATATTTTCTTTAAAACAATCATTGTAGCTTTGTAATCCCCAATGAAGGGTCCTTGGTCCCAATCTTATTACCCTAGGAATTTACCTCACCTATACTTCTGTGAGCCCTAGATTGATTTTGTGGGACACACATGCACACATGATGAGTGACATGCTCAAATAGTTTTCCTTTCCAATGGAATCAATAAGTAGAATGTTAAAAGGATTGGTTCCCTGATAATAAATTAAACAAACAAATGTCAGATATGGTCCAAATAGTTCAAAGACAATCTAGACCTACATTGACATAGTTTGGTTTGGACCAGAATCCCTGATGATTTTCTTCATATCTTCAGTCCATTTATGCTTGTTTGGTCTTTGGTCCAGTCTTTTCTGCCTAGACATAGTTATAGATTGATGCTCATCCAATCATTATTTATAATAAAGTCAACTTTTTCTCAAGTCGACGTAAAATAAATCATGACCCTAATGAACCCAAAAGTAGTAGAAACAAAATATATAAGTAGAGTTTTTTTCTTCAAAATATAGTATATTGTCAAAATTATTAAAATAACATAATTCAATAAAAACAAAGGAAAAACATTTGATATATGTAGTGTAATTTATAATAGGAATAATAAAAATATTGTTGCAATGCATCTTATTGTCTAAGCACAATAAGCTAGACATGGATAAGTCTCGATCATTAGAAGTTCAATTGGGTTGGAATCACAATAAGCTAGACGTGGATAAAGGTAGTGTAGGCCTAGAATTTGCATACCATTTATTGAATCTGATTGAGATGGTCAAAGAAGCACAAAATAGAAGAATATGGATAGTAGGCGATTCCTTCCTGTAGTTGCGGCACGAAGGGAAACTAGTGGAAATTTATCCTAGATGAGGGTTCCCAAAGGTGGATTTTGGTTGGTTGGGTATATACGTGAGTGGGTGTTGATGGGTTTGCAGGTAGAGGAGAAGGAGAGGTTGAAACTCATAATTGGGTATTTCCTCATTTCAAGAACTGGCTTTAAATTTAAGATTGGTGGATGTGGAATTAAAAATGGAAACAACTTGAAGAAAAATCATCAAAAACATATGAGGGAAGGAGTTATTGAGGAGAGAAAGAGGAGGGCAAGCAACGAAGATATATGGTAAGCGGTGCATATCTTTCATGCTGGGAAGGAAAGGGGGCCTGAGGTAGGAGACAACCTCCACACCGCTAGATCTAGACTCGATTGACAAAAATTCTAGCATATATATATATATATATATATATATAGATATATATATATATATATATATATATGTAGATATATATATATATCTACGTATATATATATGTATATATATATCTACGTATATATATATATATATATATATATATATATATATATATATATATATATATATATATATATATATATATATATACATACATACATATACATACTCGATGGCCAAAAAAGTCTACAAATTTATATATAAAATGCTTGTTTCTAATGAAATAGAATGACAATAGAACAATCTTGGATTTTATGAAATCTGGTACATAAAAATTAAATCCCAATCATTTTATGGCATTGTTAAAATCTTTCCTTTCTTCTTTTACCTAGGTATCTAGGAGTGTCTAGTTATGATGGAAATTGGCAGCTAGGCCATTGAGGCATTTAGAATCAGGATTTGAACTTAGGTCCCACATTAAGATGTTTAATAAGTCATTTATACATTAACTCCTTATAACATTATCTTGTATTTTTATGGTATTATCCAATTGAAGTGAAATTTTCCAATTACATTAACTAATGTATGATGAATCTGAACTTGTCAATCATGTTTGAGATAGTTTAGTGAACTATTTAATATATGGCAGTGTTTTGGTATCATTTCCATAAAAATACATTCTCTATGAAATATACAGGGAAACCATCCTATATCTTAGGACCAAGATCTACATAGATAGATCTAAAAGGTTTTTTGGCCTAAGCTAGAGAACATACATTTACAAGGTTCTAAAGAGGTTCATCATGGAGAACTCAAAGAGAGGAAAATTACCCATGTCTAATGGTGTTAGTATCTCTACAAATTAATTCCCCAGTTCTTGTGAAAAGTGGGAGTGCATGGATGAGATTCCATATGCATCTGCAATTGTATATATCATGTACACAATGTTATGTGCTTTCCCTGATTCATATGCCTTGACTATGCATGGCATGTATTAATAAGATCATAGTGAATGTCACTAGACTACCATAAAGAACATCCTCAAGTATTTGAGAAGATCTAAGGATCAATTCCTGGTATACGGTGGTAAGGAAGAGTTGGTGGTAAAGGTTAAAATGATGCAAGCTTTCACGTTGACAAAGATGACTATTGACCGTAGTCTAGATTTGTGATTTGTCTAAACAATGTAGTTGTAAGATGAAAGTGTGACACCCCATCACGCTAAGCGAGATTAATAAAAAAATAGAAAAATAATCACTAATTATCCATAAACCAGAAAAGAGGGTAAATTGAAATTTATTTAAACATTACTATCATGTTTAGAAACATTTTCACAAAGGCCCAACAACTTGCATATCAACACATACCATACCAGGTATGTAAATGTATTTTAGTGCACTCAGTCACAATATATATACAAAAGATATAGTTCCACATACACATGCCATACACAAATGTCAACACACTGCCAAAAACTTGATTCAACATATATATCATCTACAGAGCATCCCCTACCCAGGCCTGAGAGTAAAAGGACGACTCTACGCCACCACTAACTACTAACCAACCGTATGCTTTTACTTCTCTTCAATCTTCTCTTCTTCACCGCCATGATCTTAATTATGTCACTAACTACCACCTAAAAAGATTAGGTGACCCACGAGGTGAGACCAACGTTCCAGCGATAGATATAACCCTCAAAAACAAGTATTGGTTAAATCAGGTTATATTATTGAACAACATTAACATATTAAGAAGATTAAATAGATATGCATAGAAATAAGCATGATTGACAAGTATATAACGAAACATATAATACTCTCATCTACTAAATGATTGATGTATTATAACAAATGATATAAAAACTAAGAATTATAAGAAGCATGACAAAGGTCATCAACCAATGAGGATCATGTTTAGCTCTAAGAAGATGTACTACAAGGTGGATTACATCTTTTATTAAGCCTTGGGGAGTTTGACGTATACCATTCAAATTGAAACAGACCACCACTTGGTTCCAATCCGTTTCATACAAGATCTAGTAGAGCCAAAATCCTAAGATCTCACACCCTCTATAAGTATGAGTCAGCTACAGTGACATATCATTCAAATTGTCTGTAGAGACATATAAATCAAATTACAAAACAAACCTAGTCTACCCTAGGTATATAGGTTACGACACTAGTAATTAGTGTATGAAAGAAAACCCTCATCCGAGGTACAACCACAATTGTCATCCAACACATCATAGAAGTACAAGTATCAACCATTCTTATACCGTAGCATGACCACAACCATTTTCCATAATATTGGGATTAGGATTTCGAGGACACACAATCTCTTGCACCCCACATACTTAACAGTATGCGCTCTAAGTTTCCCATAGGAGCACTTGTTTCCCCATCTAGAAATTCCTGACATTGAATGGTTTTAGTTGATTAGTTAAGTCCAATTATGTGAGTTAAGGCTGCATCAATAAAATTACAAACAAATCCTAAAGAAAAGATACAAAAACATGGTAGGTTGCAAATTCAGAAGATATAAAATACATGAGATAAAATTCTTATCACATAATCAAAAGATACCAATCCTTGCCACATTATGAAGAGGATCACACCTTTAGTAAGGGTTCAACCATGCCTAAAGGTCATTAAGACCATCACATCATTCCATGTAAGAACATAATTATCTTTCCATGCCTTACTAAAGGCTTCAACAAACCATCACCACACATGTGACACTTCTCATAACATTATATTAAAGAACTATGATGTTCACATGGAAAACTTATTAGGGTTACAACAACATTGAGAGATTACTTTATTACCATATTGATCATACAAGAAAACTAAGTATGATTTCTCACCATCATTAAGTTGCATTAGATCTAGGTTTAGCAAAGAATGTTAAGTTGGTGTTACAAATAAGCCCTAAACTAACCATTGATTCATATACTTTCTTAGGTTCAAGAACAAACCCTAACATGAATACCTCCATTAGATCATGAAAGCATAGGATCAAACATAATGATCATATAGTCAGGTAAACATAGAGACCACTAGGTTCAAGAACTTCATTGGCCACTAGGGTGAGAAACTTAATCAACCATTACGGTCAAAACTTAATCAACCATTACGGTCAAAACCCTTGGAGACCTCTAGAGTCAACCAAAAGCAATCCATTGGGTTCAATTATAGGGGGAAAATATGCTTGAAACCATAAACCATCTTCCTAGAGTGCAAAATCCATCACTTTTCATATCAATGCAAGGTCTAAAGCTTCACTACCAAGGAGGGATCATGCACAAAGTTTAGGGTTCATCCCAGAGGATAAATACTGCAGAAATATGATACAAGCTGAAACCCTAGGTGAAGGTACATCTTCCTAGTTGGAACCACGTTTTAGGGAAAAAACATGTACATGAAAGGTTAGAGTAAACAATAATCGTGAAGAAAGTCATATAACTTACCTTAGAGAAAATGAAGATGCTCCAAACAACAAGGTAGCTTGAGGAAGGAAGGTAGACTACCCTAGATTGAGCACTTCACTCGGACAACCTAGCTTCTTCTCCAAAAAGGAAGCAAACCCTAGGTCAAATAAGTAAGAAAGAGACGTTCTTAAACCAGTAACACAAAACTTCACCATGGATCCGTCTAGGAATGAAGAGAACATGATAGGATAGAAAGAAAACAAAGGAAAAGAGGGAGATCTTACATGTCTAGGTGAAGGAACCAAGCAAGGAAGCTCCAAACGACCTATACTATGGTAGATACAAACCCTAGGTGCACATGCAAGCTACACTGGCCACCTTCTTAAACCTTGAGATCCTCCTTCTCTACCAAGCAAAAGGGGGCGAGCTCCAAGCACAAGGAGTAAGAGAGGGAGAGAGAGAGATTTGGTGTGTAAGGAACTTGCTTGCATGCAAGGAGGGAGGTATATATAGTGTTCAAGGTGAGATAGATGAAAGGAAAGGTGTCTATACATGCATGCCATGTGTCCAAGGTCCCAACATCTCGTCCACACAAGCATCTCACACATGCAACTAGGTTGACATGTAGATCAGAACATGATGACCACAATAAGAAAGCTCATTGACCACTAATGTTGTTGGTGACCAAGGTGGTCAGAAAACTAAACAACCAACAACCCTTGATGATGTTGGTGACCAAGATGGATCAGAAAAGCAAATGACCACCAACCCTAGAAAACTTGTCAACCAAGATGGATCAGAAAAGAAAATGACCACCAAACCTAGAAAATTTGGCAACTAAGAGGGATACAAAATCTCCTTGACCGCCAATCCTGAGGGTCACAAGAGACCTTGGTGACCACAAACCCAATAGACCTCATCCTTGGTGACCTTCAAAGCTAGGTGGTCCTTTGGGTCCAACACCCAAGGTCAAGCATATGAGTTAGGGCATCAAAGAGAGGAAATCCTAAAATGAGCACACCTAAAACCAAGATGTAACAAGGCACCCAAAAGCAAAACTAACTCAATAATGACATGAAAACATGTGAGGCACAACATGCATGTAACAAATTGCAAGAAAAAACCCTAGATGTGGGTAAATTTTATAAAATCCTAAAACAAGCATAAAAATGCATAACTTGCTCAAACAATGTCCAAACTAAACCCAACTTGAAAATTAAGCCGGTCACATATTATCAAAGCAAATATTAGGGTTTAATTAAGGTTTTAAGCATATAATTATGGTAAGAAAGCATGCTCAACGAACAAGAAAGGTCTGGGGTCTTACAACCATAAACCGTAACAGGGATTTCACCCCTAAAATCCTACGCAAATAAGAACAAGTACTGCCTATGCATCTCCTCCTCTAACTCCTATGTGGCCTCCTCCCACCTCGGTGATTCCACAACACCTTCACTAAGGATATATCCTTCTTCATCAACTCCTTCACTCTCCTTTCTAGGATCAACACAAGACCCTCAACATACGACACATCCTCCTCCAACTCAACCTCCACTTGATGCAATGTCTACTCTATATTAGGGTGACACTTCCACAACATGAAGACATAAAAGACATTATGCAACCAATGAAACTCTAGCCATAACTCCAACTTGTATCCCACCATATCAACATGTCCTAAGATAGGGTATGGTCCCATAAACCTAAGAGCCAACTTACCCTTCTTACCAAACCTCAAAACACCCTTCCAAGGGGAAACCTTAAGGTACACATGATCTCCAACTTGAATTCCAATGGTTTGTGATGGTTATCAACATAAGACTTCTATCTATCCTAAGATATTTTCAATTGTTGTTGTATTAGCTTGATCTTCAATGTAGTCTATAGCACTAATGCAGGACCCAAAAGTTGATACTCACCTGTCTCATACCAACAAAGAGGTGACTGACAATGTCTCCCATATAATGTGTAATGCTCGGGCCCACTACCTAAGGCTCTAGTAGAGTTTCAAGAATTACGTCTGGCCCCACAAACCACCACTAGCCTTAACTGCATGCTTTGTCCTCACACACGCGCATGCCAAGATCAACTTCCCGAAAGGTCACCCATCCCACTACTACTCCAAGTTGAGCATGCTTAACTATGGAGTTCTTTAGTGATGGGCTCCCGAAAAAGGAGGTGCACCTTGGTGATATGGGTAGTCCAATCATTCCTTTTAAGATCAACTTATCTGAGGCCTCAAATCCTGGGATGTTACATAATGCTTCGTACGGATTCATATATATACTCCTCTAACAGTTGTCTGTGCTTCATACAACTCCATATCTTTACTTCTCTAGTAGTTGTTGTTGTAGGAAAACTCTATCAAACTTAGATTCACATCGCAACTGCCAAGAACCTGCAGAACACATGCCCCTAAAAGGTCCTCTAAAATCTGAATGACCCTATTAGACTAGCCATTTGTATGTGGATGAAACGTTGTGCTAAACCTCATTTGTGTCCCCTTAGCTGCATGTAGATGTTCCCAAAATTGTTCGTAAATTGTGGACCTCTGTTAGATACTAGGTCACTAGAATACCATGTAGACAAACTATCTCATCGACAAATATTTGTGCCAACTTCTTGGTTGTGTACATCACCTTGACTAGGAGGAAGTAAGCTAACTTGGTCATCCTATCAACTATCACCCATAGGGAATCATGACCTTTAGCTGTCGCATGAATACCACCCAAAAAGTCCATGGTGGTGTGATCCCATTTCCATTATGGTATCAACAATGGTTATAACGTCCCTACAGCTTATGATGCTCAACCTTGGCCTACTAACATATTTGACACCTAGCAGCGAACTCTTCCTCATAACATTTTAGACATGGCCACCAATATAGATCCTTCATATTACTGTACATCTTTGTACTGCCAGGATGGATCACATGCATTGAGGAATGAGACTCCTAAGCACCATCTTCCCTAGGCTCTCAACATCTGGAACCACAAAATACTATGAAAGAAAACTATCCGGTCATCTGCCTCACGAAAACCATCATACTTCTTGCTGTCAAACTTTGATATGATGTTATGTATCTCAACGTCATTCTTCTAAGCATGTCTTATTAGTTGTATCAAGATAGAATTCACCTAAAACTGTGATAACAACCCTACCAGTAGCTAACTGTACATTCATCTAGCAAAGAGACACTAACATGTTCCACTTGTGGCACACCATAGAATGTAATTGTACCATGTCTATAGATGATGATGATGATGAATTATTGGTCAATGCATAAACTACCACGTTTACCTTCCCTATATGGTAGTTTGGTAGTTTGTCGTGTAGTCATAGTCGTTGATTATCTCCATCCATCTCCTCTACCTCATATTTAGCTCCTTCTTTGAGAAGATATACTAAAGGTTCTAATGGTCGATGGAGATCTGACACCTCTCATTACGAATCGTGCCTCCAAATCTTTAAGGCATGGACCACTGCTTCTAGCTCCATGTCATGTGTGTGGTAGTTCTTCTTATGTTTCTTAAGTTTTCACGATGTAAAATAAATCATGTTCTTGTCCTACATCAACACACATCCTAAACCGTTCTTTGAAGAATTACAAAAGACAATGTAGAATTTCCTTTGATACGGTAGAACTAACATCAGTGGACTGGTCAAGTTCTCCTTCAACAACTAGAATGAATGATGACACTTGTTGTCCTAGACAAAAGCAACACCTCTTTCATCAACTTAGTTAGGGGTAACGCCACAACACAAGGTAACTACATACCTCTATTGGTGTTTTGAGCTGTTACCATTCCATCAGTGACTGCTACTTATTCAGATCTACATAGAAACCTTTGGTAGATATGATGTGACCAAGAAAAGACACCTCAGTCAACTAGGACTCACACTTGATAAACTTCGCATACAAATGGTGCTGCCTCAACATCATCAATGCGTTGTGAAGATGTTTCTCATGTTGTCGTCTATCAATGGAGTATATTAATATATCATCTATAAACACAACCATAAATTGATCCATATACGGTCTATTCATTAAGTCCATGAAAGCTACTGGTGTGTTGGTTAACTCAAACAACATAACCACAAACTCATAGTGACAATACCTAGTCCTGAAAGTTGTCTTAGGTATGTCATCTACCTTGATCCTTAGCGGGTGAGATCTTGATCTCATAATTATCTTTGAGAACACTATAGCACCTCTTAACTGGTCAAACATATCGTCTATCCTTGGCAACAGATACATTTTCTTCACTACGACCTTGTTCAACTATTGGTAATCTATGCAAAGCCTCATGGTACCATGCTTGTTCTTCATGAATAACAAAGGAACACTCCAAGGGGAAGTGCTCGGTCTGATGAAACCCTTCTCCATAAATTCTTGCAACTATCTCTTCAACTCTTGCATCTCTACTGGTGCCATCCTATAGGGTGAATGCGCTATGGGTTGAGTTCCAACAATAGGATTGATCTAAAAATCAATCTCTCTAGGTGGGAGAACACTAGAGAACTTCTTAAGAAAGGCATCCTCAAACTCACACACACATCGTACCTCCTGGATACTAGGACCTCTAGCCTTGGTATCCACAACATGTGCCAAGAAAGCCTCACACCCCTATCTCGTCAGCTTCTTTTCTATCATAGATAACACCAAATACATAGGAAGAATCTTCCTATCTCCTTAGAAGATCCAAGAAACATCTCCATCACATAACATTGTCACCTTAGAACTAAGATCCAAAACAACCTTATACTTCTCCATGGCATGCATCCCTAGGATCACATTGAATCCATGCATATCGAGTGGCATAAGGTCCATTTGAATGATGTGTCCCGAGAAAGAAAGAACACAAGATGGAAACACCTCCCTCAACTCAGAGGAACCAACAATAGTGGTCCCTAGCTAAAGACTACCAGATCTACTACAAATATGAAGATTGCAACTATTTCTCACCTCTCTGGTGATAAAAGAGTGTGTCACACTTGGGTTAATCAAAACAAATATGAAAGAAGAACCAGATAAGTCAGAATAAAAAAGTTCCATTTGACCTTTGATGACCTGTTGATTGACCACTTCCTCCAACTAACTCATGGCATGGAATCTAGCTATCTCAAGTTCTCTCTTTATCCTCTACTAGTTGGCTTAGAAGATCCTTCTTGTGATGCCTATCTACATCCTCTACATCCACCATTTTTTGTACTTCTACTATTTCCAACCTCATTGAGTCTGCCTCGGATGTTGTGTCACATACCCATCCTTCATGGGGAACACCCACTTTGTATGCCCGACTTGCCCACACTTGTAATAAGTCATGGTATCATATTGTAGCCTAGACGTCCATATCATTGACACAGTTCTTGTGTTACGTGCTCCTACAGGCCGAAAACTATGACCACTTCCCTTACTCGGGGACCATTCTGACGCCAGTCCCAATCCCGTCTTTGAAAAATATGGTCTATGTTGCGATTGTAGAGATAAAAATGTTGGCTTGTTAAAACCACCAAACGGTTGTGTCTGATACTAAACTAGCCTCTTCCTGGCGTTGGCTTCAAGCTTCTCAACAATAGACCTCTCAATCCTCCGCACTGACTCCACAAAGGTAGAGAACCTCACTACATTCTTTAAATAAGACACCGTCATAGTTATCTCCATGCTCATACCCTTCTCGAACCTATGGATCCTCTCCTTCTCTATTGCTTCTATATGAGGATAGAACCTCAAAAGCTCCATAAACTTTGCCTCATACTTGCTGATTATCATCGAACCTTGACGTAACTTCTCAAACTGTATCATTTTCTTATCCATGTACATCTTAGGGAAGTAGAGACTCATGAACTATCACCTAAACTCTTCCCAACCTATCAAAACTCCAAATCACTTCCTCTCTTCTATGGTCTACGAATGGCCAACACTTCCCTTCAATAGGTTAAAACATGCTTCACTTGTCATGTTCTGGTATGTTTAAGATCTTGAATGCCTTCTCAAACTCCGTCAGCCACATATCGGCATCTGTCGATTCCTCTGTACCCACATACTCGATCACCCCCATACATTGCAACCTCTCAAATGTCTTCCTATAACCCTGAGACTCCACATTAGAGATGACTTCCCTAGATCATGGTATGATGCCCTATCCACTACATTTGTAATTGTTTCCATGATCAGTCCAAACATAGACTAAAAACCTAGATTGGTTGTGGTTATAGGGACAAACTGAGGAATTGTTGGCTACTCTGGTCTCATCATTGACACTCTTCTTCCATGTTCTGTCCTCCTACTGCCACCTCCTGACACAACATATCTACTCTTTGCTTGTTCTTCATGTTCTCCAAGTATTTTTGTATGAGCAGAACCTATGATCAGATATGTGGGATTACATAAGAACAAAGACAAAAACTAAGTCCTATGTCCCTGTAGACACAGTGAACCCAAAGCTCTGATACCAACCTAAACCATGACGCCCCATCACTAAGTGAGATTTCCTAAAACAAAACCTGTGATCAAACACTAATAATCCATATACTAGAAAAGAGGGTAAATTAAAACTGATTTGAACATTACTATCATGTTCAGAAACATTTACACAAAGGCCCAACAACTTTCATATCAACACATACCACATCAGGTATGTACATGTATGTCCAGTGGACTCAACCACAAACTTTATACAAAAGATATAGTTCCACATATACATGCCATACACAAACATCAACACACTGTCACAAACTCAAGTTGACATACATAACATCTACATAACCTCCCCTACCTAGACCTGAGAGTACATGGATGACTCTAGGACACTACTAACTACTAGATAACCTTCTTCTTCTACTTCTCTCCAAGATGCTCTTATTCACCACCATTATCCTGAGGATGTTGCTGGCGAACACCTAAAAAGATGTAGTGACCCAAGAGGTGAGACCAATGTCCCAGTGAGAGATATATCCTACAACAATGATTATTGATTACATCAGGTTATATTATTGAAAAAGTTAAACAGATTAACCATATTAAATCGATATGCATAGCAAAAGGCATGATTTACATGTTTATAAAGGAACAAACAATACTATCATATACTAAATAGTTGACTTATTCTACTGCATCATATAACAACTAAGCAATATATGAAGCATGGAAAAGGCTATCAACCAATGTGAATTATGTTTTTCCTAAGCAGATATAATACATGATTGGATTACATATTTAATTAATGCCTAGGGAGTATGAGTTATACCAATCAAATTTCAACTGACCACCACTTGGTTGTAATTAGTTTTGTATAAGATCTAGGAGAGCTAGAATCCTAAGATCTCACTGCTTGAATAATAAGAGTCAACTACATTGACATATTAGTCAAACTGCCCGTAGCCACATATAAGTCAATCAACAAACCAAATTTAGTCCATCCTTGGTATATAGTTCACGATACTAGTAACTAGGGTATACGAAACCCCCCATCATCCGAGGTACAACCACAACTGTCCTCCAACACATCACAAATATACAAGTCTCAAGGCATGACCGCAACCATCCTCCATAATCTTGGGATCAGGATGTCAATGACAAAAGACTCTTGCATCCCTCATACTCAATAGTATGCACTCTGAGTTTCCCTATCTAGCAAGTATTGACAGTATATGGTTCTACGACACATGACACTACATGATTAGGGTTTCAATTGATTAGTTAAGGCCAATTATGTGAGTTAAGGATGCATCTATCATGTTACAAACAAACCCTAAAGGAAATCTACTAAACATGGTAGGTTTAAACTTCAAAAGATATAAAACATGTGAGATAAAATTCTTCACATAATTACAAGATATGAATTCTTGTCACATCATGAAGAGGATCACACCTCTAGTAAGGGCTCAACCAAGCCCAAATGTCATTGAGACCATCACATCATTCCTTGTAAGAACATCATTATCTTTCCATGCCTTACCAAAGGATTCAACAAACCATCACCACACATGTGACACTTATCATAATATTTTATTAAAGAGCTATAATGTCTACATGAAAACATACTAGGGTTACATCAACATTGAGAGAGTATTCTATGACCATATTAATCACACAAGAAAATGAAGTATGATTAACCACCAACACATAGTTGCATTAGGGTTAGGTTCAACAATCATATTAAGTCAGTGTTACAAATCATCCCTCAATTAACCATTGATTCATATACTTACTTAGGTTCAATTATAAACCCTAACCCTAATACCTCCACCGGATCATGAAATCATAGGGTCAAACATAACCATCATATACTCAAGAAAACATAGACACCGCTAAGGTTGGGAACTTCATCGACCGCTTGGGTTAGAACTCTTGGCGACTGCTAGGGTTAGCCATCTTGGTGTCTGCTAGGGTTAGCCACCTTGGTGATTGCTATGGTCAGATGCCATTGGAGACCGCTAAGGTTAGGGACCTAAGTTCTTTAGGCTTAGACAAACAAGGATGAGGATATACCTAATTGTAGTTAATTGTAACCCTAATATGTTAACACATGATTAAATCACACTAACATATATGCTTGAAAACAATTATGACCTAATGCTCTCATAATAATCTTTAGTAAAATAAAATATGTCACATGTGATAATGTTGATGAAAAGAAGTAATGTGCATAGAAGGACTAGATGTCCATAATTGATAAGATTTATACATAATTCAAATAAATAAGGAATTGATGAATTTAATGAGATAAATAATAAATATATAGAATTTGTGCACCATAATAATATATAATCCTTTTTGTTGTAATAAGAAGACATGGAACACAATAGGAAGAATGATAATAATAATGATATAATAATTTGTTAACTAAAATAATAAAGGGCCAAAAATGTTAATTATGTAAAACTCATAAAAGGAGGACTAATTGGATACAAATAGTTTGCAATTCATTTACTTTGGAAATGTTTTTTCTAGGAGGCCAACTTTCATAATTTTGGGATAATAATAATTATATGAAGTTTATTTAGAAAAGAAAAGATGATTTTCTTCCAAAATATGAAATAAAACATTTAATGACTCCAATAGATAAAACTAATCTTTGATTCATAATCTACACGTTAAGAATATCCTTTAGGAAAATTTTCATGTAATTTGGAAAATCTTTAGTATATAAGTGTGGATTAGGAGAGAGAAAGTGTGTAAAAGCCCAAAATGTTAAATAATATGATAAATAACTTAAAAGGATAACATTAATGGCCAAGTCATGTTATGCATGTTTTAGTTTGCTTGAGGGTGAAGTTACACATTAATTGGTTATCTCTAGAAGTCTCTAATGCATTAAGAAATAGAAAATATGAATAACTTTAAAGGAATTAAATAAAATATTTAGAGTTTTCAAATAGAAAAATAATGCCATATTCAAATTCTATATAATCAAATTAGGTTAGATGTAAAATTTCATTAATTTTGGGACTCGTTTGCACCCTCATTTGAGGAGAGAGAATGAGAAATTAATACATGCACACTTTATTTCAATTTGATTGGGAAAGTCATTTAACTTGTCATGCGCCTTTATTTTTTTTTCCTTTTTTAATGTGAATGTACATATGTGATTTACTCACCCCCTGATCAAACATCACAAAATTTATATCCTAGACTAAGTCAATATAGGAAATGGGGACTATTTGCAGTTGAGAATGAATCAGGAATTCTTTCTCTCTGATCCACCTCCTTTTGAAGTATCTTCGATGATGGCTTCCTTATTTGATTCTGCACACACCTATACCTGACTCTAGTTTTATCATGGAGATTAGAGAAACACCAAAACCTAAATTCCATTCTTTCTCAATCTCTTGACTAAACCCTAGATCATCATCCCACCTATAAATAGAGGCCTATACATCTTTGTACGCTCATGTACAGTTGTTTCCCTACTTTAATTTGATAGGAGCTTCTTCGCACAACCATAATGATCAAGTCCTTCATCCTGACCAAGTAGAAGATGGTTTTTCATCTCCTCGTTGCCTCCAAATGAATTAAACCCATCGGTGAGTTCGGTTCCTTCTCTTCTTTCTTTGTATGCTTATGTTTTCTCAAATTATCCTATTTTGAAAAATCACCCAATTATGAGATTGGTAGAAGCTCTGTTACTTGCATGCATGGTGTTTGGACAATGGTAATGAATCCACTATACACTTTTACTCATTTACCCCTCCTTTTTTCTTCTCTTGTTGTGTTTTTCTCTCATGGGCATAATCATCTTGTCACCCTTCTTTTTGTTGTTTGGACGGCTCAAAGCCGAGGTTTGACCGTGTGACTTGGCTACCCCTAATTGGGCCATGTCAGCGGGATGGCCCCGCCCTCTTATCCTTTTCATGCAACTTTCTGGCTTACGTGGAATTTTGGGAATTTCTGATTGGTCAAAATTACAAAAATCACATCTTTTAATCTACATGCTAAAACATTTAGTAAAAATACATTTTGCAATCGGGAAAATGTGTTCTTTCTAATAAAAATAGTTTCAGAGATTGATTTTCATATTTTCTATGGTTTGTTTTTGAGAATCTAATAAATCATATAAAAAGTCCTAAAAATTGTAACTTAGCCATATGATCTCCAAAATTAATATAAAAATATGTTTTCTTGATCAAGAGAACCTAATGAGTCGATGTTGACATTTTTAGAGTCAAAATATGAGGTTTTCCAGAAAGGTATAGATTTAGGGTTCTTTACACATTATACATTATAAAATCTTAATACATGTGAATAATTGGAAATAGGAAAAGGTGATCTTGGAAACAACTAGATTGGTGAAAAGTGTTTCTAGGAATCTAGTTTAAGGTATGATTGCATCTCCTATTATTTTATATTGAGCAACTAACCTAATTTTATCATCTCTTGTTGTATATTTTGCATCTCATATTCTTCTACATTGAGCAATGGCGTATTTTTTTCTTTCTCTTGGTCCTATGGAAAATAAACCTACATGATATTCCTTTCTCTTTTGAGAACATATTTCTTGTGGAATACCTTATTTATTTTGGATCTTGTGATCAATTTATTTTGATCAACATTTTTTTGGACTCCATTATTTATATTGTTTCATAGTGGAACTTTAGTTGGTGATACATGCTCTTTTTGTCCACTTTTTTGGTGGTTGATTATATTATGATTTATTTGCTGACAAATCTTATTGAATCTGACCATACTTTTTACTTGCCCCAACATTAAGCATGTTATGTGATTGAGTAGCCATACAGTAGTGTAATTGCTTTGGATTTGGATTATATGTCCTTATTATGTTTTTGAGATGGAGGTTATGTGCCCCATACCCAGGTTTCAAGTTTATGAGTCTTGTCCAACACTTTATATTTTATTGGGAGTCTAGAAGTACATCACTGTCTATCGAGTTTCAAGTTTATGAGTCTTGGCCGCCATGGTCTTTATATTGTTCTAGTGATATGCTTATCTCACATGCATGTAGGTTGATGTTATTGATGAACGATTATGTTCCCTAATTTCATGATATTTGCTTATGTGGCACAACATTATTTTTTAATTATGGCAAGTATCTACTTTGTTATCTTTTGTTTGCAAATCTTATCTCTTGATGCCCACTTGGGTAGTCCTTTCTTTTAACTTTGGGAATCCTTATATTTGACATCCTTTGTTTCTTAATATTGATAAAAAATCCATATTTAGTGTGCACATACCAACATTTTGTTGATGTGTCTATCTTTTATCCTTTTTTCCAGGGTATGCTTCCAACCCCAGGTATAGGTCAAGGAGGTGACAACCAGGTTGGACCAAGACCTCATCAAGATTAACTAAAACCTCGTGGGAGACTTTCTTAAAGAGGTTAGGTGATCCTCATCTAATCCTATATTTAGTTAGTTTTTCTTTTATCTTACCCTATGTGGTGAAAGACTAGTGATAATAACAAGCTTGAAATGGTTAGATACATCTTTAAATTGTGCAAATACTTTTAGTGTTATGCTACATACATGTTGAATGAAATGGTTATCATCCCTTTTGCAAAAAATTCATGTTGGTGTTTGGTTTTATGGGTTGATGCATTTTTTAGTAGGGAGTAGATCCCCTCTAGGATACCACTCCTTACATACCTCTAGTGTTAGCCACCTTGGAGACCTATAGGATTAGATGCCATTGGCAACCCCTGGAGTTAGATGCCACATGTGACACACTAGGGTTATGTAAAGAGGAGAGATCACATTCTTACTAAAATTTAATTGAAAATACAAAACAACCATCTCTTATGAGAAATTTAGATTTTAAAGGATGGGTGCACAATTTTTCCATTTAAAGAAGCATGATACATATACAAAAATGTCAATTGTAGCAGTGGAAAGAAAAAACTAAGCTATTAGATGGATTTGATACATGAGATCATGAAAAGAACTAGAAAAGAAAACTATAGGATCGAGTAGTAGCAACCTATACATCTCAGCAAAGTCTCCTTGAATTCACTCCTGGGCTGGTCCTCCTTGGTCATGTTCCACTCTTGTCCTAGACCTATGTGGTTGGGATCACCCAACAAGAAGAGAAGCAAGGTATGCATCAATTAAAGAACATGATCAAGAGAAGATCAACAAAAGATAATAAAGGGTGTATGTTCATCAAGAACAAGGAAAGTCAAGAGTATGAGGCACATATCAAATAAGAGTCTTGCCAAAACAGATAATAATAAAGCAACATGCATGATTAATTGTATCAAAATATTAACTAAGAGGTCTAAGGAACCTAACAAACCTCAAACAGTAAGTGAGGGGTGAATTAACACATTCCCAGTCACCTGCAAAATCTACTATTCTACTCTACTAAGCATGGTCTATTGTACCATTCGTTTCCGTCCAGCCACACCATATCACCGGTTATTTCAAAACCCATACCAACCCCACCGTATCCCCAACTGTTCCCAAAACTTATACCACTTGTAAAACTACGTTCGGCAAACCCTAGTCCATCCAACGACCGTTCCTTGTTTGACTTGTGGCAGTAGCCTCTCCCCCACCTCCCGGTTGCAATACGATGAGATGGTGTGAGGCCATCGTGCACAACGATGCCATTGTTTAGAGCCTCGTTTAACTTGCGACAGACTTTCTACTTCTTCCATCTGCCACAATGCAGTAGTAAGATGATCCAAGGCAATATTGAGTGACGAAGTGGCCACAATTACACATGCACCTTTCTCAAGATAAGGCAATCTGTTGTTTCCAATGACAAGGTTTTTGTGCTGGTGTTCCCTGATGTTAGCTTCCTTCATCTCTTTCCTTTCATTGACGGAGGAATTGTGCGATGTTGTGGCGCACAGGTGCCCAATGCTTCTATGTAATACGATGTGATGCTTCTGGCAGGGCGAGACAATTCGGTGTTACCTGCGATTTGCTAGTGTTGGTCCATTGAAATTGGGGATCTGAAAGAAGACACATGGGCGACAAATTGCTAAAAGTGAGTACATGAAATCATTGCTTTATTACGATTCTTAGGTAAGCGAAGTTGTTCTCCAGAAGTGCCATACAAATAGAGTGTAGTTATAAAGATTTTTTAATACCAAATCAACCACTTTAGGCGGCAACTTCTATTAAAATTTAACAATCAAGTACTGATAATGAAAAGGGTTTTATTTCGTATTGTGCTATGCAACAGAACATGCAGAAATTCGACCCACTATCTATGCAATGTGTTAAACAAATTGTTTGATCCCAAATATGCAGTGTAAGGATCGATAACTAAATTTATTCATTACTTTTCTTCAGGTTTTGGACGTCTATCTGGGGTGATGTTCCTCTGTCAGATCTATCAAGTTCTAATCAATTTGACATTCTATAGCAACACCTACCATTGCTAACTATCTTGAGTGACTCCCTTATCTGGCTGTAATATCTGCATGAGAAGGTAATAATGAAACTTCAATAAATAATTATTTTTTATAAGTAATTTGAATACATTAATTCATATTATCAAACTCAAACATTGAAGACATACAACTCTTTTTAAGTTCTATTACTGTTACAGAATCAGTTCACTGCATATGGCTATTTACTTGGAACTCTAATCGTTTGAATTTTTGAATTCCTACATGTTTTAGATGTGGTTCCTGTAATGTATAGAAAACTACAAATTATGTTCCTTCAGTGATTTGCACAAAGACTCCAGTAGCTAAAATACTCGTAGGCTCCGTACGAACAAATCCATTATCAGAATTAATAAGGAATGGATTTGCATCAAAAAAAATGATTGCGTATAGAAATGTAAAGTTCTTAAAAGGGTTTTCTTACCAATGTCTTTTTATGACTGCACAACTCTCCTTTTTCTTACTATTGTTGCGTGTGCATATTAAATTGATGATCTCGTGGAGTGCTCAGCCCCAAAATACAAAATACGAAATAAAGTAGTATATTAGTATGAAAAACCAGCTTATTTCCACAAAATGCAACTTAACTAATCGAATTAAGAAAAGATTTTTGATTAACAATCAACTATCTTCAATGTCCTGCATCCACATAGTACTTTATACATTAATCGTAATTAAATACTTATTTTAAAGCTTGGCTTGCATATATTGTTGCCCAATATACATGTTTTATCAACAAGGATATGTTACATTTATTAAATGTAAAAGCTTTAACCCATAAACTACAATGGTAAATTAAAATTGCTACCCACACAAGCGGTGGATCGTTTTCTCTTTATCTATTTACACGCATAAAATTAGTATTTAGGTCCTATATCGAGCTATACAAATAGGTTCAGCAATTAACTGTCAAACAATGTTCTAGCGAGTAACATAATATTTACTGTCTATGCAATGACTACTCATTAAAGAATGATATTTTTATTTTTTCAAGTAGGTAGCCAGCCTGGAATGTAACTAACAACTAACTAGAAAGGTAAAAAATGTCACAGACCATTGAGTAAGTCATGCTTTAACTCACTGATGCACCAGGACAAGGTGGTTTTATCTTATTTGTGTGTTTGCATTGTAAGATTTTGTTTCCTTCTACCATAAATTGAAAAATAGAATAATACAAGATAAATAGTCCCCCCATAATGAATTATATAAATTTTAATAAATTGTTGTAATACTACATAGGTCTTATGAAAGTATTTTGAATATTAAGTTTATAGTAGATGACACGAACAAAATTTGACTTTTTATAACGTTCATTCCAAAATATTTTATGTACAAGTTGGATGCACAACTTTTGGAAAACCGGTGATAAAACAATGTATGTTATAAGCTGTTCATATTTAATTAGCTACACGTGGAGTTTTTTTTAAATCCCTTGCATTTGGTGCATTCTATATTGAAAATAGGAGTCATTAGGTGATGTTTAACAACATGCAAAACACACACTTAAAAGAATAGTTGTCAACTAAAAAGGAAATGCAAACAAGTCACGACATAAATTGAAGAAATGTTGGACATGATTCAACACAAGCAATAACTTTAGTATTTTTGGTATATTTAAAAAATAATGAGGTATATTTCGCATATATAGCCTAATGTTTAAAGAGGAAATGAGCTTCTACAAAACTCACAATAATTGACCATTAAGCCATCCATGGAACCAAATAATAAACAACATGATACTCATTAGAAAACAAATAAGATTAGATAGTTGGGTTTAATTTCATCTTTTTTTTCAACCTCACGATGACATACTTGGAAGCAAGAAGCCCCAACTTGCATATGTAGTCCCTGATAACTTCGTTTATATATTCCACCTTACATACTCCTCGTCTGGTGGCCTTCCTATTAGCTTGTGAATAGGTGCATTTATATGTCTTATAGACATAAAAACAATAGGTTTGGTTTTTAACTTCCCACTGGGAAATCATCACGAATGATAAACATAGAAAAAGATTGTTTTGGGAGTTTCCATAGAGTACCACATGTCATATAAGCCATGACATATACAACCATAAAAATATCACCACCTTCACCTAGATGCTTTTCTAGATATATGTGACTTTTGTTGGCAAATATAATTTATGTGCATTTTGAATACTTTTTATTTCCATCTTAGTTGTCAATTGTAAATGTAGTCTACAACTAAGAGCAGTAATCTTTAGCGACCATACTAATGAGAAATATTTCACACCTTTGTAATTATGAATTTATCCTAGATAGATTGGTATCTAATTAATAATTCACGTTCTTGTTGGGCTAAATATGTATGTGTTTTGTAAAGAACATAAACAAGAAGATAAAATTTGTATCATATGTATTTTTTTGTTCACCTTTTCAAAAAGAGTTTTCTAGATCTACCTAATTAGTGCAAAACTTTGTATTAGATTTTTTAAATATGACAATATTAAGTGTAGTTCATCTAAAACAACTACTAAAAATATAAGTAAGACGTCATTAGTAAATTTGATTTTCCTTTAGGAATGCATCATTAAATATATAATTAATTGTATGGGAACAACAAAGTGGAATCTCATCAAAACTTCAGTCCATAGAAAATTTTTATATGAATTTTTAAGAAAAGAAAATAGAATTCCATTTCAATATAAAGACATGAAATTGTAGATATATAGGTAAGGAATTTATCATTATATAATGACATGGTTCAAAAGAAGACAAAATATTGAAATGTGGTTGTGGAAAAATAAAAAGTCGCAGACACAAGTAAAATCATGTATAGTCATAAAGTAAGATAATGAGAGACAAATCAAACAGAAATGCAACATATATATATATATATATATATATATATATATATATATATATAGTTTAAACAAGTCATAAATGAATGTAATGAAATAATTTTGTAATACAAGAACATATTGCTACTCTTCAATGATGAGTTTTTCATTTTTTGATATGATATAGAATTACTACGTAAGCATGTTATTATAACTATATAATCCTTATAGAAAGTTTAACTATTATGAATATGCGGTGGTTAAAATCCAAGTAGTTGCACACTACTTTAATATCATTATTGTTTAGATGAATATGGAAAGAGTTCCCAATACGAAAATGTGAATGATGTCCATAGTACCATGTTTAGTAAATGAATCTTACTGGAGAAACTTGAGAAAATTTATGTCTATATGATATGTAAAGTTAATATGTAAAAAGAAAAATATTCTTAGTTAACCTTGTCATTATTAAGAAGGAAATTTATTTCCAAAAATCTGATATGCATTAGTCAATTGGCATGCTCATACTCTACATTTAAAGTTAATTTTTTATTGATGTTTAAGTTAATCGTATTGGTACACTCTCTTATGTGTTTGGCATTGTATAATTAATACAATTATTTGTGGTTCCAACTTCTTGTGTTGTAGGGTGCACAAAGCATTATCAACATATATCGAGTCATTGAAATATAATGGTAAAATAGAGAACCACATATTTCTGGAACTTGTTGATTCCTTTATATTTAGCTCACTAATAATGCACAATAACTTTATTCAAAATTAATAAATTGTTAACCAGACTAGAATCTAAAAGTCATGTGTTTTTATATGTTTGTATTTTAAATTAGCTTTATAATTTTATGTCAACAAAATCCAAGTTTCCTTTAGACAAAGATAAGCATGTAATATATTTGGTAATTTTGATCTTTATTTCTTTCATATTGTTCAAGAAACTTGACATTTTAAATATTTTTGTTTCCTTATTTTCAATTGTTAACAAACTTCTTCACAAAGACCTTATCTTTTTATTTTGATTATATATATGTTTGTATCCTTGTAGATAAATCTTTGAGTTATTTGTAAGTGAATGGACAATTATCTTGTAGCCGTTTAATACATATATAAAAAAAAAGTCTCATTGGGTGTTCAACATTTTACTAATGTACTAACTTGAGCATGATAGTGTATGTTGGTTAGAATATATATATATATATATATATATATATATATATATATATATATATATATATATTATGTGTGATCATTCTTATTTTGCATAATAATCATTAGTTTACAAATATATCTATTTTCTAGAAGGAATTTGGTTCTGTTGGTCAAATAATAGTTAGATCCAAGTAAAGAATGCTAAAAATTTTCAAATTAATAGTTAACCAAACCACTAAACTATTGCTAAAGTTTTGAAAAAAAAATAAAATATTACTAGAAAATTAAAGAACACGCTGACAAATATTTTTGGGGTTGATTTTGATGGTATGATGGAAACATGTAACAAATTTACTTAAGCTTTATTGAACAAAATAAATGTAAACATATTTGAAGTGGACTACTAATTAACTATCCAGTTTGATGTAAATTCATCAAGACATGTTAGCTTTACTCTCCTTCTTTTGATGTCCTTGATTACATATAAATACAACCCTTTCATATCCATTTATTCTCAAAATCCCAAGAATAGATGACAAATGATAGTAGAACATATATTAAACATAAGTGTTTCATAAAAGTAAGTAAAACATATATAATTGAATGTACTCTTTATCAATTATGTATTACATTATAGAATATTCTAATAACATTTTTTATGACTTCATCAATAGACTTTTCATTAAATTTAAAATATGATTTTACAAGATAGTCACATGCAATGCACGTGCATCCACTAGTATATATATACGTGTGGAGAATATACACATTCCCTTGGGTGAAATAACACATGCCCAAACTATGGGTGATTGTATAGAGGTACAATGTATTAGATAGCAAGTCAACCAAATCACCATGCTAAAAGAAATATTATGGAAAGGCAAGATTTAACATCAAATAATAGAGATATGGATGTGGCTCAAAACCCAAGCAAACAATGAAATAATTGTACTAGAAAGAGCAATAATAGGAATCAAGTTTTAGTCCATGCCTCATTGTGAAATTAGGGTTTGGATAACAAATATGCCCAACTTAAAGGGTAAGATACACATACCTTGCCTTGAGTATACAAATCAGAGATCAAATTCTACCCTTCCAAGTTTAAATTCATGCAAACATACATATAATGTTTTGTTCATTTTATATAGGTGAAAAACCCTAGAAATCCCAACCATCCAAAAAGATGTAAAACGACTCTTGGTCTTGACATGATCTTGGGTTCAAAGTTTATTTTTAATATCTTGACTCAAAATCCCAAATTTATAAATCATTATATTGCCTATAATTAGTAGTAAGATCATAAGAAAAATCAAAACACTAAAAATTCAGAATATAAAACTTGGAAATTAGGCAATAAAACCAATGCCAAAGGATAGAAAAAGTTTTAGCAATTCTCAAACATATTTTACATAATTCTTTGAGCTTCCAGTAAAAACTTATGGATTTTACAGTTCTATATGTTTTTACCAATTTTAGTATGTAAATGATGTTCTAAAGACCATACTGGTCACATATTATCATTATGAACTACATACCATGATAGGTTATTTTGTGATATTACCAATCCATCATTCAAAGGAATAAACAAATAATGGAGAATATAAGAAGACAAAAATACTTATGTTGGAAAAATACCAGAAATAAGGTCATGAAGGACAAATCAAAAAACATGTGTAGGAGCCTTCTTCTAGCTCTGTTCACGCCATGATAGACAACGTAGAGCAAGTTTGTGTAACATACTGAATCTCAAGTTTATTTGCACCCATTTTCAATCCTTTTTCTTCTTATCCTTCTAGGATTTTCCCTAAATTTCCCTAGCTTTTTCTATCCCCTTTGGCCTCAATGTTTAATTTGAGAAATAGTTGATGGCTTGAACTCATGTACCCTCATTCATATCAATGAATGGATGTTTGCATAAATATCTCAAATAATGTGTTAATTAGAGTCTAATAATGCAAATTGGACAATTATGAGAGATAATGAGTAGATTATGTTAATTTAGAGTAATTATGGCTTTTTGGAATAAGAAATAAGAATTAAGGAGAAATTGAGTTTCATTAATGAGTAAATCACCCACTTATCTTCTCTCTCCTCCTAATTGATACTAAAGCATTAAAAAGGAGAGTAGGAGGTGAGACATTTCTATTGAATAAATTTATAATATCCATTTCGAATTTTCTTAAAGGATTTTCTAAGCAAATAGCTTTGTATTAATTCACCCTTTAAAAATGCATATATATATATATATGACCAATATGGTGATTCAGGGCCAAATATTTTGCAAAATAAAAATATAATTAATTGACATTAATCTAGGCATTAATATTAGGCTATGGTTCAAATTTGAGGTTATTTGACCCATGCGTGACCCTCCAAATCAATTTTATAAGATTTGAGTAAAGTGTAACTAAGGTTTTCAATTAATTTCATTAATAATCACATTTAACCTAAAGTTTCAGTTAATTTCTCTATCACATGTTACACCAGCTATTTCAACCACATGTGTGCAATCCAATGGCCCACATTTCATCATATGTGAGCCCAAACCCAATCCAACGACTCTAAGGTCATATTCAACCTCGCGCCTGCAATAGTGTCACAACTGTTTCATTTGATTTTCCAGATCTCACTCATTACTCAACCATTTCAAGAGATTTTTCTTCCTCCAGATTTGTCTCTCTCTGTCGGTTCCAGTGAGCCTTAAGGTGCGCTCCCTTACAATCTGTAGACGAAATGCGAAATGGAGACTCCTCGCCGTTCTCCACCACCATCTCATAGAGGAGCCATTGGCTCGCCTCCCGCTTATATAAGGGCATGTAGAGAGCGCACTCAGACAACACACAACTCTCTTCCTCCTCCAATATTTCCTCAACTTCCCCTGAACTCCCCGATCTGCTCAATTTCCTTCTCCGACGATGATGAGCTCGCAACGACGCCCTACACCGCCTTCCGCTAAATTGAAAAACTGGTAGGTTTCCCTAAACTCCCTCCTTAATTTCCACATCGCTAGTTGGGCTTGTTTTGCCTCAAGCCATCGTAACCTATAGCTCAGTCTTGAGCTTCCACCGCCGTTACTCGTCGTGCCCTTCTAGTGAGCCCCAATGATAAAAATAAGTGGTTTTTTTTATTTACTCCTAGGAACCTTTTCCGACCTTCAGTTAACCTTACGCTGGCTTTTTTTCTCAATTTCAAACCTCCAAACTCCTTCTCTATTCTTGACGCTCCGGTGATCTGTTCTAGAGTCATGGTAGTCCTTTCACAATCATAATTGTTGCTTCAGAACATGCATCTCCTCACTGTTCCTCTCGACTGAATTGCACTGACATGTTGCACACATCGTCCCAGATAGCCGATCGAAGGCCGAGTGCTGGAGGGTGCTTCGTGCCATGGCTGAAGGAAGGGCAAGCTTGGTCAGGCAATGATCATGGTGTCCCTGTGTAGTTAATCAAATGATTAATTCTACAAGGGCAATTTAGGGTTTTCGCTCACGTCTTAATACATCAACCACGAGATTTGCCTCAAAGTTAAATGACTAAATTGCCCTCATATACTTGATTAAACGTAATGCACACCTTAGATGGTTTTTTTCATTTTTCCAGTTATTTTGCATCGATTTATAATCTGATTTAAATGACTGTCATGCTATAGTTTTCCTATTTTCTGATTGGTCAGATTTCAATATTTCCCAATAAATTGTAGTATTATTAGAAAAATACAAATAAATAGTCGTTGGAAAGCAATTTTCATGTAGAATCAGAATTTAAGGTTTTTGAGTATCAATTTGCATCTTTATATCAATTTTTATTTTATAAATCATTTTAATTATATAAAATGACTTAAAATATATATCTAATTCATTTTAACTCCAAATTTAAGAAATAAATATGCTTTCTTAATCAGGGTAATCCAAATAATTATTTGGTCCTAGTTTTGAGTTCCAATCCAATGGTTTTCATAAAAGGTCTAAAATTAGGGTTTCTCACATATTATGATTGATAAACCCTAATCCATGTGTATAAACTTGTATCTAGGACAAAAGTAAGATTGGAAACATTTAATTCATGAAAAGTCTTCTTTAAGAATCTCAAGTGAGGTTTGTATGTGAAATCCTATTTATTTATAATTTTGAACACTATCCTTTAGTTGGGCATTTGATATCCAACCCTAATTTCCAACGAAGCATTACCTAGATATTATTCTCCTTATTGCCTTCTTGTCGCCCTTTTAATTCAATTATTCTAAGGTCTTGGACCCCATTTGCAAAATTATTTAAATTCCTTATATATGCCATTGAAATACTTTAGCATGATGATAAAAATAACTAATTAACTAATGTAGTGTACATGAGTACAAGCCACCCATAGTTTTTGGCATGAGCCCAGGGGAATGTGACCAGTCTCCCTAGGGTAATGTGACCACTCCCCAGGGGAATGTGATAATTCTCCCCACTTTATATAGTTTTGGGTGTTTGGGAATATGTTACTCTCCCTCACCCAGAGGTTTAGGTCAGGTAGGTGCTTGAGCCCCATATTAGTTTAATGTAGTCACATTTAATCATGCATGAACTTATTATTGTTTAACTTGGCATAAATTCTTTTTTTTACTTGCATCACATTGTTGACCCTCTTAGCATATTGAATATTTATTACTTCCTACTTTATTTTATAATTGTCCTTATTCTTTATTTGACAAATACATTTTCCCTCCTCTTACTGCGTGATGCCAACCACCCAGGTTAGGATCAGAGTGTGCAACAGGAGCATCGTGAATTAGCCTGTGATTAGGAAAAATGAGTCCATCCTTCCCTCATGAAATTATTTGTTAAGTTGTTTTTATTGGAGACATATTGTTGTAGTCTAGTTTCCATCTACTTAGATCCTCTTTTGTATAAAGGTGTACACCCTTTTGGGAAAATTTATGTACTCTTTATTTAAATTGATTATAGTCAAAAAATTTATCCTCCGATGTTATCCGTTGGATTTTATTTACCATTGTAATTAGTAAAGAGGTGGTGATTTCACTTATTTACAACATTGTATCAGAGCCAATGGTAGTCAGATCTTGACTATTTCAATTTGTCTCCCTAGTTAGAAACCCTTACCTCGTATAGTATCCCTTTAGTTCACCTTAGAATTCACCTATTGTGAAAGGTTGATTGAGGACTATAACATTTTCATATTGTAAATATCTTTAGTAAACTTTTAGGTGATTAGCCTATTAGGTAGCTACTAGGGCACGAAGTTGAAAGTGATGGTGTCTAGAAAGGGTCAGAACTTGGGGGTTGGCAATATTTTCCTCTGTGCCACTAGCTTGCTTTACGGTGACTCCCGAGTTCATATGACACTAGCCTGGCTTGATCTGATATGGAATGCCCGA
This sequence comes from Alisma plantago-aquatica, assembly GCA_963693085.1. Taxonomy (NCBI): domain Eukaryota; kingdom Viridiplantae; phylum Streptophyta; class Magnoliopsida; order Alismatales; family Alismataceae; genus Alisma; species Alisma plantago-aquatica. Next base: position 778,773,217 of record OY856413.1, read on the forward strand.
AACAGCATACCTTTAGGCAAATAATCTCAATGTTGAGTATCCCTAGAAACTAAATAAAATAACCTTACATCCCTCAAGTTCCTTATATGAGTCTAAGATTTCCATGTTCAGGGGTAATCTATCCTATACTAGACTTTGAAGTTTGGTAATAGTTTTTTTTTTGTCGGTAAAAAATCTTGTTACTATATCTTGTGCCAAAAAACTTTGGGTACAAAATAGTTGTGCCCCCTCAAACCTGTGCTATAAGCACTTACAAACCAGGACTAGGCTTCACACAAGAAGCCATTAGCTAAGAGTAACAAAAACATAAAGAAAACAATTACAGATGCCTAAGACTGGGTACAAGAGCCATCCAACTTATAAACCACCTCATATGCATTAAACTCACCCACAAAAAATGAGAGTTGTCAAGCGGGTCAACAAGAGTACAACAACCTCAAGTGTCCCAATTGGAGAGTTATGCAAAACTGACTCCTATAACTCCACTAGCCAAAGCTAATAACCAGAATTTAGCTTGAGTAGATCAGTCCTAAGAAAGAATAGCAGTCCTCAATAGGCAATCACCAACTCCACTGCTAATAGAGCTAGCATTGTCTGCAAACCAGAAATAGGACCCATGTTCAAGTCAAATAGGAATGACAACACGCCTTCTCTATTCCATCTACTTCACCACTAGCAATAAATTCACCTTCAAAGTGTGGAAACGGGACAAAACATTGAATCCGTTTGTTAGCCCCATGTGTCAAGAGCAACATGATCTCATTTTTAGATAGCAAAAAACACAGGCAAAGTACTTGATTAGTCCTCCCTCTTCTTCCTTCCTGACTTTTTCTTTTTCTTGGATCTTGGGTGTCCAAGAACAGCAGAGTCAGAGCCCCAGTGGTCAGATTCGACATCTGAGTTTGAGTCTTCTTGAGACAACTCATCAAACATGTTGACCTTTCTCTATTTATAATCAATAGAGAAACCACAACTTTGCCATATCACGTTGACTTTCCAAGACTCTGAGGCTTCTTTTCTACTTCTCCTATAGAGCTCCAACTCCCAATCCAAGTTTAGACTGCCTGCATTGAAGATTGGAGAGGAACCATACATATTAGGTTCCTTAAAGGAGGGGGGAAAGTCGTTTGGAGATTATCCAAGGCGGCGTCGAGGACTGTGTTCATCAACTGAACTGCAATCTCAGCCATGGCCATGTCATCCTTCTCATAGTCAACATCCACTTCATTTTGTTCAACATCAGGTGCTCAGAAGTTTTTGGCAAAACGTTGAGCACCTTGCTTCCTAAAACGGAACTGGACCTCCTTGGTAGGAATCGCACGTCTTCTAACCAGGGAGCACGATCCCTATTTGTGACCAAACCATTTGCATCTTGAGCAGTAGAGAGGCTTTGACAGAGTGTTAACCTTCAACTGCTAGGTAGCTCCATCAACCTCCACCATGGTAGTCTTGGGGATCTTGTCGGAGCATGAGATTTCCATGCACAAGGTGGAGGAATCCATACAGCCGACTGTGAGTGAGGAATCCACAAAGTCCAGTGGCCTACCAATGGTGCTGGCCACACTGGAGATCCCATCAAATGTCCACAGGACTCCATGGTTCTCCACCTCCAGCCAGATTGGGAGTCGAGCAAAGGAAAGGGGTTGATGTGCAGACCCTGGTTCCCAAGCTTGAGCAATGAAGAGAGCTCCATCCATTGTACACGGTGCCTCATCAAGGATATGATCCCTCTCTGTGGCCGATGACATCTTAATAATGAACCCTTCTTCTCCTCAGTTATGATTTCAAAGGTCCCACTGGGTTTCCATTATCTTCCGATCCAACCACTAAGCTGACCTTTAAAGAGCTCCCTACTGGCGAATCTGATGGACAAATATAAATTCCAGTTTGGAGATGCTCCTTCCTGGCTAGAGATTGATCCGCACTTGGCTCCATCTCTAATAATTGGCTTGACAAAGTTGACAATCGAGACGTCTGCAATCGATCTACCTTGATGGCTTGAATAAAGCCAATACGCAAAGGAGGATGTCACATCGCTTCCGGAGTCGTCCTTTGAAGATCATGCCTGTGGGGATTTGGGTTTAGTCGAGGAAGAGGCAACCAGGGTCGTGGAGATCTATGGGATTTGAGGAGTATGGGGGATCCCTTGCTCGCTGCCTTCTCCTTCAGCCACCCTTGAGCCTCCTGGAGGAGTGGACATCGACTCATCGACTGCCTTCCCACCATTTCCACCTCCTCGTCCGCTAGGGATTCCATGTTTGTCGCGCCCCCTCCCTCTCCCTCCTCACCCACATCTCTGACTCTGATGTTCTTGGACACCCAAGATCCAGGAAAAAGAAAAAGTCATGAAGGAAGAAGAGGGAGGACTAATCAAGTCCTTTGCTTGCGTTTTCTACTATCTAAAAATGAGACCATGTTGCTCTTGACACATGGGGCTAACAAATGCATTCAATGTTATAAATAGTTTGGTAATAGTTATTAATAAGACAATTATGTGTTGGGTCTTGTACATGTTTAGGCTCACTCTTTTGCCTCAAATTTAGTTTGATATGGTAGGTTAACCCTTTTAAGGGGTGGAGTAGTAGTACCTTGATAGATTTTGCATTTGCTGATTTCGAGGACAAAATCCATTTTTATTGGGATGGAATCCTATACATAGCTAAATATAGCCACTTTGGAAGTAGAAACCCTAACTCCATAGATAAGAGATTAGTATGCTTATATGATTAGTATTGACCAAACAAATTATAATTATAATTGAACTTGTTTGTTTATATACTAATGAATACATAAAAATTCATCTAATGAACTGTTCAAATGCTTGAGCCCCAACAAATACTTAAGGTAAATAATATCAGTAACACACTAATTGTACATACACATAATGTTGACCATGTCACCCTAATTATATGATAAGTGGAGCTAATGCATGCTAAGAATACATAACATATACTGGTCAAGTTGGCCTAAGCCCTAAGATGTAATCATCTAGCCTTAACATATACATATATACATACATATGCTTAATGCCTTCATGATACATTAGTGACATTAGGTTTCATCATCAATAATACACTTTGATACACCTAAATGGCATACAATCACCTACTTACAAATTGATATATGAATCAATTCATTAAAATGGAATGTGTTCCACCTTATTCACTAAAATATATATGTAATGACTCAAATGAGATAAGGGGTAATTGGAATTACATAAACATGATTATTAAGTCTATAATAATTCCAAATGTCTTATGTGATGTCAAATGTATAATTTATAATATGAATTTTAAATAGGAGGAAATGGTTAGTGATGACATTAATGTGAGTATGAAAAGTGATGTGACAATGTGTAATATAGGTGTAAGAAATTAATGTGACATTATTTAAACTTAATAACTTGTTGGATAATATTATCTATTTCTTACAAAATAATCTGTGACATTTCTATATGATGGCAACATGAGGATAATGGAGATTAAAATTAAGTTATTAAGGATTGTGATCTAATATACTAATAAATATTGAGAATTCTTAGTAAGCACTATTTATGCTTAAAACTCTTAATTAGTAAATGAGACATACATATGATTTTTACAATCGTCGTGAGATATAATTCTTTTGACAACAATGTGAATGTAACTTGACACAAGTTATAGAATATTAAGGATGGTGTAATATCACAATAAAGAAAATGCTAATAACCTAAGATGTTCGTTGTGTTATATTTGATAAAAAGTAATGTGAATAGTGGAAACCTTAGTGAATCATGAGAAACCGAAATTGTGTATAGAGCATATGAAGTACCCTAGATTAGGGGTTATCACCTAGTTGCTTAAGGTTGGAATGTTACGTACTCATTGTTCTCTCTTATTGAGATTTTGGGGACTATATCCTATTTAAGGGGTGGAGTGTTGTAACATACTGAATCTCAAGTTTATTTGCGGTTTTACCCATTTTCAATGCTTTCATTTTCTTCTTATCCTTCTGGACTTTTCCCTAAATTTCCCTATCTTTTTCTATCCCCTTTGGCCTCAATGTTAAATTTGAGCTATATTTGATGGCTTGAACTACATGTACCCACATTCATGACAATGAATGGGTGTTTGCACAAATATCTCAAATTATGTGTTAATTAGAGTCTAATAATGCAAATTGGACAATTCTGAGAGATAAAAAGTAGATTATGTTAATTTAGAGTAATTGTGGCTTTTTGGAATAAGAAATAAGAATTAAGGAGAAATTGAGTTTAATTAATGAGATCATCACCCTCTTATTTTCTCTCTCCTCCTAATTGATACTAAAGCATTAAAAAGGAGAGTAGGAGGTGGGACATTTCTATATAATGAATTTATAATACCCATCTCGAATTTCATTAAAGGATTTACTAAGAAAATAGCTTTGTATTAATTCACCCTTTACAAATGCATTAATATATACATTAATGGCCAATATGGTGATTAAGGGCCAAATCTATTGCAAAAGGAAAATATAATTACATAGAATGAATCTATGCATTAATATTATCCTATGGTTCAAATTTGAGGTCATTTGACCCATTTTTTATCCTCGAAATTGATTTTATAAGATTTGAGTAAAGTGTAAATATGGTTTTCAATTAATTTCATTAATGCGTCTGTTAACGTAATGTTTCTGTTATTTTCACTATCACGCTTTACAATAGCTATTTCGATCGCATGCACACAATCCAACGACCCATATTTCATTATCTGTGAGCCCAAACCCAATCCAACAACTCTAAGGTCATCCCAAACCTCGCGACCACAACAATGTCATGACAGTTTCATTCGATTTGCCCGATCTCCCTCATTACTAAACATTTTGAGGATTTTTCTTCCTCCAGATTTGTCTCTCTTCACCGGTTCCAATGAGCCTTAACTCACGCTCCCTCACAACTTGTAAAAGAAACGCCAAATGGAGACTCCTCACCGTTCTCCACCATTACTTCATAGTGGAGCCATAGGCTTGCCTCCCTCCTATATAAGGGCATGTCGAGAACCCTTAGACACCGCACAACTCTTTTCCTCCTCTAATTTCTCCTCAACTTCCCCCGAACCCCCTGACCTACTCGGTTTCTTTCTCTGGTGATGACAAGCTTGCAACGACGCCTTGCACCGCCTTCCGCCAAATTGACAAACCAGTAGGCTTCCATGACCTCCCTCCTTCAATTATGCATCACTAGTTGGGCTTGTTTCGCCGTGAGCCATTGTAACATGTAGCTCAGTCTTGAGCTTCTGCTGTTGTGACTCTTCGTTCTCTTCTAGTGAGCCCCCAATGATAAAAAAAGTGGTTTTGCTTCAGTTTACTCCTAGGAACCTTTTCCGACCTTCGGTTAGCCTTATTCTGCCTTGTTTCTTTATTTTGAACCACCAAACTGTTCCTTTGTTCTTGACTCTCTAGTGATCTATTCTTGGGTCATAATGGTCATTTCATCATCGCTATTGTTGCTTTAAAATCGGCTTCTCCTCATGGTTTCTCTCGACCGAATTGCACTGACATGTTGGACTCATTGTCCCAGATAGTCGATCGAAGGGCGAGTGCTGGAGGGTGCCTCATGCCATGGCTAATTGAAGGGAAAGCCAGGTCAAATGACCGTGGTGTCCCTATGTAGTTAATCGAATGATTAATTCTACAAGGACATTTTAGGGTTTTTGCTCGCGTCTTGATACATCAACCGCGATATTCACCCCATAGTTAAATGACTGAATTACCCACATATACTTGATTAAACATAACATGCGCCTAAGATAGTTTTGTCATTTTTCTAGTTATTTACGTCGATTTATAATCAGAATTAAATGACTGTCATGCTATAGTTTTCATATTTTATGATTGGTCTGATTTCAATAATTCCCAATAAATCGTAGGATTATCAGAAAAATACAAATAAACAGCCGTTGGACAACAATTTTCATGTAGAATCCAATTTTAAGGTTTTTGAGTATCGATTTGTATCTCTATCTCAAAGTTTATTTAAAAAACCATTTTAATGATATAAAACGCCTTAAAATACATATACAATTAATTTTAACTCCAAATTTAAGAAATAAATATGTTTTCTGAATTAGGAGAATCCAAGTAATCAATTGGTCCTAGTTTTATGTCCCAATATGATGGTCTTCATAAAAGGTCCAAAATTAGGGTTTCTCGCCTAATATGATTTATAAACCCTAATCCATGTGCATAAACTTGTATATAGAACAAAAGTGAGATTGGACACTTTTAATTGATGAAAAGTCTTCTTTAAGAATCTCAAGTGAGTTATGTATGTGCAAACCTATTTATTTATGAGTTTGAATACTATCCTTCAGTTGGGCATTTGATATCCAACCCTAATTTCCAATGAGGCATTGCTCAGCCTTTATTCTCTTTATTTCCATCTTGTGGCACTTTTAATTCAATTATTCTAGGGTCTTGGCACACATTTGCAAAGTTATTTAAATTCCTTATATCTTCCATTGAAATACTTTAACATGATGATGAAAATGACTAATTAACTAATGTAGTGTACACGAGTACACACCACCCATAGTTTTGGGCATGAGTCCATGGGAATGTGACCACCCTCCCCAGGGGAATGTGATAATTCTCCCCACTTTATATATATTCGGGTTTTTGGGAATGTGTTACTCTCCCTCACCCAGAGGTTGATGTCTGGTAGGTTCCTTGGCCCTTTATTAGTTTAATGTAGTCATATTTAATCAGGTATGCAACTTATTATTGTTTAACTTGACAAAAATTCTTAATTGTTTTACTTGCCTCGTATTCTTGACCCTCTTAGCATAGTGAATGTTTATTATTTCCTACTTTAGTTTATAATTGTCCTTATTATTTATTTGACACATACATTTTTCTCTCCTCTTGCTGGGTGATCCCAACTACCCAAGTTAGAATCAGATACGCAACAAGAGCATGGTGAACCAGCCTATGACTAGGAAAAAGGAGTCCATCCTTCCCTCATGAAATTATTTGTTAAGTTATTTTTATTGGAGACATATTTTTGTAGTCTAGTTTCCCTCTACTTAGATAATCTTTTGTATAAATCTTGTACACCCTTTTGGGAAAATTTATGGACTCTTTATTTAAATTGAATATAGTCAAAAAAATTATCCTTTGTTGTTATCCGTTGGATTTGGTTTACCATTATAATTAGTAAAGAGATGGAAATTTCATTTCTTTATAGTTTGAATGGATGAATATATGGGGGAAAAGCATTTGGGTGAAATCAATAGGCATCAACAGCTTAGAAACAAAGAAGCAGGTATGGAGAACCTTACCCTAGGATCTATTGTACTGCCATGGAGAGTATTGCTGTCAATGAGAGAGTTTACATTACAGAGAAAATCAACTTGGTGGTGACATATTATGACATATTGGGTTTAATTGCCACCAGAGATAGAGTTCACCAGGGCTAGCTAAGGTCTGGGTATAGGTACATATAGATGGTGTTTGGTTTTGGTGCTTCCCGAGGTATAAACTTCTCGAGCTTTGAAGAACAAGTTTGGGTGTTTCTCGAGTATGGGATTTTTGGCCTCTAATAGGGTATGGATGGATGTGGAATTAAATATACAATCTCATATAACTTTTTTTGTGAAATTTCACTGAGAAAAGGGGGAGTTATGCCCAAAATGTAGGCTGCTTTGGTCCATAGTTACGCTTCACATGGAGTATCTGCAATGAAAGTCATTTAATACAACCTTCCAACTTTGATTTTTTTTTAAGGTAAATCACCTACTTTCAATTAGAAATCAACTATGCTTCAGTGCAGTCTATTAGAAAAGAAGGAAAGGAAAAGTAGCTACTAAAAGGAACATTACTAAGGGCAGCTGATCGAGCCAGCTAGTTTTCCAACCCATTTGCCCGCCTTCTACAGAAGCAAAAGGAAATATTGGAAAAGAAAGTTTTAAACTGGGTAAAATCATCTAGGAGTGTTCCAAGGAGATCTTCCTGCCTTACTTCTGAGGTAATACATCTGACTACGACTTAGAATCTGATTCCACTACTAGCGTGTTGATGTTCATCTCCTTGGATTGCTTGAGCCCTTCTCAAATAGCCCAAGCTTCAACACATCAGACGTCATGTAGAGTTGGGCTCCTCCGTCCCAAAATTCTGGTGACCTTTCTAACATTGTCCCTTCAAACTATCCCCAAGCCATCATAGCCTTGGACCCCCACAATAACATCACAATTCATTTTTATATCCCCTTGCGGTGGCGTTCTCCACCCTCTGTATGCGTTCATTTCCGTCTGTGTCTCATTCTTACTCCCCACTGCATGATATCCTTGTATTAGTTCCAGTAATGTTCGTTGGAGAATCGATGGAGGTCGCACCTTGTTGCCAAATATGATATCATTCTGCCTCGTCCAAACCGCCCAGAGGGATGATATCGTATCTTCATCATCTTCTTTATTGCTTGTCCATGTAAGAGTCATGATGGCATCTTCAATGCTCCTGAATTCAACCTGCCTCATCCATCTTTACAAGTCCCTCAGCAGTCCCACCAAAGGTCCCATGTCTGCGTGCACCTAAACAACATGTGATTAACATCCTCCTTATCCCTCCTACAAAGGCTACAAATACCATATGTATGACAATGCTTGTCAAATAGTCACCCGAGGGTGGCCACAGCTCTAGTCACACAGCTCCATTGGAAATGCACTACATTCGGGATAAGTCATCTCTTCTAGATAGCTCGCCATACTCTGTTACCCTCGTTGCTGATCATATTCGATGTTGTGCAGGGTTGTTGGGTTTCCATCCAGTATGTTGACTTCATCGTGTACTCCCCACTTCTGCTCAGTCTCCAAAAGATCCCATCTGCTCACCTTATTGCACCCAGCAGTATTGTATGAACACATTCAGCTATCTCCAGGGTAAACATGTTATTTACACCCTCAATATCTCATGTGTTCATCTCTTGATTGATCAGCTGGTAGACATGTTGTATTGTCAAAGACGAGACCCCAAATTTGGATTCAAGACTGCCTCCTATATTGGGTATCCAGTTAATCAACCAAATGTTAATACACGTTCCGTCCACCACATGCCATCGTAGCCCTTCTAGTACGAGGCTCTTAGAGTTCCATATACTATGCCAGGTGAAGCTCAGGTTGCAACTGTGTCTTGCCTTTAACATAGTATATGTAGGAAAATATATGGCTTTGAGAACCATGTGCACTAATGTGTCCCTATTGTGAAACAAATGCCAGACTTGTTTTGCCAAAAATGCCTGGTTAAAGATATGAATATTTCAAAATCCTATACCTCCTTGGCTCTTTGTCTTACATAGATTTACCCAGCTTACCCATGCAATTTTTCTTTCTACTTCTTTGGCTCACCACCAGAATCCCAATATAGTACTATTGATGGAATCTAGGATATATGTTGGTAGATGGAATATGCTCATGATATAAGAGGGTATGGCTTGTGCAATAGCAGTTTTCTTTCCACCCTTGTAGCTTCCTCCATACACACTCATGAACATATTCTTAGACCTACCCACTACCTTAGGGAGTCCCACGTACTTGCCATGTCTGTCCACCTCCTTTACCTGTAAAAATTTGTTATCTCATCCTTCCTTTCCCTGCTCACCCCTTTGCTAAAGGCTACCTCAATCTTGGATAAATTAATCTTCTATCTAGATGCCCGTTCATATTGGTTGATGATGACAGCTAATTTCAGGCATTCTTCTTTGATTGCCCTGGCAAAAAGGATCGAATCGTCTGCAAAGAAAATATGAGAAATGCGGGGACCATGACGGCTCTCCCGAACTCCATGGATGAATTTTTTTTGTGATTCTAGAGAAAGTGAAGTAAAGAAAGCTTTATCACATAAAATAAAAAGGTATGGTGATAGAGGGTTACCCTGGAACAGTCCTCTGGATGGTTGTCTTCCTGGTGCAATCCCCATTGATAGAAAAAGAGTGGGTTGCAATTGACATGCAATCCATTACCTTCTTTCTCCAAATCTCCCCAAAGCCCAACTTTCCTTGGATTTAGTATACAAACTTCCACTCAACCCTTTCATAAGATTTTGACATGTCTAGCTTCAGGGCTATGTGTCCCTTCTTTTTTTCTTTACCTCCCTTCATAGTGTGAAATAACTCGTAAGCAACGAGGGCATTATCAATACTGAGTCTACCAGGTATGAAGGCACTTTTTTGTTCCAACACTATCTTGTCCATCAGTGGTTTCAATCTGTTGGCCATGACTTTTGAGGCAATTTTATATATGACATTACACAGGATGATGGGTCTGAATTCTCCAATTTTTGTAGGTTTTTGCACTTTAGGTATCATCACCACTAGAGTAGAATTCAAATCAGCAATGCTCCTTTCAGATTTCCACCACCCCTTGATGTAGTTAACCACATCTTCTCCTACAATATGCCAATATTTTTGGTAGAAAAGGGCCTTCATACCATCTAGACCAGGCACTTTGTTTGGGTGCATGCTTTTAAGGGATGCTTGAATTTTTGCCGAAATATATCCTTCTCTAAACTCTCTCTTTCTTCTGTCTTGATCATGGTGCCGATCCCATGTGTCACCTCCTCCCATCCCGAAGGACTAGAGGTCTGAAATAGGCCCCGGAAGAAATATGTGATTATCTTTTCAAACTCTTCTGCTTCTGTCATCCACTGGCCTTCTGTGTTTTATTGCCCCTCAACTCTGTTCCTCTTCCTCCTCTGAGAAGCTTTGTGATGGAAGTAAGCCATGTTTCTGTCCCCTAATTTCATCTCATTGACTCAGGCCCTTGTGTGCCAGAAAGCTTCATCTCGCCTGTGCCACTCTTGTAGCTCCACTGCAATCTATGTGCACCTGTCTAGATTACCCCTGTTAGGTGGTAAAAGTTGAATCTCTCCCAGCTGTCCTTCCAACTCTCTAATTCTTTTTTTCATTTTCCCAAACTTCTCTGATGCCCATGTTTTTAACTTACTTCCACATCATTACATCTTGTCTTGTAAGTTAGAAGAAATACATTCCTCCCACATTGTCTTAATAATCTGCTCGCACATCTAGTCCTCCACCCACATGGGCTCAAAAAAGAAGTGTTGTTGTCTTCTTTTCTTCTTCCTCCCCCTTTGTTCAGTATGAATAATGATTGGCACATGATCCGACTCATATTTAGCAAGATGTACTACTCTGGCCTGGTAAAATCTGGTTGCCCAGCCTGGACAGGCTAAAGCCCTATCCAATCTCTCTTGGATAAGGGTCTCTAGTGTTAAGCCTCTCTACCATGTAAAGATTCTCCCACCGTATCCCAGATCTACTAGATCACAGTTATCAATCACATCCCTGAAATCCTGTATGTATCGTAAAGGATTTGGAGGGCCCCCCCATCTTTTCTGAATTTGAGGTAATCTCATTGAAGTCCCCAAATAACATTGTAGGTAGATTGGACCCTTCTCTCAACTCTCTCATTATCTCACATGTCTTGTGCTTCTGTTGTTGGTCCACCCAACCATATATACCCATTGTTCTCCAGGCATTTGCTCCTTCCTCCTCAACTATTTCACAGCTACAATGATGTTGAGAGTAAGATACGACTCTAAGGTTTACATGTTTCCACCAAATTCCTACTCCACCTTATCTCCCCACACTAGTGATGCGATGATTTTGAGTCGCATTTATAGACCTGTTTAATATGTGTTTTATGCTTTTATTAGTCATTTTTATGGTTAATATTGCATAATTCATCCATTTTGGTCTTTGCCACTATTTTATGTCAAATCCCCTTTATTTCATCATTTTGAGCATTAATTGTCAAATTATTATTATTTGTGTGAATTGATGTGATCTTTTCTTTTAATTTCAGGACAAACGAGTATTTGCTTCCGTCGATACCATCGACGAAAGTCGATACCATCGACATGGTCACAGGTTGCCAGCCGGAAGGAGCAGCAAAGCGTCGATACTATCGACAGGGATGTCGATGGTATCGAGTCACCTTCAGGTTGTTGGCGATGAAGCAGTCGATAGTATCGACACCCCGTCGATACCATCGACACAAGGAGGCTGCAGCGATGCAAAACGACAAAGCCGTCGCTAGAGGGAGGTCGATACCATCGACCCAAGTCGATGGTATCGAGACTACAACAGGCTCTCGGATGAAAAGAAATCAAGGGCTTCCGCTACCACACGGGGTCGATACCATCGACCCGCGTCGATGGTATCGACGCCGTCAGATATGTGTTGGATTCAGATTGATCTCAATCAGACGACTGGAGTTAATTAACGACCTAATTAGGGACTTATACCTAATGACGCCCGGCGAGGGGGAAAAGGGGATCAGATGAGCCATTGAACAAGTACCGAGGAGCAGTGGAGAGGAGAACGGAGGCCAGAAGCTCATACCAGTCGATCCGGACACCGCAGAAGACATATTTCACCACCGAAAGGCGGGAGAGCACGTGTTCCATGCAAAGGATCAATCGGTTCTTCTCCGTTCAGGGGTTTTCTCTTTCATTTCACGTTTTTCACATGATTTCCCCTATCTCTACCTTGTACTTGTTTGAGATGAACATGCGGGGATAATCCCCTTCATCTTTAGGACCGGAAGTAGCCCGGGGATTCATTGTATGACAATTTTATAATAGTAATATATATTTTCCCTCTTAAATCTGTGGTATAGTTTCGTTTTCTCCATATATTGTTATGCTTGATCACCATAATAATAACCTAATGCCCTTAATCACTTTGAAAGAAGGATTAACGGTTGAAAAGAGATGAAATCTACGTTAATCGATAAATCCCTTGACCAAGGTGGTGTAAAATTAATGGTGGATACTGAGAGATCGTTTGTAATGCACTCACTTTAGGGGATAGGTTACTACGACGGTAGAACCGACCTAAACCTAAGTAGTGAATTGCACCACGACAGTGGGAAATTCTGTTTTCAGGCCATTACCCGGATAGAGAGAGAAGATTGAGGCATTATATAAAACCTAATACAATGAAAACCCACGGTGAAACTGCAATCCTAAAGATATCCTTTTGAATTGATTAAATTAACCTTTAATCGATTGTTTGCTTTGTTTTATTTTTATTTTCTTTTAATTTTGTTCAACAACCCGAATTTGTTATTCGGCTTAGCTGATCGCAAATAGTTAGTAGGAGTCTCCAACATTTCCGAGTATCCCTGTGTTCGACTCGGGCCTCACAAGGCCTATACTACTCGACGCGTACACTTGCGTTTTTAGCGCGTAGTAAAATACACGTCAAGTTTTTGGCGCCGTTGCCGGGGATACGGCGAAATTGTTGGCACTTCGAGTGCTACGAGCGGCCACTCTAGGCCACATTTTTTTATAATCTTCATTCAACTTCAAATATTTTCTTTCTATTGTTCATTCATTTTTATACTCGTCAAAGCACTGTACAGAACTGAATTTTCTTATTTCAGGTGTTGTGTATGGTGCAAACGTGCAGTACTGACTACGCGAATCCCACACCTGAGGTTCCGCTGTCGGGACCTGAGGACAAAGATTTTAACGAGAAAGAACACCAAGAAGAGATAGATTCTGAATTTGAACAGGAAGAGATGGCCGACGCACAGACCATATGGGAGAAGATCAAGGCTTCTTCCGCATCATCTTCCAAGGGGCCTATAAAGAAGCAGGAAATCAACATACCAACATATAAGATTGATCCGGCTTTGATAAATCTGGTCAAGTCGAATGCTTTTCATGGGCTCAAGAATGAGGACCCCGTCGCGCATATCAGCCAATTTGTTGAAAACTGTGACATGGTAAAAATCGATTGGTTTCCACAGGATGCACTGTATCTCAAGCTCTTCCCAAGTTCTTTAGTGGGAGCCGTGCGAGAGAGGTTGCATAATTTGGACGATGAGTTCGTGGAGTCCTGGGACCATATGGTGGAGGTCTTCTTTTTGAGGTTCTTCCCTCCTGAGAAGACTAACGACATGATCTGGAAGATTCATAACTTCACCCAACAGGCCGGTGAGACATATTCAGAGACCTGGGAGAGATTTCAGGTTATGCTGAGGAGGTGCCCGCATCATTGGTTGGACAAAGAGACGCAGGTGAAGATCTTCTATTTTGCTCTCTCTAAGCATGATAGGAGTAATCTGGATTCAGCTGGGTCAGGTTTCTTTCTAAACAATATAGACACCAGATCCTGGGAGATACTCAAGAATATGGCTAGAAAGCAGTCTTGGGGTGAGAGAGAAAGAGGCCCGGTAGAGAAAGTTCGAGTTGCAGGAGAGTCCAAGGCAATGAAAGAGCTGAATGAGATGATGGATCTTCTCGCCAAGAAGCTACTGCAAAAGGAGGAAAATGAGTCCGAGGATGAGGCTCAAGTCAAATACATGAGACAACAGCAAGGATATAGGAACAATGACTATTCATGGAGAAAAGATAAAAAGTTCTCTTGGAAGGATCCAAATAATTTTCTACAGGATCCGGATGCCAAACCCATGCCAGTAGCAGAAGATAAGAGCACGGAGCTTCTCAATCAGGTTATAAAGCAAAATCAAGAGCTAATGAATACGTTTGGCCAGCAAATCAAGCAGCAAGGAGAGTTCATGAATCAATTTGGGAAAACATTGCAGAGCCATGGGGCTCAAATGAGGACCATTGAGACATCTATGGTACAGATGGCAGCCGAGATCGCCAGTTTGAAGAAGTCGGCACATCCAGGTTTTCTGGGGAATACCAATGTTCCCAGGGGAAATCAGCAAGCGAAGGCTATTTTGCTAAGAAGTGGCAAGAAATTGTTGAATCCAAGGGCCGAGGAGACAAGCACACCACAAACTGAAGAAGAAGGTAAATCCAATGAGGAGCAACCCATACCAGTCACAGGGCAGGTTGAGGACACAACTGTAGATGATACTAAAGAACAGGTTGGAGAGGAGGAATCTCAGAAAAAGACACCTTATGTGCCACCTCATCAAAGGGCACAAGCTGTTCCGGTCCTGTATCCAAATAGTGCTAAAGCGAGGAAGGCAGATGCACAGTTCAAGAAGTTCTTAGACACTTTTAGGAAGCTTTCAGTCAATATCCCTTTACTTGAAGCTATTAAGCAGATTCCTTCATACGGGAAGTTTCTAAAGGATGTCATAACCAAAAAGAGGAAAATTCCGGATACAGAGGTTGTCGTGTTAAAGGAGCAAGTGAGTGCCTTCATCAACTAGCAATGCATATTCCTTGCGTAAAGCCACACTTCCTTTTAACCACTTCTAAATCAACCGTAGATTTCATAGTCTCCATAAGATAGACTATGTTTGGGCACTCCCTCTAGCACCAAGACCGAAGGGCATTCCCCATGTCAGGGCAGCCCAGACCCTGACAATTCCAACTCATGATTTTCATTGTTGTTCACAGAGCTGGCTCATCCCAGTCTCCACTACTTGAAATTCAAAAGTCCTTACTTTGTGCACATTAGCCCCATCGTTCCTGGCCTTTTTTCCCGCTTCCCCTGATGGCTCTACCTCGTCGAGCTCCATATCACAAAGCTCAGATTGCTTGCCACTTTTCCCCGCCACTGTATCCCACGCCACCTCCTTCTCCGACACACCAAGTCATTGGGCTCTGCTAATCTTGTAGACCCACAATGGCTCTTTTTTCTTCTTTGGGTCACCTTTCCCTTTCCTTGTAGATTTTTTTCAATTTTCCTTCTCCCATTGTGCTCTTGTTCGGATGACATTGTGTTACACCTTGATCTCACAATTAGCATTAATCATGAAATTAGGGCATAAATTGAGGATTTAATTTAATACAAAAATCACCCTTAACTTTTTCTTCTTTTTCAAACTTTTTGTTTCTCGCATTGAACCACATAAACTTACTTTACAATGGAATCTAAACATTGATTTCTCTAATCTGATTTCAACAATAAAAATGCATGTATGAACATTCATTATGTTTCTCATACTTTTAAGCACATAAGACTTACTGATTCGCATATATTGCTAAAAGATGAATATTGTTATACATCATCATTTACAACTCTCTCTTATTTCTTTACAAGGACCTAGAGTGACAAGGACCGATTGAAGTTAACTATACTCAAACTTAACTCTTGTGGTAGATCTACTCTGATGCAATGATATCTTCAAGTCCATGTGATATCCCTAAAAATTGTGAGTAGAGGGGTGAGCCTACTCGCTCAGTGAATGAGTAATTCAAAGAAACAATCTTAAGCACTGATATAATTACATATATACTTTTGAGAAACTAATATCAATTATAAGAATAGTAAGCTTTAAAGAGTCTAATAATTGACAATCATAAATATGGAAGGATACTCTCGATATCTGTAAGAGTGAATCAATATATGAAATGCTTGATTGATCATAAAGAGAACTAATAATTCAGAAACATACAAAGAATAATTGAATAAATGTACACACTTGTTTGACCTCTCATTCATTTTATTATGTCCTGATCATATGCAGTGTACTCTACATATGAAGACTCATAGTGAACCATGATCTCACTATACAAGACTTAGCTTAAAACTCGGGAAGCTAAGCCTAGAACTGAATTCGGGTCTGCTTGACTCGAACCGTCATGTCTAACTAAGGCGGCAATACAACTGGCCTTTAACTGGACCTCTCCTTCTAGGCTGAGTAAACAAGTAGAGGGTCTGAGACGCTGTGTGGGCCTCATTTTGGTATGCTCTGTGGGTACCTCTGGGTTACCACCGAGATCTCCGGTTCATGTTGGGTAACCTATCTTCTCTTAAGAGACTTCCTCAAGGGCTTCGTCTCCCCGCATGCTCTGTTGGTGCGATCTGATCCCCGTATACTGGTCACTTCCAGGGTGGATCGTTTCCTCCCTACAGTGTAGACATCCGTAGGCAATCTACGGTGTTCAGGGCACTTATGTCTATTATTTTATTATTCTTGGAAAGCTCTTTCTACATTGTACCTTTCTTTTACTTATACTTGACTCTGATATCTCTATGGTACCATGTCTATTTAATTGAAGTTTATAATACAACATGTACATCATTCTAAACTTGGCAGAGCAATATATTAAAAATATTGTAATTTACTGAGAAATCAACATACTGCAAATGCAGGCAGACTAAAGTTCTTAAATAAACTGAATACATGTAAACTTGGCACATATATACTGAAATCATGCAATTGAGCTTCTAATACACTGATAAAAGTTAATTGCTTAACATATGAGTAGTCACCATTTGCACATGTAAACTATTTATACTTCCTTGGAAAACGTGCACCTCAACCCAAATCATGAGTTGTGCATCACCACATCTCATATTGAGAGCATTGATATCAAAATACTTGATTCATTGAACACCCTATCATTAGGGTTTCATTTACCTCATTCACTTATCACATGGCTCTCATAAGGATTTCATGTGACATAAACATTCACTGAATAAAGACTACTATCAACAAATCATATAAAATCAATATATGTATGAAACCTTAGAACTGAGCTAAATTTGGGTTTCCATTGCATTCACTGAGATAACATGCATCAATAATAAAATTGAATAAATAAAGTCTATCATGTCAAGAAAATCCGTTCAAATGGATTTCACGATATCCATTCTCAAATATCCAACTTTCCTCGCATCTAGGGTTTCACCCTCTTTACTGAGATATCAAACAAACACTATTCACCTTAAATGAAATCCAAGATAGCATGTCACATATATGTACTATGAATTTAGATAACCAATCATTTATAACCAAGGAGATCCAGATAAACAAATTTCTCTATTTAATTATACAACAATTTCAGTCATAGATAAATTCCCTATATTTCAGCTTACTCTTATAACCTCTGTGAATACTTAGGGAATTCTTATTAGGATGTATTGTATACATTTCTAATATGATTTTATCATCTAAAATTCATCCAAATAGAGGAAGAATCCATTTCATATCATTTTGCAACAACTTCGATCAAACACACAATTCAGGGTTTGTAGTCGCATACTAAGCAATTAAAGATTATGGATGAGTTAACTAATTTTCATAAAATATATTGTTTAAAAGAATTTCCCACTCACCCTAAGGTATGGAAACACCTTAAAAACGTATCTCATATCTAAAAATCTTGAATCCATATCAAATCCCTAGCAATTCACCCAATTCTTCTTCCTTTCAACTCGAAAACCCTAAAAATGAGGGATTATAAAGAAAGAGTGAGAAAAGGGGAAGTTTTGATACCATTTTGGATCAAATCAGATGAGGGAAGGAATTTTTATATGTAAGAGAATATTCACCATGAAACTATATCCAAAGAAGCTAAACTTACATGATTTCATCATTCCTCGGACCGCAAAACCCTAGGTCAGCATCTCCATCAATTTCTCCTATCAAACCCTAACTCTCTCTCTCTCTCTAGGATATCATTTCTCTGGATTGAATCAGGAATTATGACAGATCCTTGTGTATTAGGTTGACCATATAGAGCAATTGAGCTGCTTGGGTCAATTGCATTTTGACCCCTCACTAAACTTTTTCTTATTTCAGCAAATTTTTCTGTCATAAAAAGGTTTTTGTAATTCGTATATTTAAGAGACCAAACCTTCTACAAAACTTAGGAAAATTTAGCATGTTCTGTATAATTGAGTTACTAAGCTTTAGTTAAAATTTGAGATCATTCCAAGCTTCCATTAAATAAATAAAAATCGAATAGTACACTGCTATCCAGAATTCTGTAGAAATGTCAGTTACTATAATTCGTCTACTTATAAGGTCTAAACGCATCCAAAAATTATAAAAATTTTATATATATTTTATTATTCAGTTTTAGATCTCCAGTTAAAATTTCATATCATTTGGATTTACCAATAAATATCTAAAAATAAAATACTATACTACTAAAAAGCACTTTGTCAGCATTTTGATCAAAGTATAGTTTGACCGAGAACCACATTCAAAGAACACTCAAATATTCTGAAATATTTCTCCAATATGCATGATTGAGTTATACATATCATATCCAAAATTCAACTAAATAAAAAAATTTAGAAAATATGAAAAATCATTTACCACACTGCTATCCTGATCAAATTACATACTCATGTACCATCAAAACCCTAATTTCAGCCAACTAGGGTTTATATTTCTCAAACCCTAATTTCTCAAACAATAGAACACTTAACGTTCTTATTAGGTTTAAAACATCATAATTGAATTATCATCATTAATTAGATTTAATCAATGATCAATCCAATTAAACATATAATCATCCAAGTAAACCCTAGTTTCCAATTAAGATCAGATGCGGTCATAACACACTGGGTGTTGCTTTGATCATCAGTTTAGTGCTTCTATCATGATGCTAGACAGGAACTCCTACCTTGTCATAGTATAGGTGTCCTCTTAGCCCGTCGATGTTGACTTCATCATGGTTCTCTCCCCGTTGGTGTACTCGCCCTCTCAGTGCCAGCAGCTCAGCTCTAGACAGCTGCATCTTCCCTATCTATTCTTCTATGGTTTCTATTTCTATAGTGGCTTTGTAAAGAGTGGGAGCATATAGTGGGCCCACCCAATGGTACAAACATGAGCCAAAAAAAATTTAAGCAGCGGAAACATAACTATTTACAAAGTTACAACTTATTTCCATGTACATTATTTTCTCACCCTAAGGGCAGTACATCAAATGAAAGAGTTACATCTCTATACACATAAGCAGATATGCAGAGGGTAACAAGGATATCTCAAGTTGTCCTTATGTCCACAAATTATCTCACGACCATCCTGAGTGTCTTCCTTGTAAAGCACCTACACCTGGGTGGAGGGAACACCCAGAAAAATAGGAAAACAAGGTATGTATCAGCAAAAGCTGAGTATGTACATTAGAGGATTATCTAGGGCATTAAAAAGTAAAGTAAGATGTTCCCATCAAAGAGGGGGCCATTAAAGCTAGGTAAGTTTCAATGATAAGTACCAAAAGAAGGAATTTTCAAAAGAATGAGGCAATATAAGTAAAGTATTAAACAATCATTCTTTCCATAATCAATCATCAATATCACAACAAATATTTGCATGCAGATATATTGGACTAAAGTAACTATAGTAGGACCATGACACCACTGAGTCATTGACCTAAGTCAAACGGGTGGAAAAGCACACCCTAGGTAGAAAAACACGCTTCTGTATATATAAGGGTAGAAAAGCATACCCCGGGTCGAAAAAATACCCTAATGGTTATGCATAAGCGTCTAGAATAGTTAAACCAGTCGAACTATCTAACATGCATAAATAGAGTGGCAAGATATACTTTTCACAAATATGTGGCATGATTTAAGCGCAATAGTAAATGGGGTCATTAACCCAATTCAAGATGATAGTAATTTCAAAAGAATAATAATAAATCCAACTAAAGTAAATGAGTTGTCCAACAAATGGAATAAGAACAAATATTTCTAGAGATGCCTCATTATGGGAAAATTTAGTCATATAAATGCCAAGTTATAAATAGGGAGGACTACATACCTCTAGTCCAGTTTAAGTCAAATAAAATGTCCCTAAGTCTGGGCCAGGATTAATATGACCTACACACAAGATTATATTTTGTGTTAATATTGTTTCACGTGCAGTATCTGATCCAGTAATTCACTCCTCTTAAAAACTTGTTATTCATGTATGAGCACCCGGAAATACTCCTGAATGAAAGCGAAACCCACACACAAGTAACTCTATATCTAGTGTTGATTCAACATTGTCATAGTTATTGGATTTCTAATTAAAAGGCAAAACAACAACGATCATCGTTCTCTGAGTTTCCTAAACCGAACGTTGTTATTCAATTAAGAAAGTAATCAATCCCCTTCTCATGCTTACTGTAGGACAGTCCCAAAGTGTATGCCTCATACCAGGGATGAGTCCCCTGTAACTAGTGTTGTAGGAGGTCAATATCAATCAGGCTCCCACAACAGTAATCTCGATCAGTAAACAAAGAAGACCATTTTGTCATAGTGGCGATTGGACAGATTTATAATGCAAGTAGGAGCTTCAAAACACGAAAACTAAGCTCCAAAGACGCACACGTTGCTAGTCCTCCTGGCATGATCGGACGTTGGCACATGAAGCAAAATCTGATCCATAGTTTTGGATTCCACTAGTCACAAAACCTCAACAGAGACCGCAGCCTATTAGATTCTAACGACAACCATCTAAGCAATCTCTGAATTCTGTTGCGTAACCAGCTAGCAGCTAGAGGCCATAGTTCAAAGAAAACGATTCTGCCGACGACGATATCGACACTGATAAAAGTTAAATTGCAGTACAGAAATCGCGAGTCGGAAGGATACATGATGAGCAGTCGGAGTTGATTCTGGGTTAACATACGAAGATATGTAGGAACAAGGCCTTCCGTCATCAAAGTCTCGCACGCAGAAAATAGAGAACTTTGTCGGCCCAACGATTTGGGCAAACCCAACGCAAAATGAAGGTAAGGATCATAATCCTAGGACTAAGAGATGGTGTAGTTACCTCTAAATAGATCAGGGATCAACACAGCGTCGCTCCGGCTCAAAACTCATAGGAGAAGATGGTGACTGTAGTGCAAGGGAGCAATGGTGTTTAGAAGAAATTAGGTGAAGGAAATACTGGAGGAAGGTGCTTACTCCTTCAATGGAAGATTTTGGGGAGAATGAAGTTGAATATGATGTGCAACAATGGATTTTGGAGAGTAGCCAGCACAGAAGGATTTTGGGTGTTCTGCGGCTCGGGCCTTATAGGCTACAAATAAAGGTTCTGTGAGACTGACATGATCTCTCGAAAACAAAACCAATGAAAATGGAAGCAATGAAGGCCTAGTGAATGCGCGATTGATTGATGGAGTCCTTGCAAAGTTGTAACGTTCACTCAAACAACCCAGACTTCCAACTAGACCACAAATTATCTGGATGTCTGTTACACGGCTACTACCCCAATCAAGGCTAGCATGACATTTGTAGATGGTAATATTACTAATAAATAAATACATGTTTCTCTCTAAGGTATTAAAAGGGTGTATTTGGGTTCCCTTTAACTCTCAATTTGGTAGGCAGACTTTCAAACCAACATAAGACATAATGTTGACTTCATAAGGCCACTCAATTCGTGAAGTATTATTACTAATAAGTGGGTGTCAAAAATTCAATTGCAATGAAGACTCTTTTTTGTATTATGAAAATTGGTTCTAAGTATTTTCTCCTCATTATATCTCTCTCTAGGATAAAAGGGGAATATATAATCTGATTCGACTTCTCACTTAACATTATGTATGATTATCCAACAATATGTGAATCATATTCTCAAAATTCCTCAATGTCTCTACCATATATGATTATGTGAGTGGGTGGTGATATATATTCCAAAGTACTCCAAAAATGCTATCATTGTCGAAAATACTTTTTAACAAGGCTTAAAGTAACAAGAATATAAAGCGTTAGTAAAAAAGGAAAATAGAGGTGATACCAAGATTTGGGGTCATTACAGAACACCACCCCTTTAAAAGATTTCATCCCTAAAATCTCAAGCAAAAAGTGAGGGTGAGTCCATAACATTTCCTCTCTGAAAGACTTAGAATGATTTCCGAGTGTCAAACTAGGTCAATATTGATTATTTTATGCCATTAACTTCCAATTGAAGAAATTTTATGAAATACTGAATTAGTCATTAATATTACATAGAAATTTATTTATTGCAATGTTACACTTTCTTAGCTCCAATAGCTATATTTAGTCAAATTTTAGGAAAATGGATTGAATGCTAATTTATTTTTAAAAGAAATTGATC
Source organism: Alisma plantago-aquatica (assembly GCA_963693085.1). Classification (NCBI taxonomy): domain Eukaryota; kingdom Viridiplantae; phylum Streptophyta; class Magnoliopsida; order Alismatales; family Alismataceae; genus Alisma; species Alisma plantago-aquatica. The sequence goes on from OY856413.1 coordinate 778,795,971, forward strand.
CTAAAGATGGGGATGGTTGAACTAGGCATCAGGATTCAAGTATGTTACAACAATTCACCCCTTAAAAAGAATTTCGTCTTCAAAATCCACTTAGCTATAGTCTATCTTACTAAGTTATATCTCCTAATCAAATCCAAGATTTCTAGTTCACTTAAGTATCAATCATATCATTAAATTTTATGTTAGTCTTATAACACGTTTCTAAAGTGAAACTATGTTGCTCCATACCTCATGTCTTCATTATTAAAGATTTTTCTAGGAAAATAACACCACATCCTAGGATTAGAATAACGAAGGTCGTGCCTAGTAGGAACTACTAGAAGTGACCGCATGCTAGAAGAAACATATATCCCCTCACCTAGAATTAGGATATGCTTGTAGTATTTCTTGGAAATTTGGGTAGAGAAGCCCATTTTGTGAAGATGAAGGGATGTTATGGTTATAGTATATGTTGTATGTCACAAAAAGTGGTTGACTTGGTTCTCGGATTGATTTTGCCACCATTTTGAATTTCCATCACAAGGTTTCATCGTCAAACTTATTTTCATTATTAAATTAATAATACAAAAAAGATTTTTTTTTAAATTTCATCGATAGTTTTGGAACCAAGTCACAACCACAAGAAAGTTTTAGTAGTAGATTAGGCCTTTAGCGAAGGAATTTTTGACTCACATGTTCAACCCTTTTCCCCTAAGGGTCTGACTGGTTTGTTGTAATTTGTCTGGAAAATACCGGAAGTCAAGTTCCCTTTTCAGTTTGACATGATTGGTTTGGTGAAAGTCCAGAACTTGAGTTTCCCACTTTTTCTTGGACTTTCGGTAATATATATAGGATTCCGTAAAAGGGGTTCCGTGGGAATCCCAGCAGAAAACAAGTTCCGCCGAGCGCGTCTCGCTCGTTTCCTCGTCTGTCTCTTTGAGCGCCGACTCCTCTCGTCCAACTGCCGGAGAAGGCCAACCGTCATCGGTTCCATCTCCTATGTTTCCGATGTCGTGGCCTGCAATAACAGTCAGTTGTTGTGGTTGTTGGTCCTGATTCATCACTGTCGTGCTGATTTCTCTGCCGCTGTCACGGAAAAGCTCTATTGTTCAGGTCATTGACAGATTTGTCACACGGAAAAGCTCTATTGTTCAGGTCATTGACATATTTGTCACCGTCTACACCTACGATCAGCATCTGCTTCTACACCTGCGTTCAATAGTGCCTTTGCATACTTGTCAAAGACTCATCAAGCATATTTGCTTTGCATCTCTATCCGAAACCGGAACGCACATTGCACGCTGATCCTTAGTCCATGATCTTTGCTCCGACTGGTTTATCAAATCAGACTTGTCCTCGGACTAAAGGTAAACTCGTCACTAGTTTCCTGCTGTATTTTTTGTTGATATTGTCATGGAGGATTAGAAGTAAAAGACAATGTTGTTATTGATTTACTTGGATTTGTATATTTTGAAAAATTAATCTAGTTAATGCTTTTGTTCTTGATGTGAGTTGTCCACAAATAGGCATCTACCTAATTTTTCCATGGTAAATGATGGATTCCGTCATAGTAAATGATGGATTCCGTCAAAGTTGATTTTCACAATTAACCATTTTCATTTGATAGTCTGATTTTTATCACATTAATATTTTTTTATAGTTGCATGTAGTGTAGAACACTATTTATTCTTAATTTTCACGTCTGCAGTTACAACAAACCAATCAAATGGAAATCAACTTCTAGAAAAACTCAAGTTTCAAACCAATCACTTGGAACTCATTTTCCAGGAACTGAATTTCACTTACAGGAAAATTCTAGTTACACCAAACCAGTCAGACCCTAAACATAAGTGTGATATAGGATTTTGTAAAGAGTGGAACGCGATAGTGGGCCCACTCAATGGTAGAAACATGAGCAACGAAATATTTAAGCAGTAGAAAACATAACTATTTACAAAGTTACAACTTGTTTCCATGTACATAATTTTCTCACCCTAAGGGTTGTACATAAAATGAAAGAGTTACATCTCTATACACATAATCTGAAATGCAAAGGGTAACACGGCTATCTCAAGTTGTTTTTATGTCTACAAATTATCTCACGACCATCCTGAGTCTCTTCCCAGTAAAACACCTACACCTGGGTAGAGTGAACACTCAGAAAAATAGGAAAACAAGGTATGTATCAGCAAAAGCTGAGCATGTTCATTAGAGGATTAATTAGGGCATTAAAAATTAAAGTAAGACGTTCCCATAAAAAAGGGGGTCATTAAAAACTAGGTAAGTTTCAATGAGAAGTACCAAAAGAAGGAATTTCTAAAAGAATGAGGTAATATAAGTAAAGTATTAAACAATGATTCTTGTCATAATCAATCATCAGTATCACAACAAATATTTACATGTAGATATATTGGACTAGAGTAACTACAGTAAGACCATGACACCACTGAGTCATTGGCCTATGTAAAATGGGGGGAAAAGCATACCCTAGGTGGAAAAGCATGCATCTGTATATATAAGGGTAGAAAAGCATACCCCGGGTAGAAAAGCATATCCTAATGGTTACGCATAAGCATCTACAATAACTAGTTGAACTATCTAACATGTATAAATAGAGTGTCAAGATATACCTTTGACAAACATGTGGCATGATTTAAGCACAATAGTAGATGCGGTCATTAACCCAATTCAACATGATAGTAATTTCAAAAGAATAATAATAAATGCAAATGAAAGTATATAAATTGTCCGTCAAATGGAATAAGAGCAAGTATTTCAAAAGATGCTTCATTATGGGAAAATTTAGTCATATAAATGCCCAATTATAAATAGGGAGGAATACATACCTCTAGTCATGTTTAAGTCAAATAAAATGTCCCTAAGTTTGGACCAGGATTAATATGACCTACGCATAAGATTATATTTTGTGTTATTATTGTTTCACATGCAGTATCTGATCCAGTAATTCACTCTTAAAAACTCATAATTCATGTATGAACAACCGGAAATATTCCTGAACGAAAGCGAAATCCACACACAAATAACTCTATATTCTAGTGTTGATTCAATGTTGTCATAGTTATTGGATTTCTAATTAAAAGTCAAAACAACAACGATCATCGTTCTCTGAGTTTCCTAAACCGAACATTGCTATTCAATTAAGAAAATTATGAATTCCCTTCTCGTGCTTACTGTAGGACAGTCCCAAAGTGACGCCTCATACCAGAGATGAGTCCCCTGTAACCAGTGTCGCAGGCGGTCAATATCAGTCAGGCTCCCACAAAAGTAATCTCAATCAGTAAACAAAGAAGACCATTTTGTCATAGTGGCGACTGCACGGAAATATAATGCAAGTCAGAGCTTCCAAACACGAAAACTAGGCTCCAAAGACTCACATGTTGCTAGTCCTCATGGCATGATCAGACGTTGGCACACGAAGCAAAATCTGATCCATAGTTTTGGATTCCACTAGTCACAAAACCTCAACTGAGACCGCAGCCTATTAGATTCTAACGACAACCAGCTAAGCAATCTCTGAATTCCGTTGCATAACCAACTAGCAGCTAGAGGCCACGGTTCAAAGAAAAGGACTCTCCCGGTGACGATATCGGCACAGATAAAAGTCAAATTGTAGTACAGAAATCACGAGTCGGAAGGATACCAGATGAGCGGTCGGAGTTGATTCTGGGTTAACATACGAAGATCTGTAGGCACAAGGCCTTCCATCGTCAAAGACTCGCACACAGAAAACAGAGAACTTTGTCAACCCAACTATTTGGGCAAACCCAACACAAAATGAAGGCAAGGATCAGAATCCTAGGACTAAGTAATGGTGTAGTTACATCTAAATAGATCAGGGATCAACACAGCGTCGTTCCCGCTCAAAACTTTCCAGAGAATATGGTGAATGTAGTGCGAGGGAGCAATGGTGTTCAGAAGAAATTAGGTGAAGGAAATACTGGAGGAAGGTTCTTACTCCTTTCGGGGAGAATGAAGTTGAAAATGATGTGCAGCGATGGATTTTGGAGAGTAGCCAGCACAAAGGATTTTGGGCGTTCTACGGAACTTTAAAGGCTACAAATCAAGGTTCTATGAGACTGTCGAGATCTCCCGAAAACAAAACCAGTGAAAACGGAAGCAATGAAGGCTTAGTGAATGCACGATTGATTGATGGAGTCCTTGCGAAGCTGTAACATCTGTGCGCGGACTGTTGGGACGAAAATGAGTCGCGTTCCGTATGAAACGTCCGTTAAAACAACCTAGACCGCCAACTAGACCACAAATTATCTGGATGTCTGTTACACGGATACTACCCTAGTCAAGGCTAGCGTGACATTCGTAGATGGAAATATTACTGATAAATAATTACATGTTTCTCTCTAAGGCATTACAATGGTGTATTTGGGTTCCCTTTAACTCTCAATTTCGTAGGCAGACTTTTAAACCAACATAAGGCATGATTCTGACTTCGTAAGGCCACTACTAAAAAACATGGTATAGGTGATGGTCATGTAAAAGGTTACACACTTTAGATGACATGTTTGTACATCACTTATAATCTGTATAGACCTACCTAAAATAGATGACATACATTTTGGCATATTTGAAAAGCTTACACACTTTAGGTGACAAGCATGTAAATCATCTGTAGCATGTGTAAACTCGTGTAACATAGATGACAGACATTTGAAAGGGTCACACTCTATAGGTGACATACATTTGAGTCACCTAAATTCTAAGGGGGGGTTACCATTTAGATGACATGTATATGAGTCACATGTAATCTATAAAGGGGTCTACTGTATAGGTGACATGCATGGTCGTCCCTAAACTTTTAGGTGACATACATGCTTGTTACCTAACCTTTAGATGACAGACGTGTCTGTCATCCAACATATTCCAACTAATAATAAGTATCAATAATTTTCTCAATGTAGTTTCATTAGGAATATATCAATACATTTATTTCATAATTCATAAAGGAGATGTATGAGAGAAATTGATGCTTAGAGTCATTCTAAATCATTCTAAGTTAATTTGATAGGCACTCGTATTGGAATATTGACATTATGATCGACCCCAAACGCATACACGTATCTTCTACAAAATTCTAAGGTTAATGGACCTTTGTACTTTGAGGCAAAGTGCTCCTCAAAAACAACTTGTATGGACCACCAACCCAACAATAATTGCTACAAACATGTGGTGGCTACTGCAAGCACCTGACCAACCATGCCTTAATCATCCCCAAACTTACACACATCTCCCTTATGAAAAATTAAGAAGACAATACATATATATATCTCCGATCAAAGTATTTCTAGGGACTTGTTGTGAGAGGACACTCTCATGATATGGGTCCCTAACTCCCCCAAAAGTATTTTAACAATCTTACTGGCAGAGAACATCGTATTGATATGGACCCTACCTCCTCGTAGATGCGATTCAGGGGACTTTTTGTGAGAGGCCATTGTCATGATATGGGCCCCGACTCCTCACAAATACATTTTCAGACACTTGCTTTGAGATGCATTGTCAAGATTTGGGCCACAACTCGTGAGAAGTGCATTTATATAAATTATCGTGAGACAATATTGTCATGATATAAGGCATGGTACATCCCAAATGTATATTCGTGGAAATATGTTGATTAATTTATTTGTGAGTTTTAAAGGTGATGTGAGAGAGAAAAAATTTCACTGAGAGTCATTCTAAATCATCGTGAGAATCATTCATAAAGGAGTATTGGCATGATGGTTGTTCATAAACTCATGGACATCTCTTTTGTGATTATTATAAGGCTATGACTACCTACCTCCAGATATAATTGCTGCAAACTGGCAATGGCTGTCGGTAGCCCCCACTCCTCGCAAATGTATTTTGGAGACTTACAGTGAGAGGGCATTCTCGTGATATCGGCCCCGACACCTCAAGAATACATTGTTAGGAACTTGTTGTGAGAGGACATTGTCAAGATATGGGCCATCATTGCTCACAAATGTATTTTAAGGGGCTTGTTGTAAGCGGACACCATGATATGTGACAATCCAAATGCATTTTTGTGGGGACATATCAATACATTTATTTCACAATTTATAAAGAGACGTCATAGATGAATTTTTTTTAGAGTATTTATAATATAAATTAGCACGACGATCATTTCCAAACTAACATATGTATCTTTTGTGATCATTGTAAGGCTAATTATTCATTGTCTTGCAAGACAAATTGTTCCTTGACAATGACTTATATAGAACACCCACCGTACAAGCAAATTCCTACAAACAGGTCATCATTGTCGCAAGCACCCGACCAACCGTGCTCTGATTGTCCCTACACTCATGCATGCCTCCATTTGGGTTGGGGATCATATTTGGTCGGGTCTATATTAGTTCGTATCTAGTCTGTTGGCAAGCCCATTTTGTGTTAGGCCTGTTCATTACTGGTTCCCAGCCAAATGCCAACCATGCCTCTTATATAGAATAGAAAAGAAATCTAAAGAATATCTTTTAAGTCAAATTATTATATAATTTGCTTACATACACTAGTTAGCTTAAAGAAACAGAGTAAGTTATGAAAAATCTAAAGTATTTATGTATAGTGATGTGATCATTCAATTATTATCCTCCTCCGTTTTCCCCTCTGACTCATCCACTTCCAGACTCATTCACCACCCATAATATAAATCTTGTCATTAAATGTTAAAATTTTCAATTTGAAAAAAAGTATTATCAATAGAGAAGAATCAAAGCTACCTAGAGTATAATAAAAAAAATTATCATTGGCTTCAAAATATTAATTACCTAAGTGAGACCAGTTGACATGAGAAAATCATTTAGTAGATTTTATTTTTATTAAGTAATCACGATCAACCATGCAAAATATAAAAAAATGCTTTTACCACCCATAATATATTTGTTAAAATTAAATGTTATCACATAAATATTGCCATGATTTCCATCCATATAGTCTTTCCTTTTATTTGACATATGATCAACTAGCATAAATATATTTCTATAGAAGATAGTATCACAAATATGTATATCTTTTTGTAATATAAATAAGGAAACTAATAATGATGAAGGAAATTACTTATAATTGACTATTCTAGGAGACCCAAGAACAGAGTATATATATATATATATATATATATATATAGAGAGAGAGAGAGAGAGAGAGAGAGAGAGTCAGGCTAGAATACACTCGAGTGTATGGATCACACGAATACACTCAAGTGTGTTTGCATATCAAGACTATTTTTTACAAAATGTAAACCATTGATCTTCATTGTCATACTATAACGAGTGGATTCTGCTCCGGATACACTCGAGTATATTCTAGCCTGATTCTACATATATATATTTATATTTATATATATATATATATATATATATATATATATATATAGTTACTTTTAGTTTCCCGTGTGGGTAACTTAATTACCCTACTCGGCAGCAATACTCCCGCAACCCGAAACCTGTTATAGCGAAAAAAGTGAGAAAAAAATATTCGAGCGGAAGCAGCGAGAAAATAACAGAAAGAGCAGCTAGCGAGCAAAGCAAAACCCCAATTCCTCTACTCAATCCGTAGCCCTCCCCAGCAATTTCTCCCATTGTCGTGCAATCTCACCGGCGAAGACATCACCCAACCACTCCATCACTACCTCCTCCGTCATCACCTCCTCCAGTCGCTCCTTCATCGACTAGTCAGTTACTCAGAGATGACGAGGATGAAGAAAGCCTCGTGGAAATCGTTGACATTGCCTCTGTGGAGAAAGAATAGACCGACAGTGGTCGAAATAGGCGATGATAATTTTGAAACGCAGCAGTTTCAAGCCGATGAGAAGATGGCAAAACATGCAGAAGAAGCGGGAAAAACAACATCGGTCACGGAAAGGGAATTATAAGAACAGACTACTCCAACAACTCCGAAAGGGGATAAGAAAGAGGCTACCAAGGTCACAGAAGCGAAAGAAGAGGGGAAAGAAGAAGCTGTGGAAATGGAGAAGGGGTTTGCTGTTGAGACTCCTCAGACAATATAGAAAGAGGTCAAAACTTTTTCCCGAACATCTTCCAACAAGAAAATCAAGCAGAAACGAACTCAACATGAAACCATAGAATCCAACAACACATCCAGCAGTTGGAAACTTCAGAACTCTCAAGAAAGCACCAGCAGCGAAACAAAAGAAGCAACTAGGCTACAGAGGAAACTGTCAATATATGAGCCATGTGTCCTCCTTAATTCATTTGAAAGGACTAGGGTTGTAAATGGGTACGGGTAGACCCGCGTACCCACAAATCCGGACCCTTAAAAAACCCATAACGGGTCTAATTTTTTATACCCGCATACCCTTGGACCCGTATACCCTTGGACCCGCATATAAGCGGGTCCAATAATGAGTATGCTTGGACCCAGACCCGCTAGACCCGTGTACCCGCTATACATAAGTAACTACTAAAATAATATGTTATATATATCATACTTTACTAGTCTAATTAATATAATTATTGAGATTATATCCTACTCTAAGGTTGAGACTAGTCATATAACTAAGAATTAACTATTCTAGTTACAATAACGAACATCATATGTAAACTTAAAATCAAAATGTCTACTAATCTACATTACCTTCTACATATATTAAATGTTATGATCACAACTACAAATATGTAAACAATTACTCAATTAATTTTATTGTATAGAATATAGCATTGTCTAATATAACTATTACATGTTAATATACTATATGATAACAATATCTTGTTATGTTAAATATATATAACATAGTCATTTCTCTTACATAAACAATATGGTGTTTAATAGAACCACTTACCTGCATACTCGCACCGCATACCCGCTATTATTGTCGGTACGGGTATCGTGCGGGTCCAAGTTTTATATTATGCGGGTCTAGAACCGGAACCGCACCCGCTAAATTAGATGGGTATGGATATGGGTATGGCCAGACCCGCATCGTACCCACACCGTTTACACCCCTAGAAAGGACATGTTGTGAAAGGACACTATCATCATATGGGTCGTGGCACCTCCCAAATGCATTTTTCGGGACTAGCTGTGAGATAACATTTGTCAGGATATGGGCCCTGACACCTCCCTAACGCATTTTGATGGACTTGTTATGAGAGGGCATTGTCATGATATGGGACTTGACACCACCCAAATGCATTTTTATAGACTTTTTGTGAGAGGATGTTGTTGTGATATGGGACCTGACACCTCCCAAATGTATTTCTAAGGACTTACTGTGAGATGACATTGTGATCATATGCTCCATGCCACCTCCCAAATGTGTTTTCATGGGCTTGGAATGAGAGGATGTTGTCATATATGGGCCCAAATTTCACCAAAATACATTTTCAGGGACTTATTGTGAGAGGACATTGTCAATATATGGGCCCTCACTCTTCCTTAATGCATTTTAAGGGACATGTTGTGAAATTACATTATCATAATCTGGGAGTTGATGTGAGATAACATTTTTCATGATATGGACCCTGGCACCTCCCAAATACATTTTCATGGACTTGGTGTGAGAGGATGTTGTCATGATATGGGACCTAACACCTCCTAAATGCATTTTTAAGGACTTACTATGAGATGAAATTGTCATCATATGCGTCATGGCACCTCACAAATGTATTTTCAAGGACTTGGCGTGAGAGGACATTGTCATGATATGGGCCCAAACTTCACCAAAATGCATTTTCAAGGACTTATTATGAGAGGACACTGCCAATATATGGGCCATATATCCTCCTTAATGCATTTAAAGGGACATGTTGTGAAAGGACACTATCATGATATGGGTCATAGCACTTCCCAAATGCATTTTTAGGGAGTGGTTGAGAGAGGACATTTGTCATGAAATGGGCCCTAACACCTCCCAAATGCATTTTCATGAACTTGTTGTGAGAGGATGTGGTCATGATATGGGACATGACACCTCCCAAATGCATTTTTAAGGACTTACTGTGAGATGACATTGTCATCATATGTGTCATGGCACCTCCCAAATGTATTTTCAAGGACTTGGCGTGAGAGGACATTGTCATGATATGGCCCAAACTTCACCGAAATGCATTTTTAGGGACTTATTATGAGAGAACACTGCCAATATATGGGCTATGTATCCTCCTTAATACAACTTATTGGGAGAGGACATTGTCATGATATGGGACGTGGATCCTCTCAAATTCATTTTCAAAGACTTGATGTGAGAGGATGCCATCATGATATGGGCCTTGGTTCCTCCCAAAAGCATATTCAGTGACATGATGTGAGATGACACCATAATGATATGGGACTTGGCTCCTCACAAATTTATTTGTAGGGACATACTATCAAAACACACTATCATGATATTGGTCACATATCCTCCCAAATGCAATTCCAATGACATGTTGTGAAAGGACATTCCTGCAAGATGGGATGTAGCTCCTCTCAAATGCATTTTCAGGTACTTGTTGTGAGAGGACACCATCATGATATGGACATCTCCTCACAAAATCATTTCCAAGGACATGGCATGAGAGGACACTATCATGATATTGGTTGTGGCTCCTCCCAAATGTATTTTTAAGGACTTGGCGTGAGAAGATATTGTCATGATATGGGCCCAATCTTCACCCAAATGCATTTTTAGGGACTTATCATGAGAGGACACTATCAATATATGGCCTCTAACACCTTCTTAATGCATTTAAATGGACATGTGAAAGGACACTATCATGATATGGGTCATAGCACCTCCCAAATGCATTTTTAGGGAGTTGTTGAGAGAGAACATTTGTCATGAAATGGGCCCTGACACCTCCCAAATGCATTTTCATGAACTTGTTGTGAGAGGATGTTATCATGATATGGGACATGACACCTCCCAAATGCATTTTTAAGGACTTATTGTGAGATGACATTATCATCATATGTGCCATGGCACCTCCCAAATGCATTTCAAGGACTTGTATATGAAAACTTATACAAAAGACCATTTAAAAGCATGTGAGAAAGCTTACATCATCCAAGGCCTCAACCAATCTTTCATATTTACCCTAAGCAGAGATACTATACAGCTTGATTACAATATCAGATAGGTATCAGATCTAGATGAGGGCATCAACCGACAGACACCATATTCCGGCGAGCTCCCGAGGGCATCAACTATGGTGACAACATCAGCTGGCGGTGGCATAAGTTCTATTCCCTAAACATTTGTAATGAAATGGGCTCTGAAACCTCCCAAATGCATTTTCATGGACTTGTTGTGAGAGGACATTGCCATGATATGGGACATGACACCTCCCAAATACATTTTTAAGGACTTATTGTGAGATGACATTGTCATCATATGTGCTATGGCACCTCCCAAATGTATATTCAAAGACTTGGCGTGAGAGGACATTGTCAGGATTTGGGCCAAACTTCACCCAAAAGCATTTTCAGGGACTTAACATGAGAGAACAATGTCAATATATGGGCTCTAACACCTTCTTGATGCATTTGAAGGGACATGTTGTGAAAGGACACTATCATGATATGGGTCGTGGCACCTCCCAAATGCATTTTTAGGGAGTTGTTGAGAGAGAACATTTTTCATGAAATGGGCCCTGACACCTCCCAAATGCATTTTCATGAACTTGTTGTGAGAGGATGTTGTCATGATATGGGACATGACACCTCCCAAATGCATTTTTAAGGACTTATTGTGAGATGACATTATCATCATATGTGCCATGGTGCCACAGAACGGCCGTGCTAGCTCACTCAAAATCAAAACAAGAAGCATTGAAGAACTAGCCAATAGAACAACTGTACCACATAGAATGGTCGTTCCACCAAGACCCAAAATGGCCATGCCATTTAGCATGACCGTGTAATAGTCTCAATCTAGTTTTTACCAGCACCACAATATCACTTCTGGAACGTCTAACTTCATCTAATACTCCTTTAATTTTGTTACTAATTCCTCTAATGTTCCAAGAAGTGATTGAGAAAGAAGCAATCATTTAATCTCCTAGGTAATTGTGTTGTCAGCCTCAACATTTGGTTCCTCACTTATAATTTCCAAAACTCAAAAATTATTCTACATAGGTGAGAATACAGAGTTACCAACTTGATGATACATACCTACATTCTAAGAATTAGTTCTATATGGATTCTGCTTACTGCATTTTGAGTAACATTTTGGCGGGAACTTGCTCTTCTGTCTATGATTCACAACCTTGACTCATCATCATTATGAACTCCAGTATTAGAAGGCTTGGAGGGAAAGGCAGGAAATAGAGAAGAGGGCACCAAATTACTTTTGCCAACAATCATAGTAACAAAATTTACTAACAAATCAGAATATGCATCTAAGGAAATGGATTTGTATCAGACATTACTGATTCTTTATCCTTCCATTTTTGGTTTTCTTGTTCACTATTACAATAAAAAACAGGAGTATCAACTAAAATTGTATTTCCAGAACAATCAAAATTCTGGTACTTGGTAGATGAAGTCGAAACTTGAGCATTGTCACCACTCATCTTCTTAGTACTCTGAATGACATTGTTAACTGAAACAAGCTTCTCTGTGGTAACACTAGAAACAACATTAGAAAATGATAGAATTTGAGCATTATCAACAGTCACCTTATCAATACTCTGGACAAAACGAGAGGTTTGTTTTGAACGAACCAAATCCGAGACATTACATGATATAGTTTTAAAGAATCTGTGAATCTAATAGCAAATGATCCCTCACCCCAAATTAGAAGATCTATTTTGCTAGAGGGTTTCCAGACACATTTAAAGAAGTTTAGCAGAGTATGAATATGAGGATCGAAATCAACAATGTATCCCATCAAATAGTTCTTCCATTTTAGAGCATTCTATCTCACTTTAGCTTTTGGATATATAATGTTCCCTTACACCAAGTAAAACTTCACTGGTTGGAGTGGCATCAGACTAGTAGATCTGGAGAGCTTCGTGTACTCTGACCATCCTTCCGAATGAGAGAGTGAATATGAAATCAATGGAGACGGATTCATAATTGATCCTTAAACGCTTTTCATACTCAAACTAGCATTCATCTTCGATGGAATTTGATTCCATAGCCGGTGGCACTAGTTTTCCTCGTTCATCACCCCTCTAGTTGCACACTGCTATGCTATCCAATTCTTGTTTATATATATATATATATCTATATATATATATATATGTATACATGAAGTTGTGTTGGATTTTTATCCTAGATAATCTCCTATAATTAGTCTATTATTGTTGTGATTTATTGGGCAAGATCTCTAAAGTGATTATAATATTCTCATAAATTCTATTACCTCATTATTTTGTTATTTACCTTTGAAATTATGTCCTCTTGAACTTGCCTACATGATGTAAGCCCCCTTATTTGATTGGGAACATCTCTATTTCTTTTACGCATATAATAATTGTCAAATGTATTTATTATGCACATACTTAGAAGTGCTCTATCCATGCATTAATAAATCTAACAGATGCCTTGATATGTTTGGGGTTTCCAATAGAAAGTAACAGTCTTCTATGGTCACTAACATAATTTGAGATAACTTTGCCATGAAAATTAGACCTCACTTCCCCTAATTTATCCTCATTTTTATACTATATAAAATTAAGAGTTCCTCATTTTGAACACGTGATTTCTATAGATGCATTTAAATTCAATGTGTATTACTATTCTCTTATAGATCAAGAGTTCCTGATAAATATCCATCTATACTATATTTCTTAAATGATGTATTTTATCTCTATGTTCACTATGTATAAATTTAGGTGACTTTCCCCTTATATCAAATGACAATCTTGATGTATCCTGTAGGAACTATTGAATAGCTGAATGATTTTGGTTCTAAGACAGTATTGAGTTCACTTGATAACGTGAAGGTAATCTATTTGTGTGTTAGATTATGATTATCACATATACATTCATATTCTATAATTCGTATATGTAATCTGAACAATAATATTTATTTATCTCATAGTTTGCAGGATTGGGTTCAAGAAAGCGAAAGAACTGAAAGTTGGAGAAATTTTCAAAAAGATAACAAGTAAGCAATTGGTCCATCTTATTTTGTGTGTGTTTTGGCATGCTTAGGAGTTAACTTGTTATTTTGTTACAAAAAGGATTAGTAGTACTTATTACTATACTAGAGTCATAATGGTCCTTTAGTTGATATGTACAACCTCTCTCAGAGTATAAGTAAGCTACATAACCAAAAATAAAAATTCAAATTTAGTTAGAATAAAAATATATTTTCTTCTTCCGTCTATCCTTTTTTCACAGTGTGCTATATCATTTCCATTCCATGTGCATATACAAATAGATTTTCCATGTTACCTTGTTCAAAAGAAATACAATATTAGCCCTATATGATGTTGACATTTTTGTCACCACATTCACTCTTTTTTTCTATCTAATTGTTATGTATGTTAAAGTTATATAGGCTGCTAGAAATTTCCTAGGGGCCTAGGCGGAAGCTAGGGATATTTTAGGCCTTTTTAGGGAAACTAGAATGCGATTGAATCACTTGGTCCTCCAATTATACATTCAACATAATGTATACATCCTTCATTACTCGCTGGGAGTTATATTTCTCGCTGGGACTGTGTGTCTCACCCTGTTGGTTTCAACCTTTTTAGGTGATCAAGCTAGACGTGGTAGGGGTCGTGGTGTTGCGGCCGAGCAGCTTGAAGAGTAGTAGAAGGCACAGATGGATAAGCTGTTGTTTGTTGTTTTGTAGTAGAGTTCTAGAGTCTTCCATGTACTCTCAGGTCCTCGGAGGTGTTTTCGACGATGTTTTGTGAAGCTATGTTTTGTATATGTGTTGTTTCCTTGGAAAGACTTGATGATATATATATATATATATATATATATATATATATATATATATATATATATATATATATATATATATATATATATATATATATATATATATATATATATATATGAACGGTTGGATATGATGTCCTGACAGGCAGATATCTTGTATATATAACATATATGTCTTGCAGGTTGGTTATCTATTGGTAATAGTTCTTTTGATATGATGTCTTCCTCAATCAATTTTAATTTATATGTATTTCTGTTAATCCGGTGTTATGGTTTCGTGTCCACCACAGTCCAGGTCAAGACTAGGAGCTGCGCAGACGTCGTCGAAGACTAGTTTTTGTGAGAGTATAATATCATGATATGGCTATAGCAAGTATTCCAAGCCATGAAAGTGAGACCTTTAAGCCCCACAAGAGAGACTTGATTGATCCTAAAACAAGACTTTAATGTCCAACAATCAAGACTTGCATGCCCTACAAGAAAGTGTTGCAAGCCCAACTAGCAAAAGTTGCATACCCCATAATCGAGTACTACAAAACCCGCAAGCAAGTGTTACAAACCCCATAAGCAAGTGTTGAAAGCACTACATGCAAGATCTACCATCCCAAAAAGTGAGATCTACAAGCCTAGCTAGAGAGTGTTGCAAGCCCCACAAGAGAGTATCACAACTGACGTTCTAGTTTCTTTGTCTTGTGAGGACACTATCAAAGCATATTTAGTGACTTGTTGTGAGAGGATACTGTTATGATATCAATGAAGATCTACTTGCATGCTGCTATTCTAATCTCTCAAACATGAATTAAAGATGCTAGATGTTACTATCATGATCTAGGGTGTATGATCTTGTAGTATTCTTACATGGATTACTCTTTCTCCTAAACCCTAACTTCATGCACCCAATTTCTAAGTGATGGAGGAGTTGTAGATCTTACGTGCAATGTGATCCTTGGTTTTATCACCTCGATGATGTTTTGGCCTTTCATGTTAGATGGTGGTTTTGGCTCTTGTGAAACATATGTTGGACGTTGGTTCTCTCTCTCTTCTTATGGTTTTCTATGTGTGCCTTGTTGACGATGGTTTTAGGGTTTTGATGTCCATCCTTGTGTGGAGTTTCTTCTTATGACGCATGATTTTTTGATTATCATCATCTATTTTGGATCATGGTTTAACTCTGTCTTGAATATGGTTATGTGTTGCTTGTTGTAGCTTGACCTTGTTGTCACTACACTTACTTTGGTTCTATGTTTTTGGGTCCTAGATCCTCTCAAAAGCATTTTCATAGACTTGTTGTTAGAGTGTAGTGTAATGATATGGTCCCTAGCACCTCGAAAATGCATTTTTGGAAACATTTTGTGAGAGGACATTCTCGTGATATCGACTCAAACTCCTCATAAATGCATTTTTAGCGACTTGCTGTGAGAGGACACTATTATGATATGGGCCCCAACTCCTCACAAATGCATTTCAAAGGACTTGTTGTGAGAGGACACTATCATGATATGGGCTATGGATCCTCCCAAATGTATTTTTGGGGACTTAATATGAGAGCACACTTGATATGGGGTAGATCCTATCATATGCATTCCAGGAACTTTCTCTGAGAGGACACTGTCACAATATTCCTCCCGGATGCATTTGTAGGGACTTACAATAAGAGGACATTGTAATGATATGGGCCATAATACCTTATAAATGTGTTTTTAAGGACTTTTTATGAGAGCAAAGTGTCACAATATGAGCCATGGCTCATAATAAATGCATTTGTAGGGAGTTTTTGTGCGAGAACACTTGAATGATATCTAGGAAAGAAGGTTGCAAGGCATATACCTAATCCTGGAGCA
This sequence comes from Alisma plantago-aquatica, assembly GCA_963693085.1. Taxonomy (NCBI): domain Eukaryota; kingdom Viridiplantae; phylum Streptophyta; class Magnoliopsida; order Alismatales; family Alismataceae; genus Alisma; species Alisma plantago-aquatica. Next base: position 778,812,662 of record OY856413.1, read on the forward strand.
AGTCTAGTGACAATCCTTGTCGTACGACACTTCTTGATCTTACAACACTATGACAACTATCTTGGAAACCTCCTGATGTGACACCACAGACAAGAGATGATTTTGTCCTCCTACCGTATTGCCGAAAACCTCCACGCTTCTATTGTAGTACACATGAACCATCGAGAACTTCTTTTTGTGCTTCTAGAGACAATCTGAAGGAGTTTGTCCCTTTAATGTCAGTGCGCTATGTATGACTTGATCTCTCTCGTTGTCTCACCCTTTTACGGGTAAGCCTTGCTCGGGCTCTTAATTTACCACAACTATGAGAGGATAATGTTTGTAAGAGCTAGTTGTGTCTCCTGAAAGCCTTGACTACCTCTCATTTATAGGAGGGTCATGGCTAGGGTTTCTAGATCAGACAGGGAGTCAAAGAGACTGGATTTTATGAATTCATAATTTTCGTGAATTTCCAGTCAGTTGAGTGGCACTCTAGTCAGTCGACTAAACAGTCTAGTCGGTCATTCGAAATGCTTTTCTATTCATAAAAGTATTTCATTTCAATGTGATGTTTGATGTATGCCATTACGTCAACATCATTGTATGACCAATTAGTCGATTGGATATTCCAATCGATTCATCGAGTCTGTTGGATATTCCAATCGATTAATTGGGTCTCTTGTTCAAAGATGGATTGATAATATTGGCATAAGACATATTTTCTCTAGAAATTCTAGATCATGGTACAAAGTCCCCTTTCCATCTGGACACCATAAAACACACCCATAGATGGACCATGACCATACAATGGTTGCAATAAGGAAATCCCATTGACATGAAAATTGAACCACATAAATATTTTGAACTAAATATGTATACTCTTCATTCGGAAATTGGATCCCATACCATGTGCAAATGGTCACACAAGGTAAGATATCCAATGCTCTGGCCAACAAGTTTGATAATGATAGAGAACTTCAAAGTCTTATACAATATCATATAGGTTCCAATCATCAACTCTAAACGAACATGCTCTTGAATCAGGGAGATATCATTGGGGTTGAAAATTTTTGGCGTTTCATCTATAAAGGAGATGTCGACTTGATTTTTGCCTACCCCTATTGTTACATCCCTAAATGACATGGAAGCATTGTAATTTCCAATGATGTTTCAAGAAAAACCTCTGATTGATGATGATGTCTACCATCTTTGGAAGAATTGTTGTAAAAAACAGAAGAGCACAAGTTATATTGTTTAGTGTCTCTCCCACACATACTGGCATAGATGAGTTTCAAGCATGCTTCATGAATTCATAGACTATGTTGATCTCTTTCCAACATAGATTTCTCTACATTCACCCCTCCAGTGAAATCTTCATCCTAGTAGGACAATCCACCCCCTCGCGAGAAACACCTTTGTATTGAACACCAATGGTTCTGTCATTTCTTAGACCGTCGAGAGTGTCCAAACTGACATGATGTATTTCCATGGCCCCTCCATATTCTGAATTGACATCTTCAATATTGACCAACTGAGAACCTCCATTGGTATCCATAGAACATTTGAATTTATCACCTTCAACATGTTCGTACCTAATTTTTTCACCAACTTTCACCACCACATTAATTTCTAGTCGACACTTGCTCATTTTCGGAGAGTCGAGATCTTTTCATCCCTAGAGACCCCAATCCCCCATTGGCATGTCTTCTATCAGTGTGGACACCAACGTCTCCTTGGCCAGGAAATCGGTAACTGACAGCGAGCATCTTCTCCCGTTCTTCCATGGGGTGCAATCATAATTAAAAGCATTAGAAATAAAATTATCTAGGATGGAAATGCAAAATATGATTTTGAGGTTGTTTGGGTTGCAAAAATAAGATATAGTGCGCATAGAATATTTTACGAAATATCATTTTTTGTTCTCATTGGACCTTAGTGTTATATATTTGACTTAGACATTGGTAGTAAGCAAATTTTTGAGTCAGCTCCATGATCCCATGCCTCCCTCATATCGCGCGCACTTTACCCCCTTCCCTTGACTTATCGCCAACTCCCTACCAAGGTCAGACTCGCTTCCCACTCCTGACCACTCGCCTCCGCAAACCCTCGCTCTCATGAATGGTTGACCCATTTCCGTCTCCAGGACTTCATCTAGAAAGCTCGATGCCCCTGATGCCGTCAACGAGTTTTCCTCTCCAGCATGGCCTAGAAAAAAATCGGGATCTTTTCCCTAATCAATAACCGGCAGTTGTGCCCTAGTTGGAAATCAGCAGCGGTGCCCTATCCAGAAACTGGAAGTTTTGACATTGAATTGCGAGCTTTGAAATCAAACGCCTGGTCTTCCTTGATTCTAGGTAACAACTCATCTATCCTATTCCTTCCTTCCTTATACAATTCTTTATTCTTCCCAATCGGCGGCACCGCATGTACCCCATTAAGGACTAAGACTCTCGATCATGGTCTTGTTGATCTCATACTCATTTCAAGGACTGTAAAGGTTAACTTTGCGCGTGCCCTACACAACAGCCACAGTGGCTCCGTCAGACATGTTTACTAAATCAATTATTCAATCTTCAAATTTTGTCTGCCGAATCTAGAGGCGGAAATTTAAAATACTGATCCTCATCTTCTCATCTCTCAGGCACAAACTCGCTGGTGTGTAGAACGATACTGTTCAGATTATGCACATGATGGCCGAGATGACTGAGATCGTAGATTCCACTCTCGCTTCTTTTTCTTCTATTTGAATTTCAAAAATTGTTTGCATCCTCACTCTTGTAGGTAATGTTTCACATAGTTCATTCCTCGGTGCTACTTGCCGCAACATTAAACCTGTCTTTGTACTGTAGGAAAAAAAACTAACTATATATGAGAATTCTTCTCTAAACAAGGTATCACATGGAACTTAAAATGATTGATTTGTCCGTGTATATGGTTTGTTGTAGCTGCTCACAGTTCTTCTCACGGTTAATTAAGTATGGTGCTTCTTAAATTTCCATATTTCCGTTTGATTCCTATGATTCTGTTACTTTCTAAGTAAGTAGAATAAGATATGATCTTTGTTTGTAAAGTGAACGGTGCAAAGAAGACATTGTGACCTTCTCCCTTAGATTTACGTAGTTCTTTACTACTCCTAATTGTACTTATATATGTACCATGTAGGGCATATAACAAAGCAATAAATAACAATATAAATCAAATAACTACTCCATGATTAAGAAAACCACTAAGTGTGCTACTGTTGTTCCAGCTGAAAATGCTCAATGAAGAGGGTGGCATATTTAAAGTAATCTGGGAGCCTGGTCAAGATCCCAGGAGCCGATTTGGATAGGAAATCCACATGTAGATGCAATGAGTTCTTCAAATCCTCCATGGCCAACTTCAACAACTCCAACATGGCCTAATAGGATAAGGAAACCAACACAAAGTGGTAGCCCTCACAATGAGACATTTCTAAAGAATCATAAGACTTAAATATATGCCTCAAGCAAGGGTACTTCAAAATTATTAATGTTTATGTGCACCAATGCAACATTGTTTGCAAAACAAAAATAGAAATCATAGATTGATTAGCAAGTTAATTAGATATTGCCGGTGAGGTAGTAGCTTGGGTGGTTAAAAGCCCGACTACTCAATGAAGGGACCTGGGTTCGAAACCTAGGTTGTGCTCCTCGGAAGTGAATTAATCCCGTCGTGCAGGCCGGCCCACTGTACGATTTAAATGTCCCCTCCGGTGTGCGGGTAGTCGGGGGGGGTTTATGCTGTTGGGGTGGGTTCACTGATGTGGCTCCTCCTCGGAGGTGGTTCCCACGTCATCAAAAAAAAAGTTAATTAGATATTGAATCTACAACTTATTTTTTTTGTGATCTTATTATCTAACTATACAATTTTACTATTTTTAATGCAGAATTTAACAACCAAGCAGCAAAAAGGTACAAACCTGACATCTTTTCTATTGTGTACAAAATCTTCCTCGTCTCAACTACAAAAGTGGTATAACAATGACTTCAAGAGCGTTGCTGGTGCATTCCTTTTGTCATGTTCGGCTTTTGATGCTTTTTCCGTCCTCGTAAGAGAGCTGAATTGTGTATTGTAAGAAGTCATGGAAACAAGTCTCAAGAAAAAAAAGAATAAGAAGAAATCCAAGAAGTCTAAACAATCTACAGCCAAAAAGGCAGGCATAAGCATTACATATCTTCTGTTTTTTATTGTTATATCTAAATACTACAAGCAGTTAATAGTTACATTGCCCCAACAAATGTTCAAGATCTTTCCGTGGATGGGAGTATATGTGGGGAAACTTTGTTGGAGGAAGTGTATGTGATCTAATTTTCCATGCACTTTAATAATTATCTCTCATCTTTTTTTTTCTTATTTAGCATAATCGTATGTTTTGTTTGTGGAAGTGTATGGTTTGATTAGCACAACTGTATTCTGGTCATATTTCTTTGTCTATACATGACAATATTGGTCGGGTGCCATATACATCTTATATTTGTCTAGTTCCAGTTCTTTGATATTTCATCCCTACGATTGTTTTCTAGACATTCTTTTAATATTAAGAAATTTTTTACTCGTTATATCTAACTTCCTCTTTGTCAATATTGCAAAGGATGATACTGATGCTTTGTCAAATGACTGTCGTAGACCTACTGCATCAGTTGGAATTGACACCATGGAGGATGCTCCTGTTCAGTTTGATGAAGATAAACAGGTTGATGGGCATCACCTCGATGATAATATCAATATCTCCGAGGATCTGCAGCTTTCATTCAACGACCGTCCAGACAAACAGCAAACAAGTAGAGAGATGGCGGATGATATTTCTGTTGATTCTGCTGAGGAAAACTCCAGGAACATGGAGGCCGCTTCGACCACACGAGAGGGGAAGAAAGTCAAGGTGGATGATCGTGCCGCCTTTGCTGAGGAGAGCGCCAGCAAAGAGGAGGCTGCTCAGACCAGGGCTGAGGGGGAGGAGGAGAAGATCGAAGGGGCGGAGGATAATGTGGCCTTTCCTGAGGAGAATGCCAGCAACAAAGAAGCTGCTGCGACCAATGCCCAACAGAAGGAGAACGAGGACAATGCTGCCTCTGCTGAGAGCGCCAAGGAAGTCGGTGCCCCGTCCAAGCTATATATATATATATATATATATATATATATATATATATATATATATATATATATATATATATATATATATATATATATATATATATATTTCTGCTTTGTTTCACTCATGGGATATTTTTCTCTCTGTTCTGTCAGTTAGATGACAGCTATACTTTGTACAGACACAACCTTTATTTGGTGTGCTTCGTTATCAATAAAAAGAAAAGTTGGTTTAAGTGACTTTGATGCGCAATGTTCCACTTAGTATGTTTGCTGTGCTTGCTTGGAGTATATAGTTTTTTGTTGAAAAAATGTGGATTTGATGGATTGAAACATGGATGTTAATGTATGCACCACAATTCACGTCTAGTATGGCTCATCTTGTCATTTACTTCTGTATATTGGACATTGAGGTTTGAACTTTATGCAGCTAATAAGTTGACGGCTTGATATTTTTGATGAGATGTTAATCCATGAACACGTAATCTTTTATTTAACCTATGACATGCTGAGCTGTTACCTTTTATCTGTTAAACTACTGCAGTTATTATCAATTTTTGTGTGAAAGGTGACGTTGCTGAACATAGTCTCTTTTATAGATTATGGTCTGTGCTGTCACCTAATCTCACGTCTGAGTTACTGAGAAATCAAGTATAGGTAACGTAATTTCTTAAAGCTAACATAGTGCATAAATTACGTTTAATAGATGACAGTCATTTGATATATGATGTTGAACTCTGTTATCTTTTATGTTAAAGGTGACGTGGTTATCTATAATCAATGAGCAGTTTTTTAGCAGTGGGCCACTCAATTCGTTAAGTAGTATTACTAACAAGTGGGTGTCAAAAATTCAATTGCAAGGAAGACTCCTTTTTTTTTTTTGAAACTCGAAGCCGTGGCTTGGCTAATTATTAGGTATCATGGGAAACGTAGTACAGATGAAAAGAAAGCTTTCTTCGGAAAAGACATTAATAAGGAAGGAAGGGCAAGTTCCTAGAGAGGCTGGGATGTCCGGTACAATGCTTTGCCAGCTGATTAGCTAAGGTGTTGAGATTGCGCCTCACATGGCGGATAGCTTTCACTTTATTTGGTTTCAAATCCTCCTTGTTTGCTTGGACTAGCAGCATGTATTTTGGCGGAGGGCGTTCCAGGTTGGTTACCAAAAGGTATGACTGTCGTGAGTCAGTGTTGATGATGTTCGCCTGGCTGCTAGTGGTGTTGATGTGTTGAACGCAATCAAGAATGGCTTGTAGCTCGCCTGCTTGGGGGTCAGATCCTCGGAGGAGTTTGGCTCTGCCCATCCGCCAATCCCCGGTGCTGCTTCTGGCTATCATGCGTATAGACGTGCACGCGTTCTTAGCATCAACTGTTGCGTCCACGTTGAAAATGATTGTGTCGCGGGTTATCCGGTTTGGAGTACTGGAAATGAGGAGGGTAGGCCCGTTGTTGGTTGAGACCTCGCGGGAGAAAGCTTGTGAGTAGTCCGCTGCTATCGTAAGGCTTGATGTAGCCAGAACAGAGGGGGGGTGCGCTGGTTTGTTCAAAGATGGCCGCGTTTTTATCTTTCCAGATGACCCAGCATGTTGTTGCAAAAAGAGTTTTCCATCCATGGATCTTGCCGAGAGCTTTGAGGTTGTAACCTAACCAAGAGGCAGTTGAGTCATGTGCGAAGAAATCCACTGCTTCCTGCGGAAGAATTCTTAGCCATGTGTTTCTGGGTACCGCGCAATCCCTGATAGATGGAGGACAGATTCGTCTGCCATATTGCAGCGGCTGCAGACCGCAGATGGGGTGAGGTTCTTTTTTTGATGAAGCACGTTTGTAAGAAGCCGGTTCCAGTGGGTCAACCAGAGATGGGTTTGCACTCTATGCGGGACTGGGAGTTCCCAAATGGTGGTGAAGTGCTTTGTCTCTGTCCTGTGGAGGGAACCCATCAAGAGTTTGTATGTCGAGATGACTGAGAAGTTGCCATCAGTGGTGTACAACCAAGTTAATCTGTCTGAGCCATAGTGTTGGCGAGGTGTGGGGAGTTGGAGGACGTCGCGTTGGGTTCTCTCAGAGAACCAGTACTGTAAGAATTGGGAATCCCAGGTTCCGTCATCTTGAACCAGGCATGCAACCTTGAGATCTTGGATGTCGGTCGGTATTTGCCTATTTTCTTGGAGTTGAGGTTGGAGACCCTCCCCAGTCCAGGCGTCATGCCACACGCTCGTGTCCCAGCCGGAGATGATTGCTTTCCGTGCGTTCGTCCGGGGCAAAGGTATGAAAGAGCTAATACCTCTCCAGATGTGAGATCCGACAGGTTTGTTCACTCTTTGGTTGACGTACTTTGCTTTGATAAGATGGACCCAAGGGATATTCTTGTTTTGAATGTAAGTTCAGGCCGCTTTCATAGGAAGTGCTTTGTTGAGATTTCTGGCCTGCCGCAGCACTAGGCCTCCCCGACTTCTGGGTTTGGTGATGTGTTTCCACGCCACTAGGCTCACTTTTTTCCCCTGGGCAGAGCTTCCCCATATGAAGTTTCTGGTGATCTGATCTATTTTGTCACAACAAGACAGCGGCAAGAGTGATGCTTGCATAGTGTAGCAGGGCTGAGAGAGCAGGACGGATTTAGCCAAAGTGGTGCGACCGGTTAGGGAGAGAAAGAGATTTTGCCACTGGTTGATTCTGGTTTGCATTTTTCGATCAGGTATTGGAAATAGTACTTTGCCTTCCTCTTATGGATGATGGGGACCTCAAGGTGTCTGCCCTGATCCGACGTTTCGTTGATCCGCAGTTTCCGACAGATACTATTTCTGAGGGCGCGCGGAGTGTTGTAGGAGAAGAAGACGGCTGACTTCTCTTTGGAAAGAAGTTGGCTCGATGCTTTTCCAAAGGTATGTAGACATCGCAACATAGTACGGGCTTGCGAGATGGTGGCATCCCCGAAGAGTATAATGTCATCGGCCAAGCTGGCGTGCGAGAAAGCGATCTTCTGTCTGGTAAGCGTGACTGGTTTCCAGTTTCCTATGTTGATTTTTGATTGAATAAGCTGGCTGAAGCGTTCCAAACAAAGCACGAATATGTACGACGAGAGGGGATCACCTTGTTTTACACCTCTCAAGGGGGCAAAGGAACCAATGTTTTCTCCATTCCATAAGATGGACGTGGAGCCAGAGGTGATGATTTGTATGATGATTGAGATCAACTTCTCAGGGATGGAGGTGCGACGCATTGTGTCAGCGATGAAAGCCCAACTCATAGTGTCGAAAGCTTTGATGAGGTCAATTTTCAGCGTCATTCTATGCTTCTTGCATTGTCTTGACTCCATAGAGTGTATAATTTCTTGCACCAGGTTGATGTTGTCTCCAATATGACAGTCGGGGACGAAGCTGGACTGGAAAGGAGAGATCCAGTCATTTAGATGGGACTTTAGACGGTTTGCAATTATTTTGGATAGAAGCTTGGTGCAGACATTGTTGAGGGATATAGGGCGGAGGTGAGAGCATGTTTCCGGAGAAGGAACCTTGGAGATGAGAACCAGGAGAGAGTTAGCCACTTCAGGGTCAAGCCTGAAACCCATGAAAGGGGCTTGGATGAACTCAGTAAGTTGTGTCTTCAGCGTGTGCCAGTGCTTCTGAAAAAAAGACGCATCCACCCCATCAGGTCTGAGTGCCTTCAGTGGCGACATCATCTGAAGAGCTTCCCAGATTTCTGTCTGGGAAGGGAGGGCCTCCATGGAATCTGCATCAGAGGGAGAGAGAGAGGGGAAGGCACCTATGAAACACTGGCTTGCGATTTCTCTGGTATTTTGGTGCAACTCACGATAGATGTTAGAGAAGAAAGAACGGATAAGAGATTTTATCGAACCTTCGTCTTCCAGCCATACGTTCTCACTGTTCTTTAGCCTTGTAATGTTGTTTCTTCGACGTTTATCCTTGACCAGGGATTGGAAGAACTTGGTGTTATTGTCACCCAGCTTCACCCAGTCGCAGTGGGCTTTTTGTTGCCAGATTTCTTCTTCACGTTGAAGGATATTGTCTAGGTCTTCTTGGAGACGGCTTGTCTCAGCCGCCAAAGCGGCATCGAACTGTAGTGCTAAGCGCATTTGGTTCCAACGGATCTTATTACTGATTCTGTGTCGATCACGCATGACCTGTTTCTTCTTAGCCGCGTCCCAGATATCTGCAGTCTTCAGGAAAGATGAGGCAGCCTCCGTGAAAGGTAAATTGACGTTCCAGTTTCTTTCAAGGAACCGTTGGAAGCCTTGCGTGCAGCTCCAGGCAGTTGACGTGCAGAGGAATTTGCGGGGCGGGGTGCTTGGAGTGGAGGAACACATGAGGAGAGGAGCGTGATCGGAGTGACTGCGTTCCAATACCTGGACTGGGTTACAGTGATCCTTATTGAGCTAGAGGTGGTTGCCCAGGGCCCTGTCCAGGCGCTCGTGCAAGAGACCTCGTCGAAAAGTGGTGCGGGCACTGCAGGCCCCCAGATCGTGTAGCTGGCAACGATCCATGGCCTCTAGAAAGTCTAGGTTGTTTGTGCTATCGAAAGAGTCGTTGCGGAATTTCTCAGATGGGAACATCACCACGTTAAAGTCCCCAAGGACCACCCATGGGGATTTGATATTCAGACTCAGGTTCTAGAGCTGGTGCCAGAGGAGTTTTCTACTATTTCTGGTCGTTCCTCAGTACACAAAAGTGTAGAGGCAATTTGCGATTTCACAATGGATGTATTGCTTGTGGGACAAGATGACCTTGAGGTCTACTTGCGGTTTCCAGAGCACCCAAATGCCCCCAGCGAAACCAACTGCTTCCACTCTATGAGATTGGGGGAAGCCAAGCTTTTTAATAATGCGGGTGGCCTTTGATCCACTACATCTGGGTTCCAGAATCACCATGATAGAGGCTTTGTACTTGAGTGCGAGAGCTTTGATCGCAAGTTGGGTATCCTTTTTGCAGACACCCTGAACATTCCAACAAATAATGTTCATTGGGTGGGTTCTTCTAGGGTGGAGGAGCCCATCTTCCCCACTTCTTCTTCAAGGTCCTGAGCAAGGGATGTCTTCCCTCTTTTTCTAGTAGATGCTCGTCCGGGGTCACTGGCATTGACCACCTTCATGTTGCGTAGAAGAATGCTCGTCGAGGATTTGGCAGGACTTCGGTACGAGATGTAGCTCAGACCTCCGCTGGAGGCATTGCCGAGGGAGACGGTGAAAGGAGGAGCAGTTTTCGTTCTGCCTAGAATGACTGTATCCCCTTGCGGTGATGTTGTGGTATGGTCAGCTGTGTTCTTTTGGGTTTGCTGGATGTGTGTTGGAGTATTTTGGGTACACTGGTTTGGCCTGGATTGACCGCTTGGCTCTTGAGAGGTTCGATTCTTGGAAGTTTTGTGGAGGTTCTTGCGTTCTCGCCAGTCTATCCCATCCGTGACACGCTCCGCAATTCTATCTGCTTCTGCTTGGTCCTGAGTTTTCTCTCCTTCCTCTTCGTCATCAGAGAGGTTCTAGAATCTATTGCTTGTGTTGGGGTTATGGCTTTGTTGTTTTTCTTTTTGCTGCATTCACGGCTTCCTTTTGAGCGGTTGGGCATGTATTGCATAAGAGAAACCCTCCATTCTCTGTGGTTCAGCGTGGATAATGGAACCCGCCGCTAGAGCTACTTGACGTGCTCGCTTTTCTTCTTCTAGCCTCTTTGTGCAGTCCTTTTCGATATGCCCCGCCCGTCCGCAGTGCATATAGATGAAGGGTATGTTCTCATACTCCACCTTGTATCTCCTGCTTGCTATTGAGACTACCGGAATTAGCGGTTTGGTCATGTCGAGTTCAACAGCTATCTGGGAAAAACGTCCTCTACGTTGAAGCTTAGTTTGGATGTCCACCTTAACAGTTTTTCTGAGACGGTTTCCAACCTCTGCCAATAGAGCTTCATGGTAAAGATAGATTGGGAGGTTGGGGATCCTAACCCAGACCATGATCTGAGGGGGAGAAGCGAGGTCTGGGGAGAAAGTCGGCGACCACCGCTGCACTGACAGGTACGATCCGAAGATCGGCCATGGCCCGTCGGTCAGAGCTTGGACATAGTCTTCTTTCGTTTGTAGTTGCACGATGAAAAAGTCATTTTCCACGTCTATAAGGTTAAAGCCTCCGATGGGCTTCCAGAGAATCTTGATTCTGTCTCTCAGGGTTAGATACCCTATGTCTCGAGAGAGAAGCTTTACGACAACCGTATATTTCCAGGGTTTCAAAATTTCCTCCAAGGCTTCCTTACAAACATCGAAGGCGGGCACGCCTTGGTCTGCGTCAACAACTATGTCTTGGGCCGTCAGACTGGCTCCGCAGTTATCGGCGTCAATGAAGATCCAGCCTTGGCCGCTGTTTTCTGGTGTGGATGAAGTTACCGACTTATAGGATGGCTTCTCTTGCTGCTGCGCGGGGGCTCCTTCCTTTCCTTGAGAATTCAGCGGTAGGGGCGGGAATTGGTTGTCCTGTGACGGGAGGTCCACATCCATGGCTTGTTGCATGCGTCCAGCTTTTGGTTGCGGATTGGAGTTCATCGCAAAATTGAGGTGTATATCTGTTGCACCAAGAGGGATCATGTTGTTGCTTCTAGGAGGGTCGTCGTCGCCTTCCTCCTGCGGAATTCCTGGGGTGTTGTGGTCTCCGCCGCCGGAAACCCTAGCAGAGCTCATCGATGGCTCAACCATACTTTTTAGACGTGCTTAAGGAAGACTCATTTTTATATTATCAAAATTGGTTCTAAGTATTTTCTCCTCATTAAATCTCTCTCTAGGATAAAAGGGGAATATGTAATCTGATTCGACTTCTCATTCAACGTTATGTATGATTATTCCACAATATGTGAATTATATTCTCAAAATTCCTCAGTGTCTCTACCATGTATGATTATGTGAGTGGGTGGAGATATATATTCCAAACTACTCCAAAATTGCTATCAGGGTTGAAAATACTTTTCAACAAGGTTTAAAGTAACAAGATTTTAAAGCATTAGTAAAAAGGAAAATAGAGGTGATACCAAGATTTGGGGTCGTTACAAGCTTCCTTTCCTTTGCCCTTCTCTATTATCCTCCCCTCTTTGTCTTTTCCCTCACCCTCCTGCCGATTTTTTTGATGGGCATCGTGGATCTCAAGGAAGAGTTCCCTAAGATTGTAGTCCGACTCCCTGTTGCCCTCTTGTTGGGAAGTTGCTTGATGATGCTCTTCATGTCCCACATTCTCCTTTCCTCCCTGAGGCCTGCCTCCCTTAACCTCTGACGGGATAGCCGATTCACTACTGGTGTTTTGCGTCGTGCCCGCCGACTGGTCCGGTCATGGCTTGTTGGTAAAGGATGCTGCTTTTGGTTATTGTATTGCCATGGATCTCCTCGTGTAGAGTCACCCTCGATTTCCATAGGAATGCCTTGAGAAATGCACCCCATTGGAAACCCCTATCATCATCCTCCACTCGCTCTCCACAGTCCCTCTTGACATGACCTAGCCGCCCACAGAAGTGGCAAAAATTCACCAGCTGCTCATACTTCTCCTCCAAATTTAATATCTTGTTGTGGCTTCCTCAGATGTGCATCATTCTCTTCAGGGGTTTAGCTTCGTCCAGTCTGACCCGGACCCTCGCTGGCGAGTCCCATCCTAACTCGTCCACATCATGTTCAAGCATGTTGCCTATTCTGGTTGCAACCTCCTCAATGGCTTGTTTACTTCGAAACCCAAGGGGGAGCCCATTGATTTGAATCTAGAATGGGATGTGGGTGATTGTGATTGCTCCCGATTGCTCTTTGTCTTCAAAGTCTTTGAACAGAAGTAATTTGTTATCAAAGTTCCACGGTGTTCCATCAACAACCTTTTGCTTGTCCCGCCAGTCCAAAAATTGTATCACAAATATGTCTCACTCCAATTGCTTGAAAACCACCTTGTTTGCAAGGCTCCATGCCTATATAAGGGTATGTTTCATGTCCCAAAAGTTAGTAGCCCTGTCAGATAGGATGTGGGTGACCAACGCCAGCCGTAGGTGCCCCGTTTCCTCGCCGTCTTGCTCTCGATTAATGTCGATTGGATCTTCCTCTTCTACTATTAACTGTAACCGCAAATAACAATCTACTAGCTCTTCTACCATGCCGGGGAAGACACCAGAGAGATTTCCCTAGTCCTTGGACCTAGAAGAGAAAGAGACCCCGGGGTAGAAGGATGTCCCACACACACAAACCCAATTACCTTCCAACTTTGATTTATTGATGCATTAAATGTACAAAACTTTCTATAATTATTTGAGGTGCAAACAAAGTCCAAAATAAGCCCAAATTTGGCAAGTTAGATAATTTTGAGGTGAAGAATCCGATTTTGACTTCTTTTTTTACTTTTGATGACTTTTAGTATTTTACTAAATACTTGTAAATATTACCACTTATTTAATTTGTTTAATGAATTAGAGACATCTAGAAACTCTATAAAAATATGAAACTTTGTCTATAAGCAATACTTAATGTGATGAACAAGATTTTTCCATTTATTATTTTTTCAACAAATTATTAAATATTTTTGTTCTTTAAATTACATTCTCTCTCCTAAATTAACTAAAATATTTAAGATTGTCCAAATTAGATGAAAATTTACTTGTAGGTTAATTTTCATATGTACATTTTGAATTTGTGATTTATTTTCTCTTCTGGAGTCATTTAATACCTTATTTAATATATTTGACACTTATTCTTATTTTCTTTCCCAATTAAAAAAAATAGTTATAATTATGCTAATAATGTGAAACTTCACCATCTAGAAAACTAAAACATATGTAATATAAATTGGCTATTAATTATATCCTTTGAAGTTATCTATCACATTATTTAACATTTTAGGTTTTTACATACATTTTCTCTCCTAATCTAAACATGAACATTAAAGATTATCCAAACTGCATGTAAATTTACCCATAGGCTAATTTGAATGTTTAAATTATGAGTCTAAGATTAGTTGCCACTTTTGGAGTAATTTATTGAGTTACTTCATATTTTTAAGAAAACTCACCTTTTCTTTACTAAAAAAAATAGATATAGTTATTATATTCCCAAAATTGTGAAACTTGGCCTCCAAACCATAACAAATCCAAAGAATTTGCATATGAAGTTACTTTCATCTGTAGAGTCTTCTTTTTATGAGTTTTATCTCTCTTACCCATCATTAGTACTATTTGTCACATTAAATCATTTATTGCCACGTTATCAGGTTTAAAGCTTTTCAATTTATTCCTTTTTCCCTTACTTGTTCCATAACGCTAAGGGAAGTTCTAGAAAAAAATTGTTTGAACAATATATTACTAAATTGTTAATTTTACATCGTAGACCATGATTGAAACATTTAATGAGGTATTTGTTCATAAACCCATCCATAGGCATAAATAGAGATAAAATATACTCCAAACCGCTAATAATTCCACAACTTCAATATCAAGCACAACAAGGACAGAAAGGAAAAGACTAACTTAGAAAACAAAGGATAGATTAAGAATATGCCTCAATTTTAGTTTGTTATAGGTTAGGAGATTTTGGGGACAAATCATGGTTCAAAATCCTTTGTGGCCACATAAGAGTTCAAAACTTCAACGACCACATAAGGTCAAAAAGTCAACAACCACAAAGGAGAAATCTTGGAAACCATAGAGAATGAAAATATTTATCGACCACATAGAGATATCGACATTGGTGAAAATCATGGAATCTAAAACATGGCGATCACATAAAGTCCAAAACAACCACCAAGTCAAGGCCATTAGTTAGCACAAGAAGGACAAGCAAAAGTGAACCAAAACCAATCCAATGAATTCTATTACAAGGAGGAAAATTAGCTTGAAACCCTATAAATAAACCATCTTGTGAGAGGGCAAAAACCCTAACTTTTCAAATGCCAACAAGGCCTAAAGCTTCAACTACCAAGGATGGTTCGTGTAAGACCCCAGACTGGTGTTTTGTCCTAACCCTATTTGCTTTGGATTGATGAGGTGCTTAAAACCTTTCTCTAATCCTTTGAGATTATCTAAGAGCTTTTAGAAAGATAAGTCTCCAGTTTGAACATGTTTGGATGATGTTTGTGCTTTCTATGCTAGTTTTGGTGAAAATTGCATACTACCCATTTGAGGGGGGTATTCTTTCAATTTTCCACCTCTAGAGTGTTCCTTCTATATATTGGCTTCATGAGAGAGGTTGTGGTGCTTTGCGGTTCCTTGTTTGACCCTTAGTTGAGTGGTCACCCGTAGTGGCAATTAGGGTTTCTAGGGTTGTTGTGGTTTGATTGTGTGATCCTTGTTGGTTTGTCTCGACCTAGGTCACAACCTAGGGCTTGGTCGGAGGATGGCGTGGTTGAGACACCTCTCCTAGGTGTTGTTGTCCTGACCAAGATGGTCTTGGGTGATCTTGGGTTGAGATGGTTGCCTTTGTGTGTGGAGTGTCTCGACCTAGGGTGCGTGGTGACTCTACTATTGCTACCTTGTTGTGTTGAGTGCTGTGTCGCAACCATGGGTGGTTCCCTTGGTGGGTGGCGATTACAACATAGGTGTTGGGTGGTCTAGGTTGGTTGAGATCTAACCTAGAGTGCATGCTAGTTTCTTGGGTAGACAAGTGTCCGTTTGGAGCCCTATCTTTTTGACACCTCACCCTTTCCCGACCACTCTCCTCCATTTCTATATAAACCCTCTTCTCTTCATTCAAGTGATCTTTTTCGGACATCTTCTTCCTCCCTTCCCTTGTACTCGTCCTTGGAGCTTGGTGGAGCAAGAAGAAGTTGTTCTTGGTGCTTTGGAGGTGATTCCACCTTGCATGTGGAGTTCTTGGTGATCCTTGGTCGTCTTCAACCTTAGAGAGTGCTTACCTTTCCTCTTTGGTGTTTTCCTTGAACCTTCTACCCCGTATTCTTCCCTTTTCTCAGCCCAAGACCATGTCTTGACATGGTGGTCATTCATGAGAGTGAGCTCCTCATCACATTGGTAATAGGCCATGTCTTGACAAGGTAACACCCAAGTGAGAGACAATTTCTTCTCTCTTTTCCCCTTCTTTCTTGAGGTTCGTCCTTGAGCTTCTTACACTCTTTTCTTCATCTATCCTTGACCTTGGTGTCCTCTCTTTCTTGAGGTGATCTTGTGGTCGAAAGTGGGGCTTTTGGTGGAGATTGATCATCTTTGGTGATCGCGTGCTTGGAGCAAGCCTTCCTTGGAGTGACCTTCTTAAGGTGGGTTATATAACTCTTAACCTCCTCTATTGTTGCACTTTTTATGCTTGCATGTTAATGTTTTCTCTCTCTAATGTTTCATTAACATTCTCGTAGATAGTGATGGATAATAGAACTTGGATGGTGTTGAGTTCATTCTTGGTTTGGATGTAACTCGAAACCCTAATTCCTATGTACTCATTTTTGGTGTTTGTGATTCATGGTGGTATCCTTCCTTTCTTGATCTTAGCTTGAGATGCATGCATGATGATCAAGTGTTTCACTATTCTATGAAGTTTTCGTTCAGTTTTGGTAGTGATGATCTTGGTTTCTATCTCTATTTGGGGTTCCTTTTCATGCCTCATGTGATAGGGTTTTGGTAACCATTTTTTGAGAGGCATTTCCCTTCTTGAAGTAGTAGTGTTCCATGTTGTCCACTTCTATTTAGACTGTGGTTTACCTCTATTTTGATATTGGTTGATCTTGGTTTGATGATGGTCTATTTCCTTGGTAGTAGTTTGACCATCGTTGGTCACTAAACCTTGATCTTTATTGGGTTGCGACGTCTTGGTTTTGGGTCGTGGACGCGACACCACATTTGCTCTGGTTTTGGTCATGGTCGTAACATCACATTTTGGTCGGGATTGTGATGGGGGGACGTCATAGTTGTGATGTTTCCAGGAGCCATTTTGTGACATTGGTTTCAGACAAGTGGAGGCATTTTGTTTTGGCGGTGTTGGGTCACGCCTTCAAGATTCGTGACCTTGACCTATGTTGTGGTCGCGACCATGTTATGTTGTGGTTGTGACCCCTATAGTAGTGCATGGCACAGACACCTTTCCCTTGCCATATCTCTGTTGTGGCACTAGGTGGGTTGGTGGTTGTGATGCCTGGTCAGTTTGGTGGTCGTGATGCTTGGTCAGTGTAGGTTCGTGACGCCTAGTCTGTGTAGGTTCGTGACGCCTAGTCTGTGTAGGTTCGTGACGCCTAGTCTGTGTGAGGTCGACGACTGGTTAGTGTGTGGTTGGGATATTTGCATAACACCCTGATATTATACACATATATGAAAGTGATTCCTAGTGCTATTGACATAATGAATTATGTATGGTTAATTAATAATGTTTCTTAATCCTAAAGTGTTCCAAGAATATGGCAGGTGTTACACGTAGGGTTTAATTCTTGTATGTATCTATAAAACCCTAATTGGCTAAGCATAGAACTCTAAACCTAATGATGAACTATGTGATGCATTTTATTTCTCTCTAATTGAGATAGACACCTTGTAATGATGTTTTCTCTCTCTTTTTTATAAGGTGCTAACCTTCCAAGTGATTTGTATGCCATGGCTTGTATATGCTATGGCGGTGATCATACGATATGGTGTTGTGCTTATGCACACTGGTGAGGCTTGATGTGATGAGGCACATGCAAGTTTTAATGTGATAGGTCATATGACCTGTGACAACTTGATGCCTATTGAGAGGTGATATCCTCAAGTGATGTGATTAATGGATTTATATCCCATGGTGATATGTGACTCTGGTGATTGCCTTGTGAATTGTAAAGCAATGAGTATCGTGTGGTGTTTGTGTGATAAGTTCAAACGGTGTATGTTTTATATCTTCTGAAGTTGTATTACACCCTTATTCTTGTAGAGTTTGTTTTAGCTTTATACGTTGTAACTTATTTGATGCTAAAAGTCACCCAATTGGCTAACTGATCAAGTGAAACCTAATCATGTATTTTTCCATGTGCCATAGATCCAATTCCAGTGTCAACTTTATTTGCTGGATTGGTGAAATATGTTTGACTTGGAGTGCATATTTTTTGAATATGCAGGGTGCTAGTCAAGTATCTCCTTGCATCCTTAATCACAATTGTATGAGATGACCATGCATGAGCCGATCTCCCTATGATATGGATGGCCATGTGTGAGCAACTCCTTCTTTTAAGAGTAGCCATGCGTGAGCCTATTCTTTTAACATCGTTATGTATACCAAGGTGGGATAAGTGTTTATATTTTGACGACAATGTGTGAGACGATCCTTCTATGACTATATGTCACCTTTAGCAGTTAATTTTTATGTCTCTACAAGTTTTCTCTTATGCTGACCAAGGGGTGTGGAGAGGTCGTGGAATCCAACTCTTCCATTGACCTTGTATAACACCTCAAGTTGCTCTTCACAGGGAGTGGTTGGATTTGGGTGGTACAACTCAAATCCTCAAGGCATAATATAAGACATAACACATCTTTGTTGTAGTACATGTGCTTAGGGTGACATGTCTCACATTGGTTGAAGCCCTTTTCTTACCTTTTTAATAATTTCTTGAATTATAATGTAGTAAGAGACATCAACTTTTATACATGTTCTTCATGTTCCTTTTTAGAATATAAATTAATTTACTATTCAGTGGTAGTTGTCAAGTCTTATATAATCTGCTTCATCTATTGAGTACATATCATTTAGTTGAATCTTCTCAATCTACTTCCTATGTTGTTTTAGCTACTTGGCTTATCTATTCTTTAATAGCATTGGCAGAGAGTTATATCTCTCACTAGGATGTTTGATCTCACCCCGTGGGTTTCCACATATTTTAGGCAACCATGCACGAAGAGGTAGAGGTCGTGCAACTGAGGAAGGGCAGTAGCCAGGAGCAGTAGCTGTTGAGGTTGGATGTGTTGCTAGTGTGTAGAAGTAGAGTCCTAGAGTCATCCTTGTACACTCAGGTCTTGGGGGTGTTTTCTATGTGTTTTGTATTTTTTCCATCATCATGAGATTTTTGGCATGTGTGTCTTTTGCTATATAGTCAATGTGAGATGTACTTGTATATATGTGGAACCAATATCTTGTGTAATAGGTTGATGACATGAACGTTGACCAACAGTGATGTATGCACCACGTGATATGTTTTGTGCTACATGTGTTAGGATTTGTGAACTCAAATGTTATAAGTTTTTTTATGGTGTTTAAATGAAACCAATTTTAATTTCCTACGCTTTTCGGGTGATCCACTTGAATATGTGTTGTTTCCACTTTTGGTTTTGAGTAATGTTATTTGTGGTGTCTCAGGGTGTCACAGTTTTGTTGGTATCAGAGATTTAGTTTTGCTGAGTCTACACGGATCTCGAGGTGTCACAGTTTTGTTGGTATTAGAGATTTAGGTTTGATGAGTCTACAGGGACCTAGGGCTAGGGTTTATGTCTATTCTAGTGTTTTCTAGTATGTCTTATAGTGACTTTTGCTTATGCAGAAGAAGCAGAAGAGTTGAAAAGATGACTAGAGAACATGAAGAACACGTTGTGGAGAGTGGTTTTGCAGCACTAAGTGGGGGCACAAGGAGGCAGGTTGTTGAGGAGAGGGCACCTGAGACGCCCTAGTTAGACCTGGGTTGTGGTGGCCAATCCTGAGCTGAAGTTTATGGAGTTTGTTCGGTAGTGGTGGCCAATCCTGCCTTTAAGACCTTGTTTGGGCAGTGCATGGAAACGATCAACGAGTATGAGGTGAAGTTTATGGAGTTGTTGAGGTTTTGTCCTCACATGGATGCTACAGATCATGTGAGAAACAAATGTTTAGAGAAGGGGTTTAGTATGAAGTTGATGGCATCGACATCAGCCTTAGAGAACAGAGAGTGTTTTACCACATTTATGGAGCTTATTCGGAGGATAAAGAGATATGTGGTTGAGAAGTGTGAGGAAAGTGCCAAGAAGAAACTAACATAGTACCAAGGATATACGTCAAGAGGTCTCAGGAAGCCTAGGTTTTCTGTGCCCCCAACTAAGTAGTGGTCACCAAGTAAGGTTGAAGCTCCAACTTTCCACCTCTTGGAGGCCACAACACAACATGCATGTCAGTGGTAGGGTTGTTTATGTTGGTATGTATGCCCTGAGAGCCAATCATGGGATGATTGGTGGGATACATTAAGATTGATTTGATAAACATCAAAGGAAAGCTTCCAATTCTTTCTGGTTCAGTCATATGAGATAGTGATAGAACAGATTGAATGTCTAGAGAATGACAGTACTCAATGACGTATGCCTTCAGGTTCATGACCTGAACGATGAGATCATACGGATGCTAAGAGTTTGTACATTCTTGTTATGTCCCTAGTCGGATGTCATTGTGGAAGGTAGATAGACAGCAATGATACACAAGACTAGATTGTGGTGTTGGTTGATGACAGAATCTCATTAGTCATGATATAGAGATATCAAACCAAACACATAGGTACTTGTTAGAGAACAAGGTACCGGACAGACCCACCGTGAGTTTGACACATGGAACCATGAGATGGTAGTCACAGTCAGTACTCACAGTGATGGTGGTGAGTGTGATTCTTAGACCTGAAATCAGTGCACTCAACACATGTCGTTGGGCACACTTTGACATCATCAAGCGCAGTCCTGAAACATGGGTTGTTATAAAGGTGATGATTGGGTGGCTTTGACACATGGGGCTTTTGAGGGGTGAGTGATAGATATGGGATTTGTCCCTCCTAAGGGAGTTTGATATCCAAGGCCACTTGATGAGTAGGATTGAGATAGGCGTGCGCACACATGTGTGAATCAGTATGTGATATTGATGTCATACATATCTCCTTCAATCTACTCTGAGATCAAGAAAGTGAATGAACGTTGACAGGATGACTGTTCCATGCCTTGAGTTCATTCGGGATATCAGTGACAAAGGAATTATACATTCATTGTAACACCATTCACAGATTGTAGGATGAAAGTTGTTCTCCAACTTTCTACTTTTACTTGGGTAGCACTGATGTGTGACTAGGCACCGCTCTTTGCTTGTGAAGTCATAAGTGTTATGGACTTTCACTGCCAACGTGAAATGGACCTGCAGGGTCACACACATAGGATTTAACCTGGAAGAGGAATTTTGTCCACAAAGCAATGTTTAGATTGATTACTAAAGGAGTTTAGTAGTTCAATTAAACACTCAATCAGTCGATGGCTCAATATCGTATGGTTCAAGGTGTTGGACGCATTGATTGGAGTATCGGATTGATTGAAATAGCAATTGACTGATTTTGCCCAACCTGTGCTCCCAACCGATCGGCTCATGTGATGAACCGGTCGGCTGAGGTTGCTGAACCGGTCGGCTGGAGTGTCCAGGACGATCGGCTCATACCCAGGTTGAAATGACCGGTTCAAGAGTTGAACTGATCGGCTGAACTGGTGCAACCGACCAGTTGGGAAAGTCATGTCGGCAAGAATTTTCCTTTGGTTTCAAATTGCCCAATTTGATTGGGAATAACATTGGTATTCGATACCAATTGAGAACGAAACAAGGAAAGTCTTTTTGAGCCAGATTAGGACCATGAACCGATCGGTTCAGGGAACCAACCGATCGATTGGAGTGCCCCAAACGATCGGCTCAGGTCCAACCGATCGGCTCAATGGCCGAACCGATCGGTTCAGTTGTGAACCGATCATTTCAAGTTGCGAACCGGTTGCTTTTTTTGGAAAATTCTCAAACCCTTCTACTCCTGCTTTAGTCCCATATTTCCGGGCACAGAGAACCCTATCCCATGACCCGCCTATATATATAGGGGTATTGGGGGCTTCTCAGAGAACAACTAAATGCAAGCCGGTTGCTTTGCGAAGTTGTCGTTCTCTCTGGTTTTGGTAACCGTGAGAGATCCCGAGCAAGTGCTTCCCGCAAAAGGGAGGTGCAACAAGGGAAGGACAACTGTAGTTGCAACTGGCAGCAGGAGAGTGTGTTGGCGACTAGTACGTCAACAGGACGGTGCGAAGCCTTCCACTTCCTTGTGGGACAAGGATTGTGGAGTTCCAGGTGGTCCGTGTGGACTACTACAGAGGCGTGAGGACACTGCCGCTTAGGAGGACAACTGTCATCTGACAGTCCGGTTCGAGTAGGAGTCGTCAGTCCCGGTGTGACCAGGAGCTGCACAGACACCGTCCAAGACCGGAGTTGAAGAGCGCGCATTGCGCGAGGTATTGTCGCCGAGCAAGCCTCGGGACAAGGTATGATTCCACAAACCATCCTTTCCTATTATATAGACATTGACGCGTTTCCTCGGTATGGGTTGGGGAGAAAATTTTTGTTTCCGCTGCCTTCTCTGTCTCCCCTAAAACCTTACAGTGGTATTAGAGCCACGTCACCTGTTATATATTTTAGGAATATCGATATGATCGATTTTAGTTTGTCGCCTTTATTTATTGCATACGATGCGAATAATATCGGCTTTATGCATGTCCAATCCAAAATCCACAAATCCCTAATTACATATATGATATGTATTATTAATGCACTCGATACACGTCGCCCTTAAACGAGTTTTGTGGTGGATGTGTGTAGCGTGATTATGGCCTATAAACCCCTATCTGTGTGTGGTTGTTTGTGGTTGCTTGCATCTCGGTCTGTGCACTGATCTTCCCTCTCTTATTCCTGATGTAACTCGAAATAAATTCGAGATTCTTTCCTACCTTTGCTCCCCCCAAATGTACACTACAAGAAATAAAGGCTTTAACGACCAAAGTCGCGACAAAATAAGTTGTTTGTCATAAATATTGTCGTAATAGTGACCACTCATTTTAATGGTTGCTATTAGTATAGTTAATAACGACCATATATTTTAGCTGTCGTAATTATAATGTCTATTCCGTCGCTACAAAATACCCGTATGTTATGTTATTACTCCAATTTTTTCTAAATCCCCTCAATTTTTTCCAAATTTATATGTTTTTATGTGGCAAAATGAAATACAAAAAATTGGGCTGTCTCCTCCCGCCTCAGCCCCCCTCCAATGCGTGCACATCCCGTGCGACCAGGACCTGAGCCCGATCTCTGCGGCGGAATAGAACTCCACTTCCAAGTCCCGATCGACTCCCACATTCTCCCACTTCACCCTGTCAGTCGCCGCGCCCTCCAACACCCCCACGAACAGAGAGATCGATCATGTGGCTCCACTGGACTATCTAGGGCGATCCGACCGGCTCCCGAAGGCATCAAAACTTTAGCTAGCTAGGTCAACCGGCGTGTGCTCCGATGTCCTCCGCCATCTTCCAGCAATGACGATCAAACCGAGCTAGCTCTTCTGTCGACAGATGTAGGGTGATCCAAGGCATCGAGGATAGCATCCAACCACGATTCTAGATAGACTCCAATAGCCTGAGTAAACGAATGCCGATCTACAACAAGATTTGAGTAGCAACCTAGGATAATATCAGGTAACTGGTCTACAGGAGGAAGAGAAAGGTATGAGGCCCCCATTGTACTCTACTCCCAATCTAATCTCTCCTCAACTCATCTCTCCCAGCTTTATTTTGTTTCTCTCTTCTTTGTGCAGTAAGATCCTATGGCCCCGAGCGACCTGAGCGAGGAGAAAGGGTTGTAGATTGAAAGGCCAGAGGAGCTACAATCTCTACGGACCCAAGGCAGTCGGAATCATGTTTGCTTCAAATGTTGCGGGAGGGTATGCCATTTTTTGCTTCCCTATTTGTTGTTTTAGATTTATTGACACATAAACATGTTCAGGATGAGGGAGTTTACTATCGCCAGACTCTGCTTTCCTCGATCTTAGAAACTTTACAAGTTCTCTTCATTAGTGACCTCATTAACTTTTAGTGCCATGGAACATGAATGAAGCTCTATATATTTCTAACCAATACTATGAAATCCTAAGTTATATATAGGTTGTGAGGGTGATTATCCATGGATAGGGACCCTCTTAGAAACATAGTATAATGGATACTCTACATTATGTTTCATTCATGCACTTTAAGTAATCTATCGAGAGTCCTTATATGTGTCCATTCTAATATAGATGATTCAGGGTTAACTAGTATCCATTAGCGTTATGGATTTTGGGAGAAATTGGAGGTTCCATTTTGGTTTCGCGTGTCACTTTAAAAACTGATTCGTGTATAAATTAGAAATAGCATGTGGAAGTCATTGTTAAGAGAGCCTAGGTGCTATAAAAGGATTCAATCATCAATGATAATAATCAGTACAAGAAAGAAATCTAAGAGATGTAAATCATACAAGATGCAAGGTAGTAAAAAGACAAGTATTGAAACTTACAATGGGTATTCCAGCCTGAAAAGATAGCTCAGCGGCAGCGAAGTTGTTAAAAGAGTATACTTCGATGGTTACATCACCAATGTACATCCACGAGCAAGTGCAGGTGCAACCTAGTAGAATATATAACAAGTAGGCATTTACCACAATTCTAATCAAGGATGTGAAATAGATATTGTTCATACTACATATCACATTATGGAAACATATAGCTTAGCCTTTCAAGTGATCATGGCAAGTGGGAAGTTTCAATGGGTAATAGCACCAACAACGCCAACAGGCTACAAATAGAACAATATGGAGAAATGCACGATTATTGTTGACAGTTGACACAATTATAAAAATTAGTAAAACAAAAATGATAACCAATAAGATATGAATATGAAGAACAAGCACCATTCTACATGGGGAAAGCAGACAACCACCAGAACTATATCTTTGAACATGAGCATATCTAATGAAGACAATATAGATAAACGGGCACAATGAAAAGCTACTTAACCCATCTTATTGCACTATAGAGTGATTTGTCATGCTCATGGTGTTTTATTTTATATCTATGTGTCATTCCACATTATTTATCTACTAATTTCCCTTGATGTAGGACTTATTTGTAAAAAGAGAGCTATCACATTTTCGCAACACATTTAGAAGCAAAAGACATTGTCTAGCTTATGTCCTTAAACAACTGTTGTTATTGGTAAAAAATGCTACTAACTGCTGCTAGCTGGCCTTCATATGGTCTGGCTTATCAGCAACTGCAAGGGCAGTTGCAACCCTCTCCTTCCTAGGTGTTTCGTTACATCAAGGCATGTTGCCCACTTCTCTCCTGATGGCATGGGTGGAATGTTGAGTGGTTCCTCCATATCCCCTCTTCCAGTCAGATCATTGAAAAAAACTGGAACCTCGTTGCTATTGTCCTTCCAAGCATTTTGCCTTGATGCATGTGTGATTGGATCTAATTTCAGGGGTGTGATCTTTCTCCAATTACAACACTTCAAATGCATGTAGTAGTGCTATCACTAATGTGTTTCTTTCGACATCCACAATCTCTGAAGAAAATGTGTAGCACAACTATCATCTACAATGACAATGTTAGCATCTCTATTGCTAAAAAAGACTGAGTTAGACCGCCACTAAGGTTTTGGATCTATTTATTTATAATGGAAGGGTTAAAATGTTGTTATAGCCCCATACAACCCTCTTTTTATGGCTCCCATTTCATGTGATCTAAGGAAGAAAGTAAATGAAGGGCCAGGGGGGTGGTAGGTAAAGAGTGATTACAAAATTATAATACAAGCTAAATCACAATTGAAGATGGCTTCATAACAAAGAGGGCATTTTTGCAAAGTGGAAGTGTTCAAGGGGGTAACTACGCCCCTACTCTTGAATTCCAACCATATTGTGGCTAACCACATGGTTCATTTTTATTCATCTAGCCATGTGTTACCAATGGTTTTAGTGGAGTAAATTCCACATCGACACTGAACTTGTATCCCTTACTGGTGTCAATTATACAAATATATCCACCCTATAAGATGTTACACTAATTCTTTTCCAAGGTGATATTGTCATAAAAATCTCAAACTAGTGCTCTCCAACTCTCTTCTCCCCTTTCCCTTTCACCTTTGCCACTACAATGGCCACATACTCTAGTACTACTACATCATACATAGACCACATGCACCTGTATTCACCCCTTCATTTGCCTTCCTTGTTCTTTTAATCCTTTGCTTCTGCTAGTAGCAATAACCAATAGAGAGAAAATGAGATATATCATGGAAGGAGGAAGTGAGGGGCCAAGAGGTACCTAGAATCTCATGTTGTGACTTCAATAGATGAACATTGTGACCAAGGAATGGTTTTGGAAGAAAGAATAAAACAAGAGAGAACTTATCATGCGTTCTTATAGCATGAAAACCTTCTGGGGTTGTTGAGGGCCACTTACTAGATGTGGGATATTCATACACAAGTTTTGAGATAAATAATAACCAAAAACATACTATAGATAAGATCAAAAAAGAGGATAAAAGGTTATGAAGGGTAGTTGTGCACCATGTCTTTGTCCTCCACGTGCCATTATCTTCCTCCCTTCTCCTCCTTTTCTTAAGAACCTCATTCTCCCCTTTCTCTTCCTCTTGCATGTATTCTCCCCCCCTTTTCTTCCTCTTCCATGTCTTGTTTTTCCTATTTTATTTTTCTTTATGCTAGTGCTTCACCATGATACTTCTCATTCTGCTTTGCGCTTCCTCCATCACACAAGTTCCTTCTTGCTTCCTGATCATGCTCTCACTGTCCATTTTCTCCTAGTCCACATCCCCCTCTTCCCAATTTATCTCAACCTACATAGATTCTCTTTCACCTCATCCTCTTCTTGATTTATGTTCTCCCTTCCCTCTTTGCCCCCCTCCCCTGATATGATACCCCTTTTTCTCTTCTAGACTTTTTTCCTCTTCAATCTCGTCTTTATCCTCCCCTTTGTATACCACAATACCTTTTCTCCTCTCTTGTCCCTTCCTCCTCACCTTCACCTATTATGTTGTCCCCTTTTCCAGTTATGATTATCCTCCTTTTCTACTTGTTATAGTGAAAGACATCCTCCCCTTTCTCTCACCCTCTTCCATTGAATTTATTCTTACCCAGTACAACACGTTTATTCTCTTATCTCTTAGTTGTGAATCAATCAAATATAAGCTTTCCATACAAGTGCATAGAATGGAAGAGTAATATAACATATACCTGAGATACTAGTACATATAGTGGAAGAGTAACATAGGCACATACAAACTTAACTCCTGCATTGAAAAAGAGTGCCAAAAGGAAAGTAAATTGAAATCTTGACTAACTATAATGAACATGCTAGTTTATTAGAATAAAAGACGTGGGAAATTTCTAAGATTAATCCTCAATATCTTACCCAAGGAAAACTCTTGCAACTACAAGATTGTGATTGGAATGGAAACTAGATTCATTGCAGACTCATAGTACATGATAGAGAGAATGTGTCTAAGAATATTAGCATACATAGATTTCTCTAACAACTGAATAATATGAGATAGGCGTGCCCAATTCCACAGGAGATAGATGATTTGAAAACATTCTGCATTGAGCCAATCAAACCAATGAGAGCCCAGGAAAAATATTTATTATATTTAAGTTGTAAAATTAAGTGCTTGATACTGAAATTATATAGCTGAGAATTATTTAGATGAAGAACTGCATATCATATGGATTTTGATATCAATTTGAATAACGTGAGACAATATAAATGTAAGTATCTTCTACTAGAAAATAGCAGGGCAGTTCTTCAACTTGGGTTACACAATACCTAAAATAACACAGGAAAAATGACAAATAAAACTAAAGTTGGTCATACAAACCAGAAGTGCGAGTCAGTTAATTGCACCAGGGGCATTCCTTTAACATCCACATGTCTTTCCTTGATTTCAATGCTCATACTAGTAATGAGGCATTGTAGTTTTGTTCGAACAGAGAAGGGAATCTGCGGGGACAATGCATTGATGTATTATCTAATTAGCCTTGAAAGAAATATATGTTTGTAATTTTTGTTTCAGATGTTTGCACTACATACCACATAGGGCATGAGCGAAACCAACAACAATGTCCACCTATCTGAAAATCAGTATAATTATATTGAGATAAATCAAAATCCTCAAAACTTAAGGGACAAAGGTCAGTTATGACAATATCCATTGGCTTGCTGATCCATCACGTTTGACATATGTCTGCATCTGCAATGCTTTTGTGTTGCTGTATTTATAGGAAAATGACTAGATACATTTAAGAAAGAGTTATGGAGCATGACTGTTAGATTTATAGGACATTGTTGATAATTTCCTAATGACTTTATTACAAAATTGAGGTTACACACACTCACAATCTCTCTGGTGTGTTAGATATGACTTTTTACTTCATGCATCATGGTCTGCAGCAACGAAATTGGAAAACTATTTTTACTTCCTGCATTATGGTCGCATGATATAACTGTGTATAACCTATCTTAACTTCCTTATTAGTTTTCAAGGTGTTGCATAACCCAAGTGCTAAACATTGAATATATAGACGCCCAAAGGACTCGGGCATAGAGCTGCATGCTACACATCTTGATCTTTTTTTATAAAGGTAACAAAAAAGAGAAAGAAATCTTATATTATCACCAACAAGAAATAATTGTATTGTATGACTTGTAAACAATAACATGAATTCTTCTTTGTAGAAAATGGCACCAGATAAGGAATGGATCAGACTTGTTGACGATAGGCTTGATGATCCATCATATGAAATCGGTGTTGAAGAGTTTCTTACCTATGCATGTCAAAAAATTGGTGCAGATAAAATCAGATGTCCGTGTGTTCGTTGTGTTAATACTTCTTCTATCCCACGTGATGTGGTGAAAACACACTTGACGGTTTATGGTATTTTGAGCAGTTATACTCTGTGGTATCATCATGGTGAGATGGGAAATGAAAGTGAGTCTGATTCAGATACTTTAGTCAATAACGATGAAGGGGATAATGAAGTAGATGATGAGATGCTAGATCTTCTTGAAGAAATGCACCCTAGTTCACATAATCTTGGGAGGAATGATGGTGGAATGGGAAATTCCAACCATGGTGATCATGAAGAGGAACCTAATACCGAGGCTAAACAGTTTTTTAGGTTGTTGGACGACCTCAATCAACCTCTCTATAAGGGATCGAAGGGGTCAAAATTATCTGCCTTGGTAAAATTGCTTCATCTCAAGAGCCTTGGAAAATGGAGTAATCAATCTTTCACATTGCTACTTGAATTATTGAAAGATGAACTATTCCCATGTGATTCAACCTTACCTAGTTCTTATTATGAAGCAAAGAAGACAATTAAAGATCTTGGTTGCTCATATGACAAGATAGATGCATGTGTGAATGATTGTATGTTGTTCTGGAAGGAAGACTGTGGCCTTGATAAATGCAAAATTTGCAATACTTCAAGATGGAAGTATAACAAGAACAATGGGGAAGAGAAATTAAAAGAAAATGGAAAGAAAGTACCAGCAAAGATCTTGCGTTACTTTCCACTAAAGCCCCGCCTTCAAAAGTTGTTTATGTCCTCAAAAACATCTTCACTAATGAGGTGGCATCACGATAAAGAAGATGATGGGAATTTACATCATCCGGCCGATTCCTTGGCATGGAAAAAGTTGAATGAGCTTCATGGTACTTTTTCTGCAGAGCCCAGGAATGTCAGACTAGGCCTTTCTAGTGATGGTTTTCAACCATTCAACAATTCTAGGTCATCATATAGCACTTGGCCCGTTATTCTTATTCCGTACAACTTGCCTCCTTGGATGTGCATGAAGAAAACAAATCTCATTTTGTCCATGCTGATTCCAGGTCCTGATGGTCCAGGTAATTGTATTGATGTTTATTTGCAACCATTAATAGATGAATTATTGCAGCTTTGGAATAATGGTATACAAACATTTGATGTAACTACACATCAAAATTTTAATCTTCGTGCTGCTGTGTTGTGGACCATCAATGATTTTCCCGCATATGGGATTTTATCTGGATGGAGTACCAAGGGAAAACTTGCTTGCCCGTGTTGCCATAAGGGTACTCATTCGATTAGGCTGGCTAATGGGAGAAAGGAATGCTTTATGGGTCATAGGCGTTATTTGCCTTTGGATCATCGGTGGAGAAAGAATAAATCTGCATTTGATGGCACGATCGAGAAGGGCACACCCTCTACACCACTAAGTGGTAATGATGTCCTCATTCAAGTGCAAAGTTTGGAAGGGAATGTTCTTAGCAATTTACTAGAGTGGTTTGGTGAAGTTTTATTGAGAAAATCAATTATATCTTTTATAAGTATAACATTGGTTTATTTTCTATATATGTTGGTTTGTAGGCCCCACACTTGGTCCTGTGGGAGGTGGCCAATGATAGTGATGTTTAGATTGTGGTTAAGCTAATGCCATAGTATGAATGTGGTTGTATCACTTTGAGTACAAATTGGTTGTATGTAACCCATGAGTGGTTGTTATCATTTAGCATTTGTCATTCGTTTCAATCATATGTAATAATGTGTTAACATTTAGTTCGTATATAATTGTACTTTTCAAGCTCTAGAAAGCCCACTGCCAATGAGGCTGAGTCAGAATGGTGGTGAACCAAGTCTGAGTTAATAGCAATAGGTATATTGATGTTCAAATGTATTTTAGTGTTCTATGATTTTTTTGCACCTGATTTTTTTATTTGAGCATTGTTTGAACAAGCTATCTATCTTCTTTTGCTGATTTAGTAAATGTTTGAGGTTTCTATATTGTTTTGATGACAGAGAAGCCAATATAGGCCTGATCCAAGAATTTATGAGACTATGGAGTTGCTTCCACCTTTCTTCTTTAGGTTGTGTCTGAACTTGGCTCAAGTAAAGGCCTTTGTTGGCTGAAATTCTGCTGTAGATCTCTTTTCTTTTCTGTTTCTGACGAAGCCAATCTTTTTTATTGTTTGGTTTTAACTAAGATCCTAGCTATGAGCTTAGTGTAAATCTATATGGTTGAAGTCTTCTTCCTTAATGATGCTATGAAATTTTGGACATCATGCTTTCATTTTAAGATTTAAAACTATTGATTTACATCAATGACTAACTTATGTACCCATCCGTTGAGGAGTCTTCTAGGCAGTTGAAGTGATCTCCCTCCTATTCTCCACTTCTTCCTGACCAGCACTAGCAAAATGCAGAGTGGTGGGAGTAGGTTGAGGGGGAGGAGGTTGAGAAGGTTGAAATAGTGGATGGGTAGGGGTTGATGGCTTTTGTTGTCTCTTAACCAATCCATGAAGGCTACTGCAATATTATCTTTGTTATCTATATTTACCATGCTAGTTTTTCTTATTTATGAGCAATGTGTTGTGGTGTTTATATGATTGCAGTTTTCTCAATTATCGATATTTTCTTCTAGTTATATACATTGTGAAGAATGTAAGGAGAAGATGAAGAAGTTGCTCCAAATTGTTGATAATATTCACATACTTCCCTGATTCCTTATTGATGGAGCAACATGTAAATCACATGTATATTGCCACTATGAGATGTAGATGATAGAACATTAGTATTGATAATAGTCTACTGGTTATATATTATGTATGGGTTCAACACTTACTCTTATTTTCTTTTTTCCTTTTGAAACAGGTGCTTGGGAAATGTTTAGCTCGCCTCTATATTATAGGTATAGAAAATTCTAAATTATGAATTTGGGAATCTAATGAGTCGAGTATAATTTGAAAGATTATATTATGTACAACGTGTTGCAACAGTCCTTTATTTAATAATCTAATTTATCTCTCAGCTGTTGGTTTAAAGGTAAAATGCAAATGTACCTATGTGGCCACCTAGGCATTAAGAAGCCTAAGGGGGTGCTGATTTACACCTATCTATATGCCACCCTGGATGTTTTTAAGCATGATTTTCCCTATATGTCGGTTTGAATGTATATAGTAGTGTACCAAAGCTCATATTTGTTGCTAAATTTTCCTATTTATCAATAAACAAACTCAAGGTCAGATTTGGATAGTGAGACACTGTTTTAGATCCCATCCTAGCTGCTATTTCTTTTGAGACCTTTGAGTGACGCAGATCTTGCATTGTAACTTGTTTGCTTCACATAGTACTTACCCATAGTTATCAAATCTTTTTCATTGGGTAATGAGGCATCTAGTGATGTATCCTACCTCTTGCAATTTTAGAAATAATTATGAAAACCATCCAATAAAAAATTGCTTGCATCTTCACTACTATCTCATGGTGTCCGTGTCTTTTTGTTTAATGAAGCCTATGGGTTGGGTCTAAATCTATACTACTACCAAATCGTATGGTGTCTCCTGAGGCCTGGGATCAGAAGGCTCAAAGGAGAAGGAAGTCATTAGACTACTAATCAACAAATCACCCACAACGGTAGAATAAGCATTAACACAATCATTATAATTTTTCAGTTTAGCTTGTGACCGAAACACCTACTTTTCACCCCATTATAGCCCTACACAACACAACTAACCTCATGTTGAGGATTATAACTAGTCAAGGGATTATTTTGATTACTTGGTATATTCTTTGTGTAGTAATTTATGCAGTTTATTTATGTAGATGAGTGATAAGTTCCTTCAAGTCAATGACCTATGAAATTTCTTAGTTGTGGAAGGTGATATCTCCACTCTCTCTACATGTAGTCTACCTATGTTTTTAAGGTAAGTTCTTGGCATGCATTTTTTGGTGAGAAATTTGATAAATGATAATTGAGTCCTCATGATGATTAATCGATTGGAACTACACTATCTCTCTTAAGAATATTTCTATCGAAGATATGTAGTATTTAGTTCATTCAGTATTGGTGGTGTTCATGAACTACCTATACATGCAGGTGGTGTCTGAGAGTGTTGATGGTGGTGTTCATGAACTTGATTTTATAAGTTGACGACTCTATTTTCCTCTAGTTATATAAATTGTGGAGGATGTAAGGAGAAGATGAAGCTGATTCAAATTGTTGATAATAGTTGCACACTTCCCTGATTCCCTTATTAATGGAGCAACATGTAGATCACATGTATATTGCCACTGAGAGATGTAGATGATAGAACATTGGTACTGAAAATAGTCTACTGATTATATGTTATGTATAGGTTCAACACTAACTCTTATTTTTTTTCTTTTGAAATAGGTGCATGCTCCCATATAAGTTGGTGATCTGAATGAACCGGATCCATGTCTAATCACTTGGGAAATGTTTAGCTCGTTTCTATTATAGGTATAGAAAATTCTGAATTCTGAAATTGGGAATCTAATGAGTCAAGTAAATTGCATAATTTGAAAGATGATATTATGTAACGTGCTAAAGCGGTCCTTTATCTAATAATCTGATTCATCTTTCAATTGTTGCTTTATAAAGGTAAAATACAAATGTACCTAGATGGCCACCTAGGCATCAAGAAGACTAAGGGGCTGCTGATTTGCACCTACCTATATGCCACCGTGGGTGTTTTTAAGCATGATTCTCCCTATATGTGGTTGTGAATGTTATATAGTAGTGTACCAAAGCTCATATTTGTTGCTAAATTTTCCTATTTATATAGTAGTGTACCAAAGAATTTCCTAGAGAAAATTGGCTTGTACTGATACTTTATTCCCTCTTAGCATGAAACATCTTCTTTATAATCCTTGATTTCGATATCATAGAAAGTAGACTGAATTTCATCAATCTCTGTATGAGCATATTAAAGTTGGAATTCTCTAGAGAAAATAGGGTTGTTTTGCTGATACTTTATTCCTTCTTAGCATGAAACACCTACTTTATAATCCTTGATTTTGATATCATGAGAAATTTACTGAGTCCGATCAATGTGTGATTGTCTGTATGAGCAATTGAGCATGATAGAAGAAACAATAACAACCGCACCTAGCTTGTTTTGACTAAAGCATTCATAAGGACAAGTAATATTCTACGAATTTCCAAGTCTGTGTTTGCGTACTTAAGTGTCATTCATTTGAAGAAGCACTAAATCAATCAAAGTGGTCAGTTTATTCTTAAAAAGTTTTTTTTTTGTTCAGAAATGCCCTGTAGGCACACAATTACATTTTGATGCAGGTCTCATCAAAATTATAATTTCCTAGAGAAATTGGGGTTTTTTTGCAGATACTTTATTCCTTCTTAGCTTGAAATGACTGCTTTATAATCCATAATTTTGTTCTTATAAGAAATTATACTGTATAAGATCGATGTCTGTATGAGCATCATAGAAAGCATTATAATCACTCTTGACTTGTTTTGAAAACCTAGATTTTGTAAGGACAAGTAAATACTGTAGATTGTTCTATAATCTTCTAGTCCATGTTTAATACTTAAGTGTCATCATTTGAGAAAGCACCACATCAATCAAAGTGCTCAATTTATTCTCAGAAAGATTTTGGAAATGTCTGATGATGATGTCGAGTGTATTATAATGAACAAATTGAAACTCAAATAGTACTATACACACATATGTTTGTGTGTGTATGTATGTATGCATGCATGGTTGAGCTAGCTATTTTTAGTTATTTATATATAGTACTCTCTATTCAGTCTCTGTGGACTGCACTTGGAAATAGATGTACGCTGTAATAAGTGTGTAAAACCAGAACCTTAAACATTTGGTGTTTATCCTATGCTTGCATACTAGTGTATCATGGAATTTGCAAAATGTAGAACTTGAGTGCAACTCTCGGGGGATGGGACATATGTTTAAAAATATTTAATTGGAAACCATTATTTTTTAATGTCTGCAATACACGGCATGATATCGCTCTTTACCTAATATTACATTGTTTCTTCCAGATCTAAAAAAAGCAACAAGTATGTTTATCTGGCTCTTATATACATTTGTCAACATGCCCCTATTGTTTAACATGCATATTACATTGTAGGCAAATTCTTTGATTAATGATGCTAAAGCAGTTGCCTCCATGAATGCTCCTGGAAGCTCAAATACTGCAGCCCAGAGTACACCCAATTCATTGCCTTCAATGTTCCTTGCTGGCAGTACTCCTCCACTTTCACCAAAAAGCAGTTCAGGGTCGCCACGTGCTATGAGGCGCCATAGTGCAAGGCTTTCTCATTTTGGTTCTCCTTTAAAATTAGTCAGTGAACAAATGACAGAAGTAATCCCTCAGGTACAAATTGTTGTACCTAGATTGACCATCTTATGTATACGACAACTTCTTGTGGTTGGAACTTGCTTCCCTCCACCAATATAATGCTAGGATCTACTGTGCATGGTAGGTGTATGTCTTTTTCCCCATCTCTACCTCCGACCTCTACTTTGAAGGAATTTCTAGAACATCCCTGATATGTTTACTGTCTCCAGAATTGGAGTGTTTAATGTCACTAGAATCGAACAGGTTGTTGTGGTCTCTTGCATTAGTCATTTCTTGTTTGGATTTTCATGTCAATGTTTTTTTGGTCGGTCAAAAACTTATGTTGCTTTTTTTTCATTTTTGTTTAAGTAACTGTACAATGCTTGTTGATTCCCAAACAAGAATCAACTAAAGGAGATACTAACTAATTGGCTTTACATCTGATATAGCAGACAATATGTCCACAACAGAAAAGAAAAAGGAGCCTCAGCCTGTAGTAGGCTTGAAACTTCAAAGAACCACCAAAAAAGGTGAAAAGAATAGGTTCGACCATCACTACAATAGTGAGAGGGGAGCAAGGAACAAGAAGAACTACTACCACCAACAGAACCATCAACTAAAGATACTCCAAGCTTCGACACAGCAGACGAACAACCTCCATCTCAGAAGTAGCTGCAGAACCAGCCTCGCCATCACAACCAGGTGAGAGGGGATAGAAAACTTGAACCACCAAGCATGGCTTACAGAAAAAATGAAACATGCAAAAAGGGCACATGACGATTCTATTCTCAAAGAACCCTGGCTAATTGAGGTTTTCTTTAATATTTTTGATATATATATTGAACTAGTATCAATGTCTTGTCGGATTGATCAACTGGAATTGGTTTTATCAATAGGTGAATTATAAGAGGGCTTCAGAGTTACCTCTTGTCTTCCTAATTACTTCCTCTTCATACTAGTCAACATTTCATGGATCCATCTTGATAATAGCAGCTTGCTATTGACAATATTCTTAATGTTAAGGTAGAGATGTGGGCTTTTAAATTAATGCTTAATGATACTAGGTGTTTTATTATAGAATTTACATCACACTATCTAGTCTATCAAGTAGTAAGCACCAAAAACTAGTGCTGCAATAACAGAAATAGAGGATATATAGCTGAAAAAATAGCTGTTGCTAGCTTATTCAAAGGCTCAAGGTGAATGGTAAGTGCGTGTCTTGAAAAAAGTGAGGGCGGCCACGTGTCGTTCAACAAATGTGCGTCCAAAATGACATCTTTAGGTATTATCCGAGAATGGTAATTTTTTACTATATTATAATTTGATGTCTATTTTAGTTGATGTTGTGTACAATTAAGATAAACTCTTTGTTATTGCCTTTCAACAATTTATCCAAAGCATGCAGGACTAGGACCGACACATAACTAATGGTATGGCTTTCTTGATTATGTTCTGACCGTCTCTTTCCACATATAGTCTTATATAAAACTTTCAAGAGGAGCTTGTTTTGGTTATATGGCTTGAGGCCTCATTTTCTTCTTATCTTTTTGAATCTGTATAGACTGCCCCTTTGGTTTTATATCTATAGTTGTTGTAGTTTTATTTTTTCAGAGCTACTGAGAGAAGTTTAGCCTCCAAACTGGATATGTAAAACTTACAAAAGAGCTCCACTATGATTCTATAATGATTTCTTTAGGTGCCAAAGTGGTTGTGCTGCTGGAGTTATCTCGAAAGCTCCTATTTCTCTAGGTGCCAAAGGTAACAGTACTCTCCTATTTCTAATTTTCTTCTCCTTTAAATAGTAAATACTCTAGATTACAGTTGTTCTTAAATGCACTCCCCATCAAGTGTCACTTCTATTGATTGCTTTTTGTTTTCTACAGAGCAGAGCTCCAGTTTAGAGCCTTTCTTTCTACTTCTGCTTTTCGTCATTATATGGGAGCTCCATTTTAAGACTGAAATTGGGTGGTGAGGACCTCTTCCCTCGTCATTATATGGGAGCTCCATTTTAAGTCTTGTCTGTATATGTGCTCATTACCTGCTCTCCTTTGAAGAGATTGTATGAAAGTGTTAGCATAAACTGTTGGGCTGTTGTAAATTTTTCTGCTCGTTGTGATGTTCGTCGTCTCGTACTAGACCTCGTGAGGTGTGGTCAGATAAAGGGCATAGTGAGTGTTTTCCCCTTTCTTCTGTTTTGAATTTACTCATTCTATTCTTTTCCTAAACGAGTACTTATTTTCAATTTTTACAGACTATTGATCAGCCATTTGAGGTGATTGAAGAGAGTCCTTCTATGAGAAGAGATCCACCTACTGCCAGGGTGGATGACATGTTTGAACAGATTAAGACCAAGCTCCCTGGAATTCCTTGGTTTCTACTTTGTCTATTGCCTGAAAGGAAGAACTGCAGCATCTATGGTTTGTCCTCAACTCTTTCAATTGTCCCTTTTGATGTTGCTTGGTTGTATGCCTTCAAGTATATTGACATTTCTTACAAAGGTCCATGGAAAAAGAAGAATCTTGCCGATTTTGGTATTATCACCCAGTGCATGGCACCAACAAGGGTCAACGATCAATATTTGTCTAACCATCTGTTAAAAATGAACGCAAAGGTTACATAAACTAAATTGTGTCTCTTATCTCTACTCTTAGACTCGGTATACATTCTTTAACATTTTATCTTTTATAATATGTCAGCTTGGTGGCTTAAATTCTTTGTTATGCATTGAGCATAGCTCTTCAATTCCAGTCATCTCAAAGGTTCCTACACTTATACTTGGGATGGATGTATCCCATGGTTCCCCTGGCCATTCTGATGCATCAATTGCCGTGGTGATTTTCTTAGAATTTGAAATTGTTCTTCTAATTCATGACCAAGGCTATGTACTTTATCTCACTAATAATTGTAAGATTTTCAGGATGCTCCCATTTTTTGGGTTGTGTTGTATTGGTTGATCACTAATTACCTTCAATTTTCAGGTTGTTAGCTCTCATCCGTGGCCTTTGATTTTTCGATATAGAGCAGCAGTAAGTGATCAATCGTCTAGGGTGGAGATGGTTGATTATCTTTTTAAGTGCTTAATACAAATTTTCTTACAACTAGGATGTGACGACCTAATCTTTTTCCTTGTTACTTTGGCCTAGGCATGCAAATATTTGGATGAGAAGTGGTCCCCGAAGTTTACCTTGATCATTGCACAAAAGAATCACCACACCAAATTTTTTCAAGAAGGATCCCCTGATGATGTCCTTGCAGGTAAAATCTGTGTACTTGCAAGACGTGTAAAATTGCATTGAATAAACACATGCGGGATATAGAAAAACTTCTTTCAGAATTTAGTAACACTGAAGCTCTTTATTCTCTATAGGAACCGTCATAGATAACATTGTGTGTCATCCACGGAACTTTGACTTTTACATGTGTGCACATGCCGGAATGATAATAAGAGGTCCTATGCTGCTAATGCTGCCACTTTGTATGGTTCCCATGTGGCTTCACTTGCCCCTTCTCCAAGACGAGGTAGCAGGAGCAGCTCCTCTAGTAATGCATGTGCAACAACTTCCCCTTCTACTTAAAGTTTTCTGGCTGGAGAGATGTCAGCTTCTACGACTACTGCTTTGTTATTTCCTGACTACTGGTCTTATGTGAAATGCCCACATTAGTGTAGATGACTAATATGTTTGGTAGATTCACCGTTTATGCACAATTATTATTGTATTTTTTATTTGTTCAAGGGGAAAAGGTCATATCCTCCCTTTTGTAAATTAACATTTTTTATTCAATACAAATATCATTTATGAACTTACAGTGCATATAATTGTTAAGGTGTACACTTCAGATGGCTATGGCTAATCTGAGACAATTTTCTATGTTACAACTAGTAGTTCATGCATTGTGTTTTTCAATATAACAAATACACACATAATATATGATGTACATGCTTCCAACATTTATATGAAAAATGTTGTTGGTCACTATACCTATTTACGATGGAAACTTTCTGACTCAGTTAACATTTATAACAAAACCAATGAAGTTGTCGTTATTGGTATTTGTGATGGAATTATGTCATCGTGATTACCAATAATGACAAAACCAATGAAGTTGATGTTATTGGTATTTGTAATGGAATTATGTCATCGTGATTACCAATAACGACAAGTAAATTAGGTTGTCGCCATAACCATTAGTGACAAGCTATATTATTTGTCGTGGTTGATAATAATGATGGAATGAATTTTTTTGTCATTAATTGTATTAACAGCAAGACCAGTAACGACAACATGCGACGACTCTTTTTTTCTATCCCTATTAGCTATAACGACAACTTTTTCCACAATAACGACGAATATTTTCCGACGTTATTATTGTGTTTTCTTGTAGTGGTAACTCGGGGTTTCTTCTTTTATAGAAATGTAATAAATAGGATAGATTTTTATTTCCTATTATGTCGAAGACCGATGGACATCAAGACGACAGTTGAAACGATCAGTTCAAGGCGTGAACCGATCGGTTGACGTTCCAGACGGTCGGTTCATGGAGTGAACCGATCGGTTGATGACCGGTTCGAGGAGCGAGACGAGCGGGTGGCGGACATGACAAGATGCACGACGACCAGGCGAACCGATCGGTTGGAGGAGCCAACCAATCAGCTGGTGGCACCCAGACGACTGGCTGGAGAGTACAGATTATTCATGTGATGAGTTGATCAACTCTGATGGCAAGGCACATAGTTCATCTTGTACAGGTTGCATGTGATGTAGATCTAGATGACCGTGATTCCTCTTGGCTCGAGGAATCACATTAGGATGGCCATAATCATCGCTTTTTATCGTTTGTGCATGTTTTCTGTGGGATATAGCATGTATATGATACGTACTATGTATTTTGGTGATTGGATATGTATATGTACATAAAACCAAATCCCTCATTAAAATATTAAGTTGTAGATGCCTTTAAAATGCGACACACGTGAAAAGCTTGTTCGACCAAGTGTGGGCACGCCCTAGCGTGGTGCACCGTCTACCTCATGGAAGTGTGAAGGATGAATGTGTGGGTCTGCCCTAGCAGGGTGCATATTCATCGTGTTTGCTTTGGGTCGGACTTAACAAGGTGATCTAGATGGGATCTAGTACCTTGAGGCATGGAGATGATCATTGCAAGGAGTTGTATATGACATCTTATCAAGAGTTGCATATGATGCAATTGGCAAAGGTTGCCTACCTGAGAGATCTATGTTGTGGGTGACAGCCCTAGCTGGTCCGTGGCTTAGAGGATTTCAGGATCTTGCCCACTAGAAGGTTGTACGCTGCAATCTTCCGAATTGATGGTGAGGGCTATCAATTTGAAGTAAAATAGTGGGAGCGATAATTAATTAAAGGCCTAATTTTATCGTCAACTTTTCAAATCAATCAAATAAGTCAAAAGAGTTTTGGACTGAAATTGCATATATTTCCTTTTGTTAAAATAAATGGTTAATCAAAAAATCACTTTATTTGAGATCGGTCTTTGAGACCAACAAATTAAATGGGAATAATTCCACGACTGGTTAGGATGGTGAGAAGTGTTCTCAAAGGGCGAAAGCTCCAAGTCCTAGTTATACCATAACCAGATGAACTCGATCCCACCACATCAATGGCTGAAAGTATGCTTATGGAAGCATACTGAGAAAGACATTGATGAGGAGTGCT
This sequence comes from Alisma plantago-aquatica, assembly GCA_963693085.1. Lineage (NCBI taxonomy): Eukaryota > Viridiplantae > Streptophyta > Magnoliopsida > Alismatales > Alismataceae > Alisma > Alisma plantago-aquatica. Next base: position 778,853,344 of record OY856413.1, read on the forward strand.
TGATCTTGTGTTCTCTGAACTATGAGTTGCAGAGACAACATGAGACATATGATGTCTCCAAAACACTGTCCTAGTATGGCATGACAGAAGGAGATCCAGTAAGGTATTCACACACTCAATGTGATTGGGTATGTGGAATGACCTGACTAAGAAGGATTCCATCTGAGCCAAGAGTTGGCTATTGGTATGATACTGCAAATGTTGCGAGAATCATACAATTCATGATAAGCTACAACATGAACAACTTTGACAAGCGTTGACAGATTTGTTAGACATGTTGAGGATAGTAGAGGCAAAGATGAAGAAAGACAAACCATAATCTTTGATGTGATCAAAGAAAAGGTAAGTCTTAAGGGCAAGGGCAAGGGCAAAGCTAAGAAGTGTTCTGATGCTAGCCAGCAATCCAAGCCGTCTTCAGCCTCAAGGCACATGGGGAAAGGGTGTATGAGGGAACTGCCCTCTATATCTGGAAGAAAAAAAGAAGATGAAGGAGGGGATGGAGATCTCCACCTAAGGTATCATGAAATGAACCACTTCTTTATCCGAGGTATATGATACCAAGATATGGATATGTCATATATGATATGCAATATCCGCAAAGAAGTGATGGCCTTTGTGAAAGGACCAAGAAAGAAGTACCCATCATTGGAGCAAGTGTTGCGGCCATAGATAGGAGTATCTTTCAGTTTATTTCAGCCTAAAGGGCACGAAATAGAGTTGAGAACTGCTATTTCATATATTGCTAATAGATAGAAACACTTTATTATTGCATATTGTATGACAATGATGGCAATTAATAAAGTTGATGTTTCGATCTTAAAGATATGATCTTTGTGGCAATGCCTTGCTTATCTTGTGGTATTTGATATGCATAAGATAAAATGATACCTAAAAGTTATAGATAACTCAAACAATGAAATTAGCATTAATCATGAGAAATTCATTTCTAGTTTCCATATGATGGATAAATCTAGACTCTTTTGGTTAGAGAACCAGTAAGAGACATGAATATCTTGGACATGATTAATCAATCTTCACTAATGTAGTGGGAGAATGATTATCCTATTAGGTATAATACATGTGATGTATTTACATACCTATTGGAATAAGTGCTAATACTTCTAATGGTGTTTAGAGAAATACCAATATGAATTTCTTGAAGTGTTCAAGATTTTCATAGATGAAGTGCAAATTTGGTGAAGTGTTAATTCTTGTTGAGATCAATGAATGAAACACTTGAACCAAATGTTTGAGATCCTTATGAGTGATTATGATAGCGTATCATAGTGAACTCATGATTAAGGCATGGTGATGTCCAAATCAAGAAGGAATCATACTCTAAGGAGTTAGAGAATGATTATCAAATAACTGAATTCTTCTTAATAAAAGAATACCCCACACTAATAAAGGAAATCAAGAATCACAAGGGTTGTGAGTTCTTATATCCTTAACAGATACACCTCAATTATCTATGTGATGAGTTGTTCATGTGATGAGTCAACTATCAAGATGAATATGAGGAACCGAATTTTGAGTTATGGTATAGAACCATTACATCCTAAATGACTTCCATGTGAGCCATAAGGTATGACCTTGATGGTAGCACTCATTGGATCGTATCCATAAGCGCAACTAAGTCTTAAGTGTTAAGACACATGGATAACATTTTGATAAGGATGATGCTTGTTGATTGCAACTTAATGACTAAGACATTTGGCATATGGATACTAAAACCGCATTCCTATGAGGAATAAAACCAGGATGTGTACGTGACACAGCCTATAAGGTTTATGAATCCACTAATGTAAATGAAGTCTATAAGTTACAATGGACTAATCAATGTGATTGATTGAGTACAAGCAACTCAGAATTGGATCTTTACTTTGATGATATAGTCAAAGGGTTTGACTAATATGTCAAAGATAAAGAAGGGATTTGTGATTTAAAGAGTTACATTGATGCGAACTTCTGAAAGGACAGAAAATAAATCGCAAAATATATATAGGATATATAAAAGTGAAAGTTTGTTGATAATTGGAAGTGTTCCAATAAAACCATTTAAAAGGAAATGCCGAGTATCCATGATATAGAGAACATCAGTGGATACTATATGGATCTAGAAGTTCATGAGATGAACTTATAGATATTCCACTCATTGATGACAAGTCTGGAATCTTTGATCATGCAATGTGGCTAAAGGTTAGCAATGGAATACTAGATCGCATATTACGGCAACTTCATCTCATACGTGTGACGCACAACGAATAGATGAGAGACATGCAATTTATACTGACTTTGGCAATGTGTTGCCATTACTCACTATGTTGGCACTAGAGCACAGTGATATGTGGGACATGTTTGAAGATCACTATGAATATGATTCAAGAGTGATTGGCTCACAGTGCAAGTGGGAGTCTGTTGGTATGTATGCCCTGAGAGCCAATCATGGGATGATTGGTGGGATACATTAAGATTGATTTGATAAACATCAAAGGCAAGCTTCCAATTCTTTCTGGTTCAGTCATATGGGATAGTGATAGAACATATTGAATGTCTAGAGAATGACAGTACTCAATGACGTATGCCTTCAGGTTCATGACCTGAACGATGAGATCATACGGATGCTAAGAGTTTGTACATTCTTGTTATGTCCCTAGTCGGATGGCATTGTGGAAGGTAGATAGACAGCAATGATACACAAGACTAGATTGTGGTGTTGGTTGATGACAGAATCTCATTAGTCATGATATAGAGATATCAAACCAAACACATAGGTACTTGTTAGAGAACAAGGTACCGGACAGACCCACCGTGAGTTTGACACATGGAACCATGAGATGGTAGTCACAGTCAATACTCACAGTGATGGTGGTGAGTGTGATTCTTAGACCTGAAATCACTACACTCAACACATGTCTGGGCACACTTTGACATCATCAAACACAGTCCTGAAACATGGGTTGTTATAAAGGTGATGATTGGGTGGCTTTGACACATGGGGCTTTTGAGGGGTGAATGATAGATATGGGATTTCTCCCTCCTAAGGGAGTTTGATATCCAAGGCCACTTGATGAGTATGATTGAGATAGGCGTGCGCACGCATGTGTGAATCAGTATGTGATATTGATGTCATACATATCTCCTTCAATCTACTCTGAGATCAAGAAAGTGAATGAACGTTGACAGGATGATTGTTCCATGCCTTGAGTTCATTCGGGATATCAGTGACAAAGGAATTATACATTCATTGTAACACCATTCACGGATTGTAGGATGAAAGTTGTTCTCCAACTTTCTACTTTTACTTGGGTAGCACTGATGTGTGACTAGGCACCACTCTTTGCTTGTGAAGTCATTAGTGTTATGGACTTTCACTGCCAATGTGAAATGGACCTGCAGGGTCACACACATAGGATTTAACCTGGAAGAGGAGTTTTGTCCACAAAGCAATGTTTAGATTGATTACTAAAGGAGTTTAGTAGTTCAATTAAACACTCAATCAGTCCATGGCTCAATATCGTATGGTTCAAGGTGTTGGACGCATTGATTGGAGTATCAGATTGATTGAAATCGCAATTGACTGATTTTGCCCAACCTGTGCTCCCAACTGATCGGCTCATGTGATGAACCGGTCGGCTGAGGTTGCTGAACCGGTCGGCTAGAGTGTCCAGGCCGATCGGCTCATACCCAGGTTGAAATGACCGGTTCAAGAGTTGAACCGATCGGCACAACTGGTGCAACCGACCAGTTGGGAAAGTCATGTCGGCAAGAATTTTCCTTTGGTTTCAAATTGCCCAATTCGATTGGGAATAACATTGGTATTCGATACCAATTGAGAACGAAACAAGGAAAGTCTTTTTGAGCCGGATTAGGACCATGAACCAATCGGTTCAGGGAACCAACCGATCGGTTGGAGTGCCCCAAACGATCGGCTCAGGTCCAACCGATCGGCTCAATGGCCGAACCGACCGGTTCAGTTGTGAACCGATCATTTCAAGTTGCGAACCGGTTGCTTTTTGTGGAAAATTCTCGAACCCTTCTACTCCTGCTTTAGTCCCATATTGCCGGGCACAGAGAACCCTGTCCCATGACCCGCCTATATATATAGGGGTATTGGGGGCTTCTCCGAGAACAACTAAATGCAAGCCGGTTGCTTTGCGAAGTTGTCGTTCTCTCTGGTTTTGGTAACCGTGAGAGATCCCGAGCAAGTGCTTCCCGCAAAAGGGAGGTGCAGCAAGGGAAGGACAACTCCAGTTGCAACTGGCAGCAGGAGAGTGTGTTGGCAACTAGTACATCAACAGGAGGGTGCGACTCCTTCCACTTCCTTGTGGGACAAGGATTGTGGAGTTCCAGGTGGTCCGTGTGGACTACTACAGAGGCGGGAGGACACTGCCGCTTAGGAGGACAACTATCATCCGACAGTCCAGTTCGAGTAGGAGTCGTCAGTCCTGGTGCGACCAGGAGCTGCACAGACGCCGTCCAAGACCGGAGTTGAAGACCGTGCATTGCGCGAGGTATTGTCGCCGAGCAAGCCTCGGGACAAGGTATGATTCCACAAACCATCCTTTCCTATTATATAGACGTTGACGCGTTTCCTCGGTATGGGTTGGGGAGAAAATTTTTGTTTCCGCTGCCTTCTCTGTCTCCCCTAAAACCTAACAGTTTAGGCCAAAGTATGAAACCAGGACCTAGTACAAGTGTTGGTAGGTCAGACATCAGAGGCGGGAATGTCCATTTAAAGGTGAGAAGGTGACCCAACCATAGAGGTTGATCCATCAGGGCTCATATAGTTTAGTAGCGGTGGCAGACAAGGATGTGGACAAATGTCACAAACTGGTTCCATTAGACAAGGGAAAACTAGGGTTTTCACCTTGAGTTAGTTAGGAGGAGAGATCATCCCATGGGTAGAGATAGGCCAGAAGAAGTTATTTCTTTCTGATATGCCTACATATGCTTTACAACTATTTTGAGTTGATCCGAGTAGGAGCTTGAGGTAGAGATGCGGAGGTAGTACCAATCTCTTTTCGCTGAGGAATTTCAGGATTCCCTGTCAGAGGTTTATGTATTGGAAGACCCTTGACCTGTATTTTGGGCTAACCATATTTTCTTTGGCTTGATTTTGTGCTTAGAAACTTGCTCTAATCATTTGAGATGATATTAGTGTTGGGTTTTACATGGTCAGAGTAGGCAGCGGAAACTAAAATTTAATTGACCATAAAACCCATTATCAGTAGATCCCATCAACATCTATGTAATGGAAAGGATGGTTTTAGTGAGATATACCTGGTCCTGAGGCTTGCTCAGTGACAATACCTCGCAGCTAGTGCGCTCTTCAACCACCTGTCTTCGATGGTGTCTGTGCAACTCCTGGTCATGACCCAGACTATGATTGACAGTCATCCTCCTGAGCGGCAGAAGTCTCCCGCCTCTATAGATAGTCCACATGGACTATCAAAACTCTAGTTATCCTGAAGAATGGACTAGAAGGAGTTGTGGTCTTCTGTTGGCGTACTAGTCACCAACACACTCTCCCACAATCAGTTGCTTTTCTATAGTTGTCTTTCCCTCACGGTTCCTCCCTGGACGGGTAGGATTTGCTTGGGCTCTCTCGATTACCACAACCATAGAGGACAACAACTTTGCAGAGCAAATGATGTTCTGAGTTGTGTCTCTGTACAAGCCCTATATACCCCCTATTTATAGTAGAGGGTAGGGTCATGGTTCCCAGTCTGTGTAGGAGTAGAAGGGTCCATAATTTCCATGAAAAATTTGCACATCGGCAGGTGAACCGGTCATTTCATAATTGAAACGGTCATTTGGCAAGGTGAGTCAATCAATTCACTAGTGAACCGGTCGGTTGGGAGTGTGAACTGGTCGTTTCACTTCCTAGACTTGCCAACAATAGACTTTCCGTATTCGTTTCTAATTAACATAAATATTGATTCATGTCCCAACCGGATTCAACAAGTGAAATGAAAACCTTTTTCTCACAAACTGGGAAAATCCAACACTGTTCATTTGGACACATGAACTGATCGGTTCACCAGAGTGAACTAGTCGTCTCACTGGCCATGAGCCAATCGGTTCACTTAGTAAACCAGTTGGTTGGTGGTCCAGGTTGTGTAGAACACAGTCAATTCAGTTCTCTATCAATCTATACTCAAATTAGTTGGTTCAACACTTGAACTCGATGATTCTGAGTCAATTCTATTGATTGAATATTTGATTGAGTACCTAAACACTTTAATAATTAATCCAAACATGATTCACGGATAAAACCCTCTTCCAGGTTAATCCTTTGTGTGTGACCCTATAGGTCTCATTTCACATTGGTAGTGAATGCCCATAACTAGCTTATGGCATCACAAGCAAAGAGTGGCACCTAGTCGTACATCATTACTACCCAAGTTAAAAGGAAAGTTGGAGAACTACTTTCAATCCTACAGTCTGTGATCGGTGCTCTAGGGAATGTATAATTCCTTTGTCTCAGATATCTTGAATGAACTCATGGCATGGATTTGTCATCCTTTCAATGTTCATTCATGTTTCTTGAATTGGAGCATACTGTCTGATATATGTGTGACATCAATATCATATATTGATTCACATGTGCATGTGCATTCCTTTCTCAGACTCTCTTATCAGTTGGCTTGGACATCATACTCCCTTAGGAGGGACAAATCCCATATCTATCACTCACAGTCTGTGTCATGTGTCAAAGCCACCCAATCATCACTGTTATAACAACCCATGTTTCAGGATTGCGTTTGATGATGTCATAGTGTACCCAATCACAGTCGACAAGTGCCGTTATTTCAGGTCTAAGAATCACAATCACCACCATCACTATGAGAAATGACTATGACTACCATGTGTCACTCTCATGGTGGGCCAGTCTGATACATTTATCTCTAACATGTATCAATGTGCTCGGTTTGATATCATATATCATGACTAATGAGACACTGTCATCAACCAAGACACACTTTAGTCTTGATGTGTCATTGTTGTCTATCAACCTCCCACAATGACATCTGACTAGGGACATAACAAGAATGTACAAACTCTTGGCATCTGTATGATCTCATTGTTCAGGTCCTTAACCTAAAGACATACGTCATTGAGTATTGTCATTCTTTAGACATTCATTCTGCCCCATCATTTATCTCATAATCGATTGATTTAGAATAAATTGGAATATTTCCATTGATACTTATCAAATCAATCATGACGTATGCCAATCCAATCATCATATGATTGGCTCTGAGGGCATACATACCAACAGACTCCCACTTGCAGTTAGAGCCAATCACCTTTGAATCATATTCTTAGTGATCTCTAAACATGTCCCACATGTTTCTGCTGTGCTAGTGCTCATCCAGTGAGTTAGCAACACTTTTCTTTAGTTGGTATATTTCATGTTTCACATCTCCTTAGTGTACGACATTTTGTATGAGATGGAGTTGCCATAATATGCTATATGATATTCCTTTGCCCAACAATTATCTCTAATGTTTGACTTAATATTTCTACTGTGTCATCAATGATTGGAATATTGATAAGTTCATCAGTATGAACTTTTAGATCCATATAGTATCCTCTGGTGTTCATAACACAAGGATACTTGACATTCCTTTCAGAATTAAATGGCCTTTTAATTTTACTTAAAACATTTATATTTTGTATTTTGCAACCATTTTGTGTCATTTTGGAAGCTTGCATCAGTGTAACTCATTTACAGTCAACTCTTCCTTTTATTACCATAGAATGAATCTTTTTTTTTGGAATAAGGTAAAATATTTCCAAAAGAGGGTATAGCTAAGCAATACAAATAGTGCAGGGCATCTCGAAAAGAGTCCCCAAAAGCCAGCAAAGAGGCAAACTATACAGGGGTTGTACACAAAAAACCCCAGTATGTACTTGTCGTCAAACTCAAACTGTATAAGAGTTTCTGCCTATTCTTTACATGCCAGGTTAAGTTAGTGGAGAAAACTTTGATGAGGTTTAACTCATCCATCTCCCCCTTGTTGTGTATCCTCCTGTTTCTTTCGCTCCATATCCCAAACATCAGCCCCATTATGCAGAGGTTAGCAAACTGCATATGGTTCTATTGTTTTTGTATATGCCTTTGACCCAACTCAAAATGTCATACGGTTTTGATGGACCATTATAAGGCCATCCATTCCTGAGGAAAGTGATGGTAAGCATCTGTTTGGAATATTTACAATCAAAGAAAATGTGATCTTTCGTCTCGTCAGCCTCCTTACACAAGCAGCAAGTGGGTTCAACATGTAAACCCCACCTTAGTAATCTATCAGCAGTGGGTAATTTATTAAGTAAAGCACGGTAAGCAAAGGTGCTCCATTTGGGACTGGAAACAACCCCAAAGTAGGTCTGCGTGCACCTCCCCAACAGTCAATGCTATATTGGTGTTGATTAATGATGGAGGGGTTAAGGCAGCCCATACACCATTTGCATCCACACTATATAGGTTGGGGTTTTTTGTTAAAAAGGTACACACAGCTCTCCAGGTAATCGAAGGGTTGCTGTCGGCAGCAGGAGATATCCAATTGTTGTACCTTTGCTTTATCCATGTCCCCCACTAGCTTTCAGAGTGAGATAGTAATCTATCAACTCACTTTTTTGTATTTGTCTCCATAATAGTCATCGGATCAGCAATCTGTAACCCCCCCAGTGAGAAAGGATTAGCTATCTTTTCCCAAGCAATACCATGAGCCTTTCCCGCCCATAGAAAATTGGTAGTGAGGGATCATATATTGTACAGGACAGGGTTTGGGATGTCCCCCATACGAGCCCAAAATCTGACAATAGCTTGGACAACTGTTCTGATCAAAACCAATCGGCTAACCATTGATAAATTCAGACCACTCCACTCTTCAAACCTTTGGCGAAGGCTATTCATGAGCTGGTTGTAGTCATTGGTTTTAACTCTCCCCGAAGCCAAAGGAATGCCAAGATATCTAGTAGGTAAAGTTCCTATCTCCATACCAGTAGCAACCTTTAGTCTCCCTCTTCTGTTATCACATGATTTAGAGAAGTAGACCCTTGACTTAATGGCACTAATGTACAAGGATGTCATCTTCCCGAAAGTGTTTAGAACTTTAGTCATTTCTTTAAGTCTTCTAGCATGTCCCACAGAGAAGAGAAGGACGTCATCTACAAAAATGATAGCCGGTTTAACTTTGACACCTTTCACCTTAAAATTCTTCACCAGATTGTTGTTTTCCACTTCTTTGATGAGGTGGCTGAGGCCCTCCATGATCAGGGTGAACAACAAAGGGGATAAAGGGTCCCCCTCTCATAATCCATAAGAGGATCTAAATAACCCTTCAGAGGTGCCATTAATAAGCACAGAAAAGGAGTAGGTTTCATAGCACTATTGCATTAGGCGAATCCACTTTTGATTGAACCCCAAGGATTTCATCATGTTGTGAAGAAAGGACCAGCTGACATGGTCATAGGCTTTACTTATGTCAATCTTCATAACAACTTTAGCGTTAGATTTACCTCTATTGAAATCATTAAGGAACTCAGATGTCAAGAGAGAGCAATCTTCCATCTTCCTATCTTTGATAAAAGCGTTTTGGTCATCAGATATGATGTGTGGCAGAACCTCTTTTAGTCTTTTTGCAAGTAGCTTTGCAATCATTTTGTATAGAATGCTACAACAGGCTATTGGATGGTAGTCACTCATATCTCTCACATCTTTGGACTTGGGAATTAGCTTGATGAAAGAATGGTTTACAACAAGGACCATGTTTCCCCCATTAATGAACCATCTGATAACATCACATAGGTCGTCTTTAATGATATGCCAGGTAGTCTTAAAGAAATGACAATTGAACCCGTCAGGTCCTGGAACTTTGGAGGAGTTAATGGAAAAGAGGGCAGCTTTGACTTCTTCTTCATCAATATCTCGGCAGAGATCTGTGTTCATGTTGTCATTGACTCTATTGCTCGGAAAATTAAGTTCCCCTTCATAGTTGTTGTTGTTGTATAAGTTTTTGAAGAAATCAATAGCATGGGATGCTATTTCCTCATGGCTGTCTGCAATCCTCCCCTGCTCATCAATCAGTTCGTTTATGCTATCCCTCATGTTCCTTTTCTTAGTAGCCACATGATAAATCTTGGTGTTCTGATCACTGTCATTTATCCATCGCATCCTACTAATCTGCCATTCATATTGTTCCTCAGCCTTCTCTAGATTTCTGACTCTGTCTTCACTAAGGTTTTGTTCTTTTATAAGGAGATCGTTGAGTGGATCATCTCTCAGCATTGTGGCAATAGTGTTTTATATCTCTCTGGCTTCATTTAGGAGATTTGGTATATTGATCTTTTCTTTCATCCACACTTTCAATTTGGCTTTGGTTCTTTAGAGTTTTTTGAGAAAACTGAACAGGGGATTCCCTTCCACATTTGGCATCCAAGTTTCTTCAATGATTTGCGTAAACCCCTCCCATTTGCTCCAGAAGTTCTAGTACTTGAAAGGTTTTGCTTTTTGTGGTTTGTTGATGAGGTTCACCTCCAACCAGGCATGATCACTAAAGTGATGTGATCCGGTTTAAGCAAGCACTCTGGGGAAAATCTCCAACCATGCATTATTAACCAGGCATTTGTCAAGGTGAGTAGCTATCCACCTATTTTGTTTGTTAGACCAAGTAGTGTGCCCACCTACCGTATTAACTTCATGGAGGTCAGCAACATCCAAGTAGTTATTGAACTAGTTCAGAATCCTATCGGGAACTCTCCTCCCTCCTTTCTTCTCATTGGCACTCCTGATGTTGTTGAAATCCCCAAGGACAATCCACGGGATTTGATTTTGAGCAGTTTCCTTCAGTGCAGGCCACAACCTCTCCCTGTCACTTTCTAAGTTTCACCATAAACAGTAGAAAGAATGCACAAAAAACCCCCAGGATTGAAGCAACTGACAGTAATATTTGATCATGTATTGCTATTGGTTCGATGGTCCACTTCTCTGGGTTCCACCCTAGCACAATCCTGCCCCCATCCACAACCTGAAGGTTGGACAAGGAATCCCAGTTCAGAGGAAATAAGGTCTCAACTCTCTTCGAGACTTCTCTTTTTATTCTTGCCTCAAAACAACAAACCACATCAGCTTGAATCCTCCTAAGAATCTTCCTTAACCTAAATTGAGTCTTAGGTAAGGAAGCCCTTCGCACATTCCATGCGAGGAAAGTCATTTACCTTTCTCTTTTGACCATCCTCCAACTCCGGATTTGGGTATGTTCTTTGGCTTTGATGTGGAGCTTCTAGTAGCTCTCGGGCTTCTACTTCTTCCCCCTTCTGAACTTGCGAGCATTTCTCCTTCCGCAAGTTGCTCCAATATAGAGAAAGGGTTGGTACTGCATGTGGTGACAGGTACCACAACCCCCTCCATAGTACTGGTCATCGGAACCTCCTCATTTGTGCTGGTCACCACAATTTCTATCTCTTGGATTTCCTCCTCATCAATGTTGATGGCTTCAGATGCCTCCTTCTCTCTATTTCCCTCAGATCTGGGCGGAGTGTTCTTGTGCAGTCTCCCCACTCTAGAGACTCCTCGGCGAGGAGGTGGTTTGGACGCCGCCCTCCATTTACTCGGTCTTCTGACTTCAGGGATGATGATAGGGGGTGAGAGCATGGGCACTGTCGATCTCTCTCCTGGACATGCTCCAGTGTTGTGGCCGAACACCTTGCACGCAGAGCATCGATCAGGTAGAGCCTCATACCTCAACTTCACCTCCCATTCCCCACCGTTTGGTAGTTCTACCATAATCTCCGGTGAGGGTTCTTCTTCAGTAGTGATGTCGACGCACACTCGAGTGCAGCCCAAGATTTGACCATCCACCCTTCGATCGATAGCTCTTAGCTTCCCTATGGCATGAGAGATCACATTGATAGCTCTGAAAGACCAGTGCTTCCCCACATCTGGGATAGAAACCCAGACGGGGGCATTCTTCAGAGCGGATCTACGAATATTAGCCTCGGGTGTCCATCTTTTGACTAAGACCAATTAGTCATCAAAGAACCAAGGTCCTCGTTGGATAGCCGCCTTCAGATCAACCTCATTGGCGAATCTAGCGAGAATCAGGTCGTCCACCAGCGAGACCACCTCGAGTTCCCCTTTTGGTCTCCATGTCCTCAGCATCCATCCTCGGAGTTGACCAATGTTCACTGATGTGCCCACAATATGAACGATCGCCGAGAACCTGTGATAATCGTCCATCTCCTCCATGATGGGTTCTATGAATTTGGTCCATTTTCTCTGATCGCCTTCCTTGAAGAAAGGCTTCTTCAGCTCTTCCGTCACTGAGCCTCTGATCCTCATAGGTGGCCCTTTGACCACCTTAGCCCAAGCTTTGGCCACTGTGACATCCTCCTTCTCCTTCCCTTTGCACCCCAAGCAGGCTGGCCTTGGGTAGGTCCTTAACCGACAACATTGGTCATCGTCGGCCCTAGCTCTACCATAATCGCCCAGGCTCTAGAGATGGATGAAAGCGGGCGGTAGAGAGAGAGTATTTAGAACTAATCCTTTAATACATCATAAGTACTTAAATAAGTTATTTATGGTATTCCAGTGACTCTCCCTAGAAGTAGACAAACATCCACTCATCATGTCCAATACATACGAGATAATTGGATGAGCATATCATATTGTCATGTCCAATACATACAAGATGATGAATGCATATATATTTTCTTGTCATGTCTAATACATACAAGATAATGGGATGATTACATACATGATAGATCCAATTGAGAATGCATAAGGCATCTATCTTTGTGTTCCTATTCTTTATAAGAATTTGGGACACTTGACATCTGAGAGACTAACTCCATGTAATATGGACAAGTTTTCTCCCACTGACTCATTGCATACTAAACCCTTCAGTACAAACTGTCAATGTATTCTCTCTCTTTATCATGTCAAGAGACTTTTGAGAACTATCTCTACATGTCTCTATTCCTATCACATAGGACATATCTCTTTATTCCTTAAAGAAGGTATTTCCACACCAATTTCGTAGAACGTTTCATTCATCATCATCATGTGGAATGAGAATACACTCCCACTAAATTTTTGTAATCACAGATCTCTTCTGTATTTTGATATATATCAGTTAAACCCTTTGGCTATATAATCAAATTACGGACTCCAGTTCTGAGGTGCTTGTATTTTAATCAATCACATTAATTAAACTCTTTTAACTTATAGTCTGCATTTGTATTAACAGAATTATAAAACCCTTAAAGTTGTGTCACATACACAACCTCATGATATTCCTACTAGGAATGCAGTTTTAATATCCATATGCCAAATTTCATAGTCTTTAAGTTCCAATATCAAGCATGATCTTGTATGGCCTATAGCCATTGTAATTGGTTAAATAAAATCATCAGGTTCAACATCTTGAACTCACTTGAATTTATCTCAACCAATCAGCTCTTCAAATGTCATCCATGTCAGTCTTAACTCTTACGACCCAATTGCACTTATGGGTTTTATCCCTATAAGTGCTACCATTAAGGTCATACCTTATTTGGTTCACATGGAAATCATTTTAGATCTTGTGGCTTCAAGCCATAACTCAAAATCTGGCTCCTTAACATCATCTAGATAGATTATTGGCTCATCACCATATGACCAATTCATCACCAAGCTCAAGGTGTTTTCTACTTGATATGAGGTGTATTTGTTACATAAGGAATTTGAGATTCCACAACATTTGTGATTCTTAATCTCCCTTTGTATATTTATTTAGTTTGAAGCATGTTCTTTAGAATAATTCTAAAAGATTAGTTATTTGTTTGATGATCATGCTCTTATTATTTAGAGTATGATTCCTTCGTTGATTTAGACATCATTATGCCTTAATCATGAGTTATCTATGATACACTATCACAGTTTCTCACAAGGTTCTCAAACATTTGGATTAATTATCTTGTTCATTGATCATATCAAGAATTAATACTTTTACCAAGTTTTTTCTTCATTTATGATACTCTTGAACATGTCAAGATATCCATATCTGAAGTATTAGCATTACTCCAATAGGTATGTATATGCATCAATATGTATTATACCTAATAGAGTAGTCATTCTCCCACTACATCTAGTGAAGATTGACTTGTCATCATGTCCAATAAACAAGAAATTCATATCTATTAATGGTTCATTAACCAAGAGAGTCTAGATTTATCCATCATATGGAACCTAGAGATGAATTTATCATTCAATTGTTTAGATAATGCTAATTTATTGTTTGAGTCATCAATAACTTTTAGGTATTATTTATTTTATCTCATGCATACCAAGTACCACAAGATAAGGCATTGCCTTAAAAGATCATATCTTTGAAATGGAAGCATGAACTTTATTGATTGACATCCTTGTCACTACAAGATGTAGAAATAAAATGTTTCCATCTATTAACAAAATGAAATAGCAGTTCATAACACTACTACATGCCCTTTGGGATAAAATAGACTAAAAGGTACTACTATCTATGGCAGCAACACTTGCTCCAATGTTGATGAGTGTTCCTTCTCGGTCCTTTCATACATGCCATCACTTCTTTTCATATCATGCTCATCATATATGTTAGATCTATATCTTGGTATCATCTACCTAAGATAAAGAAGCATTTTACGTTTATTTCATAATACCCAAGGTGGATACTTCCATCCCCTCCTTCTTCTTCTTTAGTTCATCTATGTAGAGAGGGAAATTTCTCTTCCAATGTCCTAGCTCATGAAAATGGTGACATTTGCCTCCCTTGTTCACCCCTCCCTTGGCCTTGAGAGTTGAAGATGACTTGGACTGTTTGTAAGAATCAGAACCTTTTTTTTTTGCCCTTCTCCTTGCCTTTAGACTTTCCCTTCATCATCACATATTTGGGTTTGTCCTTGCCTCTATTGTCCTCAACATGCCCAACAACCCTATCAATGGCCTGTCAAAGTTATTCATGTTGTAGTTTATCACAAACTGACTGTATGATTTTGGAAACATTTGTAGTATCACATCAATAGCCAACTCTTGGCTCAGAGGGAATCCCAGTCGAGTTATTTCTCCACATACCCAAACATCTTGAGTG
Organism: Alisma plantago-aquatica; assembly: GCA_963693085.1. Lineage (NCBI taxonomy): Eukaryota > Viridiplantae > Streptophyta > Magnoliopsida > Alismatales > Alismataceae > Alisma > Alisma plantago-aquatica. The sequence goes on from OY856413.1 coordinate 778,868,460, forward strand.
TGTGAGGGCCTACTGGATCTCCTTTTGTCATGATGCACTTGAACAATGCCTTGGAGACATCATATCTCTCTTGTCGTGCTTGGTCTTGATACATGTTCTTGAGATGTTGAACCACCTCAACGATGTTCATGTTCTCATGTTGTCTGTGCAACTCATAGTTCATTGAGTACAACATCAAGCATTTCACATCAAAGGCATCATCAGTATGCTTCTTGCAAGCATCCCTTTCAGCCTTTGGTGTAGTGGGAGTGGGATCTTCTGGGTCTAGATTATCTAGGACATAGAGATTTCACTCTTGAGTGAGAACAATTCTCAACTTCCTAAACCAGTCATGGAATTTGTTCCCATTTAGCTTGTCCTTCTCAAGGACCGATTGAAACGAAAATTGATTGTTGTTGGTAGCCATTTATTCAACAAAAAGAAAATTTGCAATTTTAGTACAAAAATCCTTTTGATTTGATTTGAAAATTGACGATATTAATTGGGTCTTTAATTAATTATCACTCCCAATATTTTGATCAAATTGATAACCCTCAAGTATCCATTTGGAAGATTGCAACGTACAACCTTCTAGTGAGCCAAGATCCAAAATAGTTGAGTTATTACCCAGCCAGCGCCATCGTCCACAATCAATTATTAAGGTAGGTAACATTTACCAATTGAATCATATGCAATTCTTAGATAGATGATATGCACCACTCTTTGTCATAGTCATCTGCATGCCTCTAAGTGCTTAATCTCATTAAGACCACTTAGTTAAGCCTGACCCAAAAGCCAACATGATAGAAGTGCACCCCGCTTGGCGGCCCCACACAACTACCATCACACTTCCACGAGATAGACAACACACCACCATTGGGATGCCCACACTTGTCGATTAATATTTTCATGTGTACTGCTTATGGAAAGAATCTAAGACTTAATATTATTTTGAGGAGTTTTTAAAACGCTTATATATGCATATCAGTATCCAATCACCACATATATAGTATGTATCATATACATGCTATATCCCACAAATGAAAACATGCAATGATTATGGCCATCCTATTGTAGTTCCTTAGAGCCACAAGGAACTATGGTCATCTAAGGTCTACATCACATACAACCTATTGTTGATGAAGATCTGTGCTTATGTCATTTTGGGTTGATCAGCTCATCTTATGACTGATCAGCTCACCTCCTAGACAGTCGGTTGCTTGTCACCAACTGATCATCTGGCTCCTCTAGACGAGGGTTTGTCGGGCACCTCGTCAGGCCACCAACTGCTCCTAAGTCGATCGTCTAGATCCATCAAGTAGTCATCTTCAGTCTTCGTCATAACAAGAAATAAAACTATCCTACTTTTACATATATCTTTGTGAAACCTAGAGTTACATTTGATGGGAGGAAAGGTAGAAGAGAATCTCGAGTTACATGCATAATAGAAGAAGAGGGCTCGGTGTACAGACTGGGATGCAAACAACCATAACCAACCACACACATGCTGTAACATCCTAGAATTTGAGGCCTCAGATAACATGATCTTAAAGGTAATGATTGGACTACCCATATCACCAAGGTGCACCTCCTTTTCCGGGAGCCCATTGTTAAAGAACTCTAAAGTTAAGTGTGCTTAGCTTGGAGTAGTACTAGGATGGGTAACCAGTCGGGAAGTTGATCCTGGCTTGCGCGTCAGTGTGGACAAAGTGCGCAGTTAAGGCTAGTGGTGGTTTGTGGGGCCAGTCGTCATTCCTAAAACTTTACTAGAGCCTAGGCTAGTGGGCCCGGGTGTTACAAATGGTATTAGAGCCATAACCCCTCCAGTAGGTGGGGCCCGTATGAGCATGTGGCATGCTAGTCTTGAGCCGTGTGGTCTGGGCATGTAGGAAAGGGATGTCCATGGTTGACGTAGCCACCCTTGCGCTAGTATTCCATGATCAGGAGCTGGGTGTCCGTGGGCCATTGTGGGTCTGCATTGAAATGGAGTCAGATTATGAGGCCATATAATTGAGTCTTGACGGTAACTGGGGGGGATTGTAACATCCCAGGATTTGAGGCCTCGATAACATGATCTTAAAAGTAATGATTGGAATACCCATATCACCAAGGTGCACCTCCTTTTCCGGGAGCCCATCGTTAAAGAACTCCACAGTTAAGCGTGCTTAGCTTGGAGTAGTACTAGGATGGGTGACCAGTCGGGAAGTTGATCCTGGCTTGCGCGTCAGTGTGGACAAAGTGTGCAGTTAAGGATAGTGGTGGTTTGTGGGGCCATTCGTCATTCCTAAAACTCTAGTAGATCCTAGGGTAGTGGGCCCGGGTGTTACACATGAAAATAGGCTTTATAGGCCATAACCATGCTACACATCCACCATCAAAACCATTTTAGGGTGACGCGTATCGATTGCATATATATACCATATCATATATGTATATATTAGTTTGGGATCATGTGGTAGTAATCAGATATTCACATTAGTCATTTAAATATTCGCATCGTATGCAATAAATAAAAGATGATAAAACCAAAATCCAATCATATCGATTATCCCAAAACATAGAGTATTAACGTGGCTCTGACACCACAATTGGGTTTTACATGGTCGGAGTAGGCAGCGAAAACACAAATTTAATTGATCATAAAACCCATAACTAGCAGATCACATCAACATCTATGTAATGGGAATGATGGTTTTAGTGAGATATATCTGGTCCTGAGACTTGCTCAAAGATAATACCTCACAGCAAGTGAGGTCTTCAACCACCTATCTTTGACGATGTCTGTGCAACTCATGGTCTTGACCCGGACTGCAATTGGCAGTCGTCCTCCTAAGCGGCAGAAATCTCCTGCCTCTATAGATAGTCCACACGGTCTACCGAGAACTCTTATGATCCTAAAGAACAGACTAGAAGGAGTTGTCCCCTTATGTTGGTGTACCAGTCACCAACACACTCTCCCACAATCAATTACTTTTTTGCAGTTGTCTTTCCCTCGATGTTCCTCCCTAGACGGGTAGAACTTGCTTGGGCTCTCTCAGTTGCCACAACAAGAGAGGACAACAACTTTGTAGAGAAACTAATGTTCTTAGTTGTATCTCTCGAGAAGCCCCATGTACCCCTCTATTTATAGTAGAGGATAGGGTCAGGGTTCCCAGTCTGTGCGGGAGTAGAAGGGTCCAAAATTTCCATGAACAATTTGCACTTCGGCAGGTGAACCGGTCATTTCATAATTGAAATGATCATTTGGCAAGGTGAGCCAATCGGTTCACTAGTAAACCGGTCAGCTGGGAGTGTGAGACGGTCGGTTCACTTAGTGAACCGGTCGTTTCACTTCCCAAACTTGCAAATAATTGACTTTCCTTATTTGTTTCTGATTAACACAAATATTAATTCTTGTCCCAATTAAATTGAACAAGCGAAAAAAAAAGCCTTTTTCTCACAAACTAGGAAAATCCAAAACTACTCGTTTGGACACATGAACCGATCAGTTCACCAGAGTGAACTGGTCATCTCATTGTCCATGAGCTGATTGGTTCACCCAGTGAACCAGGCAGTTGGTGGTTCAGGTTGTGCAGAACACAGTCAATTCGATTCTCAATCAATCTAACACTCAAATTAGTTGGTTTAAAACTTGAAATTGATGATTTTAAGTCAAGTCTATTGACTAAATATTTGATTGAGTACCTAAACACTTTAGTAATCAATCCAAACATCATTCATAGATGAACTCCTCTTCTAGGTTACTCCTTTGTATGTGACCCTATAGGTCCCATTTCACATTGGTAGTGAATGTCCATACCTAGCTTATGACATACAAGCAAAGAGTGGCACCTAGTCGAACATCATTGCTACCCAAGTGAAAATGAATGTTGGAGAACAACTTTCAATTCTATAGTCTGTGATTGGTATTTTAGTGAATGTATAATTCCTTTGTATCTGATATCCTGAATGATATCAAGGCATGGAGTTGTCATCCTTTCAATGTTCATTCAGGTTTCTTGAAATAGAGAAGACTGTTTGATATATGTGTGACATCAATATCATATATTGATTCACATGTGCATGCACATGCCTTTCTCAGTCTCGCTTATCAAGTGGCCTGGACATCATACTCCCTTAGGAGGGGAAATCACGTATCTATCACTCACAGTCTATATCATGTGTCAAAGCCACCCAATCATCATCATTATAAAAATCCATGTTTTAGGACTACGTTTGATGATGTCAAAGTGTACCCAATCACATGCGACGAGTGCACTGATTTCAGGACTAAGAATCACAATCACCACCATCACTATGAGATATGACTCTGACTACCATGTCATGGTTCCATGTGTAACTCTCAAGGTGGGTCAGTCCAATACACCATTCTCTAACATTTATCTATGTGCTTGGTTAGATATCATATATCATGACTAATGAGACACTGTCATCAACCAACACGCAATCTAGTCTTGATGTGTCATTGTTGTCTATCAACCATTCACAATGAAATCCGACTAGGGACATAACAAGAATGTACATACTCTTAGCATCTGTATGATCTCATTGTTCATGTCTTTAACCTGAATACATACATCATTGAGTATTGTCATTCTTTAGACATTCATTCAGTTTCATCATTTATATCATAATCGATTGAGCTAGAATAATTTGGAAGCTTGCCTTTGATACTTATCAAATCAATCATGACGTATGCCAATCCAATCATCATATTATTGTCTCTCAGGGCATACATACCAACACTTAGACCTTGTGGAGAGCTTAAGTCTCCAATTTGAGCTTGTTTGGAAGATGTTTGTGCTTTCTATGCTAGTTTTTGCGCAAATTGCAAATTACCCATTTGAGGGGGGTATTCTTGCAATTGGCCACCTCTAGAGTGTTCCTTCTCTCTGTTGGCTTCATGAGATAGGTTGTGGTGCTTTGGGTCACCGTTTTTGATCCTTGGTTGAGTGGCGTCACCCTTAGTTGTGATTAGGGTTTCTAGGATTGGTGTGACCTGACCTTCTGACCCTTGTTGGTTTTTCTTGACCTAGGTCATGACCTAGGGCTTGGTTGAAGGGTGTTACGATCGAGACACCTCCCCTAGGTGTGGTTGTCATGAATGAGATGGTCTTGGGTGATCTTGGGTCAAGATGGTTGCCTTTGTGTGTGGTGTATCTTGACCTAGGGCGTGTGGTGACCCCCTTGTCGCAACCTTATCGTGTTGAGTGTTGTGTCACAATCGTGGGTGGTTCCCTTAGTGGGTCGTGATGTCAGCATAGGTGATGGGTGGTCGAGATCCAACTTAGAGTGTATCACCATGTCATCCATGTAGAATTTATGTGGTTGCAAGGCAGTTTCATGGGTGTTCAAGTGTCCCTTTAGAGCCCTATCTGGTTCACACATAATCCCTTGCCCTACCTCTCTCCTCCTTTGATATATAAACCCTCTTTTCTCCATTCATGTGATCTATAACACACCAATTTTTCATATCTCATAAGTGGAAGGTATTTTTTTTTAAATGTGGTGTTACTAATGTGATATGCATTACAATAATGATGGATAGAAACCAATACAGACTAGTGTAAAATGCATTCTCATAAATTCTTAGAAAAGAAAATCTATTACGAAAGAAACTTAATATCAAGATACTACCTTATACCAATCTCATGTCAATTCTGGGACTGTGTAGATGGCACCCCACCAAGCAAAACCTCTTGAACTTTTTGCTGCATAATCTTGTCATGACTACCTCCTGAAGTTATGTACCTACAAACCTCTTGTCCCCAGCCTTGCACAAAGGGAAACCTAAGTTAGAGTAAGTGGCATTGAATTTCTAATAATATAAACATGAATATTCCATAACTAAAAACTGAACTGATATATGAAATTTGTAATATGATACTGAATTGATGTGTCTTTTATATACATTTTTTTATCTACTTATGTCGACCATTATATGATAAGTCCTCTTGAATTGGCGTATCTACACCATGAATTGGTACCGAAGTACCCTGAATTGACACTACATGCATCTGAATAACACTGAGGTGTCTCTGAATTGGCATAACTATGCCCTGCTTGGTACCAAAGTACCTCTAAATTGGAGTAAACACTCCTCTAAATTGGCAACAGATGCCTCTGAATTGTCCCTGGACTAACTGAATGATGATTTATCATATAATGTCTTATGTGAAGGTTTTGACTTAATTATCTTAAGTCTAAACTTACTTAGTTCTTAATCGGTACTGAAACTGAATACTAATAATTGAGGTTTACTAGATTCTAAATCTTTATACTGAAATAGAATACTAATAATTGAATTCTGAATCTAAATTTAAATCTAGTCTGAACATCTTAGAAGGTTTGCCTTACTTAACTGATGCATTAAAATTTTTCTGTTAGATACTAAAATATTATTAAATAGAATTCTTCTCTACTCTTAAACCTTGGCCTAAATTTAAATATGAACTCTGATTCTAAATCTGAATATGTATCTTGATTACTAAATAATTGAGTTTGAATCTGAGACCCTTATGAGGTATATGGATCTAATTTATGACTACTCACAATGAGTAATCTAAATTTACAAATCTGAAATCCAGATCCTTATTGTTTGAGAAAGTCTAAATCTAAAACTCTTGCTTGATAGATCACTCCATTAAAATTTGATATCAAATATAAGACATGTGTCTAAAGACTTCAAAAATAAACTAAACTGAATAATAAGTACTAAGTATCTAGAAGTGGCTAAAATGTATGATCTGGTATCCCTACCAAATAACTTCAACTAAATAATGTCTAACTAATAAAAATCACAATTGGATATGAGATGAACAATAATAACTAAATGTATGGATGCAACTCCATCTCTAAGTTACTTTGCATATGGGTAATTTGAATCATAATAATAATGAAATTAAATTGACATGACCCACTTACCTTTTATTTTGAAGATGTCCTTAATGTAGCCTTATTTCCTAGATTCGTAAAATATATACTTGGTCATCAACAAATTTTATAAGTCCCTGTATATTTCCTTTCTTTGTTTCTAGTTCTCAAACCCCATAATCATAACCTTATAATCAAATTAGGATTCTTCTCTACTTCAACTAACTTTTCTTTAAAGTACATTTAATATCTAAACATCAAATTAAACTCAATCCGCACATTGTACAACATACCTATATAGATATACCCATATAAACCAAAAAACATCATATGCACTAATATACGAGTATATACCTCATATACCAAGAGAAAACTCCAAACATACACACATATACTTCTCTTAAAGTATTACTTTTGAAAATATAATTAGAATCATTTTCCACACTAAATAGGCACATAAAATACATCTTGTCTCACAAATAATCATAATTCACCTTACATGATGGCCACTTAGGCCCCAAAATCATAAACCGATACAAATATACTTACAAATCCATCAAAACTTTAGAAAACGTAAGAATAATGTATAATACGATCTAAATCAAAATCTCAAATCATTTCATAGCAATAAAATGGGCAAAATACCCATAATACCCTTATTAGGGTTTACATCAGAATATTTGTTAGGACTTAAAATAAAAATTATCAAACTTTTGAATCATGTTACACATATCAAAATATACTTACTAATAAATTTTCATGAATTTCTGAAGTCATTTGATATGTTTCATGCACAAAAATATTGGTATCATATATGTTTAGATAAATATAATATATTACATCTTAAAAGTTAGAAACATTTGTTCAGAGAATTTGTAGATCACAGTACACTCTAGGACCTTCCTCTTGATACCTTGTTCATCCCAAAATGGATAATAGAATCACAAGATATGATTTTTCCAAAAATACCTTAGTTTGTATGATATCAGTTGTTGATATAAGATCTGAGGCCTACTAGTGGCGCCTCTCCTTCACGTGCTTCCTTTGGGTCACGAATCAATAGCCTGGGTCTGCCTCCTTTCTGGCCTGACTAACTGGAGTGCAACATGCCCGTCACCCAGCATGAGCGGTGCTGCACAGGAAAATCTAACGACCCTGATCATGAGATCCAGACAACCATCATGCGAACTGATCCCATCTGTAGCTCTAGATTGTCTTACTTTATCAGGATAGTGCAATCTCCATGGTCGCACTTTCCTAGATCATAAAGCCCTAATGCATCATCCATTAGCACCACCACCGACAATTTTTCTCCTGAGATATTCTCTTCCAACAACTCAAAGACGAGAAAAACCCTGGCAGTAATCTAGTCCCTCCCCTCGGTATCTATATTCGAGACTTTATAGCCTTTCACCCTCTAGATGCCAGACGGACCGATCCCTAGAGAACCTTGTTCGAGTCCCAGTTCTACAAGAACAAGGAAAAAAGACTCTTCTTTTATTTTATTTTTTTTCATTTGCAATAAAGTCCAGTTTCTAAAACTATTTTGATATGCTACAATATGAGCCTATCTAGTCTCTAATTTTAAGATTAACTACTCTTTATCATTATCCTTTCTTGGAAAAAACATCAGATCAAAACTAATTAGATAACCACTCTAAATTTTTATTTTAAGTGATCAATAGATAACTACTATTTTAATTACTCAGGCCACAAATTAATTTAGAAGTATCTAAAATTTCTCCAACATACTCATATTCCAGTTATTCAATTAATGAATAATTTTGAGTGTATATTATGATCATGAAATACTAAGTTTTCAAACTTGTACTCCAATGACCTATTTGTAAAATCTAATTGGTCAAATTGGACTAGAATTGAGCTCTTGGGAACATGGCCCCTTCCTTAGTTTTTCAAAGGGTCCATGAGATCAATCATATTCTCAATTATGAAATTAAAGCCTGAAACATTATAATCTTCCTTATGATACTTTTAATCAGTATCACTTTATACTTAATTCGAAAACCTAAACTAGGTGTAGGGCTCACAATCCATTAACCAGAGTCATCATATCATCTCCATTATTATACTCTGATTATCTATTCATATCATAAAATTAAATATCATATTCTCAGGCTTCATGGATTACAAAACAATCCCAATTACACAAAAAGACACACTCAACATCTTTTCTTCTAAATCCAAATATCATGAAGATTGGATGTAACATTATTACCATAAACCTATCATATATTGAATTCATCAATAACTTAATCATGTCTTTACTATGTTTCAAAATTAGCGGTGCAATAAACTACTCACCTTTTTGGAAATTTTGTCCTCAAAATTTGACTAACTACAAGAGGCTACCCACCTTAGGATTTCACATACCTTACTAACACTAAATCTTGACAATTGTCATAAAGTCTCATGGACACAATCAAAGTAAGAACTCCTCATGAATAACCAACTATGTTTAACATCCTCATCTAATTAGCATATCCAACTAACATGGAAACCTATAGGAAAATATTATGCATAGATGACTACTCTTTATTTACTCTTAATTCTTTCTTTTTATATATATTTCTTGGATACATGTATTGTGGAACTAGGGTCTCATGACCTGCACTAACGACGTGAGTCATGTCTCTTGAGTGGACTTGCACTAGGGCCTGGTTCTAACTCTATAATCTCATCTCATCTCATTAAATTGGATCTTATATGAATTATGAATCATTCTAACCTCATAGTCTTACCATGATCTCAAATCATTATACATGGATCTTATCTTGGAAACATAATTATGACTTAATGCATTCAAATCTTATTATCTTATCATGCATTTAATTCTAGATCAAATCATTCTAATAGATCTTATTAACGTTTCTCTACTTGAGATCTTAGGCACAATAGGATATAGCCATGAAAGTACAAAAATCTACCAACATATCATATCTTAATATCTTAGAATATTGGACCACATAAATCATAAAAGTCTTCTATAAGAATCATGTAGATATGTTGAGATTGGTAAATACTTACCATGAAATATTAATGCATAACTCTTAATGGACTTACATCACAAATCATGATCATATTGAGAAACAATAATAACAAATCTTTACTTTGAAACTGAAACACCAACACCTTAATATTCATTAATTAATCTTAACTACAATACTCTAGTTTATGAAATCACACACTCAAGTCATTCTCATTCCCTTCTCTTCTAATCATATACTATGCTTATTAGGTCAAAATGTGTTTCATCCTCTAATCATGGTTGTCTTAGCTAGATAATCTTGAGGTATTTGTAGTCACCATCTTACCATATAACCATTATCATCCCTAGAAACATTAACCGATCTTTTCTAGGCTCTATATTATATCAACATCAAGTCAAACTCAATATTATTGTGATTATGTACCAATGATCAATACTAAGCATCCTCATGTATAACCTTAAAGACATTTAGTAACCTCTAGAAGTCATCATACACTAAGCTTAAATTTGATTCATAACATCAATTCTATTGTCCTCAAGCATATTCCTAAGAAACCACCACTATTGGACTTGTGACTGAGATCCCTCCTTGTGATACAGGTCCTAAGGACATCAAGAATCCTCTAATTCTCACCAAGCATAATAGGAAAAATACCTCATTCCCTCCATTTATTATTCCACTTTAAATCCAATCCATTCATCTATTTCAAAACACCTTGCCCTGGGTAGGCATGCTACGGTTCTAATAGATATGCACTAGAAAGAATGAGACATATATAATAAGTTTGGATTTATGTGTATAACATCCCCTCTACAAATACCATAAGCATGTGTCCCATACCACAAACACGTGGGAAAAAGAGAGAACAAAATACACACAAATCTAAAGTCAACATAAAAAGTCTAAAGAAGCTAGAAACTAACCCTAATACATATCTCAACTTCTATTGTCTGACTAAACCTCTAACCTTGATTCTACCATCTTTCACTCACTTCTCTTATCATAGGGTTATAGTCTTCTAAATCTATTTAGTCTCACTTGGTTTCTAATGGGAAATCTAAACTAAGAATATAAGAATTTTTGCTTAATGGCCATCCACATTATCGGTCTGATACCATAATATAACACCCTATTTTTTTTTCTTATCTCATGAGCGGAAGGTATTTTTTTTAAATAGGGGAGTGTTACTAAGGTGATATGTATTACATTAATGATGGATAGAAACCAATATAGACTAGTGTAAAAAGCATTCTCATAAATTCTTAGAAAAGAAACTTTATTGGGAAAGAAACTTAATATCAAGATACTACCTTATACAAATCTCATGTTAAATTTGAGATGGTGTAGATGGAACCCCACCAAGCCAAACCTCTTGAAATTTTCACTACATCATCTTGTCATGACTACCTCCTGAAGTGATGTACCTTTGGACTTCTCATCCCCAACCATGCACAAAAGGAAACCTAGGTTAGAGTAAGTGGCATTGAATTTCTAATAAGATAAACCTGAATATTCCATAACTAAAAACTTAACTGATATCTGAAAGTTGTAAATTGATGTGCCTTTTATTTACGTCTTTTTATCTAGTTGTGGCCACTAATATATGAGAAGTCCTCCTGAATTGGCGTATCTACACCATGAATTGGCACAGAAGTACCCTGAATTGGCACTACATGCCTCTGAATAACACCAAGGTGTCTCTAAATTGGTGTAACTAAGCCCTGCTTGGTACGAAAGAGCCTCTGAATTGGTAACAAATGCCTCTGAATCGTCCGAGGACTAACTGAATGAAGACTTATCATATAATGTTTGATTTGAAGGTTCTGCCTTATTTATCTTAAGTCTAAACTTACTTAATTCCTAATCTGAACTGAAACTGAATATTGATAACTGAACTTTACTGAATTCTTAATCTTTATACTGAAACTCTATACTGATAACTGCATTCTAAATCTAAATCTAAATATGGTCTGAACATCTCAAAAGATTTGTCTTACTTGAGTGATGCATTAAAATTATTTTCTTAGTTACTAAAATTATGTCAAATAGAATTCTTCTCTACTCTTAAACTTGACTTTAATATAAATCTGAATTGATTCTAAATCAAAATATGTATCTTGATTACTAAATAATTGAGTTTGAATCTGAGACTCTTATTAGGTATGTGGATCTAATTTATGACTACTCACAATGAGTAATCTAAATTTACAAATATGAAATCTAGATCCTTGTTGTCTGAGAAAGTCTTAATCTAAAACTCTTATTTAATAGATCGCTCAATTAAAATCTGATATCCAATATAGGGCATGTGTCAGAAGCCTTGAGAAATAAACTAAACTGAATAATAAGTACTAAGTATCTGAAAGTAGCTCAAATGAATGATTTGATATCCCCACCAAATTACTTCAACTAAATAATGTCTAACTAATAAAAATCACTATTGGATATGAGACGAATATTAATAACTAAATGTCTAGAAGAAACTCAATCTCTAAGTTACTTTGCATATGGGTAGGTTGAATTATAATCATAATGAAATTAAATGGACATGACCCACTTAACTTTTATTTAAAAGATGTCCTTAATGTAGCCTTGTTTCCTTGATTCACAAAATATATACATGGTCATAAAAAAAAAATTATAACTCCATGTATATTTCCCTTCTTTGTTTCTAGTTCTCAAACCCCATCATTCTAACATTATAATAAAATTAGGATTCTTATTTACTTAAACTAACTTTGATTTATAGTACATTTAATATCTAAACATCAAATAAACTCATTGAACACATTATACAACATGCCTATATAGATATACCCATATAAACCAAAAAGTATCATATGCACTAATAAATGAGTATATACCTCATATACTGAGAAAAAACTCCAACATACACACATATACTTCCCTGACAAAATTACTTATAAAATTAGATGAAAATATAATTAGAATCATTTTGTCATACTAATAGGCACATGAAATACATGTTGTTGCACAAATAATCATAAATCACCTTAAATTATGGTCACTTAGGCCCCAAAATCATATACTGATTCAAATATACCTAAAAATCCATCAAAACTTTAGAAAATATAAGAAGAATGTATAACAAGATGTAAGTAAAAATCACAAATTGTTTCATTGTGATTCATAGGGAAAAATGCTCATTATAACCTTATTAGAGTTTACATTAGAATATAAATTAGAACTTCAAATAAAAATGATAAGACTTTTGAATCATATTACACATATAAAAATATACTTGTCAATAAATTTTCAAGAATTTCTAAAGTCGTTTGATATGTTTCATGCACAAAATATTGGTTTCATATAGGATTTGATAAATATAATATATTACATCTTAATAGTAAGACACATGTGTTGAAAGAATTTTTAGATCACAATACACTCCAAGATCTTTTTGTTGATACCTTGTTCACACAAAATGGATAACAGAAGCACAATATATGATTTTTCCAAAAATACCTTAGTTTTCTTGATATCAATCATTAATATAAGATCTGAGGGCTTCCTGTGGCGCCTCTCCTTCATGTGTTTCCTTTGGGTCATGGATCCATAGCCTAGGTTTGCCTCCTTTCTGACCCAGATAACTGGAGCACAACATGCGCATCACCCGGCGTGAGGGCGGCTACGAAGGAAAATCTGATGACCCTGATCATGAGCTCCAGGCAACCATCATGTGAACTAATCCCATCTGCAGCTTCGGATCGTTTTCCTTTATTAGGATAATACTATCTCTACGATCACACTTTCCTAGATCATAAATCCCTAATGCATCTTCCATTAGCACTGCCACCTCCAATTGTGCTCCTGAGATATTCTCATCCAACAACTCAAAGATGAGAAAAACCCTAGCGATAAGCTTGTCTCTCCCCTCGGTATCCGTATTCAAGGCTTTATAGCCTTTCACCCTCTGTATGCCAGGTGGATCGGTCCCGAGAGGACCATGTACGAGTCCCAATTTTGCAAGAACAAGGAACACAAACTACTTCTTTTTTTATATTATTTTCTTTTGCAATAAAGTCCAGTGTCGACAAATATTTTTATACGCTACAATACGAGCCCTTCTGGTCTCAAATTTTAAGATTAACTACTCTTTATCATTATCCATTGCTACGACGAAATGGACGTTAACACAGGCATGGGGGCTGATGGATGCTGTCCTTTTCAAGTCCGTTGATCTGACGACGTTCGTCATCCAATTCACGAACTGGAAGGACAAACAAAGGGTGTTGCATGAGAGCCCTTGGAACTTCGACAACATGATGCTTCTTCTCAAGGAGGTGGACTCAAGAGAGCAACCGGGTAGGATTTTTTTCTGAGATTGTACGATATGGGTCAGGCTGTACAACTTGCCCTTGGGTATGAGATCGCCGGCGGTGATCAGGTCCATAGCGGAGAACATCGGGCCGGTGGAGAAGCTGGACTGCGATGACTTTGGATGGGAGACTTCTGCAAGCGTGAGGGTTACAATTGACATCTCCAAGTAATTGAAGAGGATCCAGAAGGTGTGTTGTAGCGATGGCAGTGTGGCGGTCGTAGAGTTGAAGTACGAGTGGCTGCTGATATTTTGTTTCCAGTGCGGATTATTAGGGCACGCGGACAAAGATTGCCCAAACCTTGAAGACGAAGATGACAATAGGAGATTCTAGGGTCTTGGTTGTGAGTGTCGCCCCGCAAACCTAGGATTCCCATTGAAGACAAATTCCTGGGAGGACGGAGAACTAGGGCATAGGGGCACATACATTTCCAAACCAAAAGCAAAATGAATCTCAGCCATTCTATGGGGTCAGGAAACTGGGCCCATGATAAGAACGAGAGGAGAGGAGAAAGCTTGCACGATATGGAGGATATGGGGGAGGTATAAAGCAAGAGAAGGGAGGGTGACGAGGGGCATGTAGAAATGCAGGCCTGTGGGGGGTCATTGCACTCAGGGGTCATACAGAAAAGAAACCAATAGACTATGGAGGAGCTCCTCGCCATGTTCAAAACAGCAGGGGGAAAGAAGCAGGTGGTCGATGAAGGGATGGTGGATCGTAGTGGGAGTGGGAGGTAGGAGGGTGGGAAGGAAGGGGGTCAGCAGAAACCATGGTGCTTGAGCAGGGTGATGAGGACGCGACATGTAGGGGGTGAAGGATAGAATCGATGGGCCGTTGGCAGACGACTTGGCTCACAGGGAGAGGGAAGCACAAAATGAGGGGGATGTGCGGAACCAAAAGGTGGGTGATGAGGAAGAGACGGCAAGGGCAGGTGGTGCTGGTAGTGGTAAGGGAGGAGAAGGACAGGTGGACGGGGGAAAGAAGAAAGGTGTGCACACGAGGAAGGTGGTGTTGCTGGCTGAGCTAGCTCACTTTCCGGGGAAGGAGGGGGAGGAGATGGAGAAGGAAAGGTGGCGGGTGCTTGCTGAACAGAGGCAGAAGCTTAAGGTGAGAAAGGAGTACATACTAAAGAACATGACTACTGATGGCCAGCGTGAGCATGGAGGAAACACACTGTGGGTCACAAGGCAAAACTGGCACAAGAGGAACAAAATGGATATCTTCGAGCAGGGCATGGAGACTATGGAGATGGGCACAGGCACAACAGGGGTAGCTCTTCAAGGCGGGTCCAAGCGACAGAAGGTTGTGTACATTGTAGGTCCGTGTGTTGACAGCAATGGCGAAACTCACCAAGTAGCGGGTGTTGGGGGAATCCAACCCCATGAACAACCATGAAAACTCTAAGTTGGAACTGCCAGGGGTTGCGTCGCCCCAAGGCAGTGGATGCTCTCTGGGCATTGTTCTGGAGCGAGGGACCCAATATAGTTTTCGTTATGGAAACTATGATGGAGGACATGTTGGTTGAAAATTTGAAAAGAAGGTGCGGCTTTATTGAGGGAATTTGCATCTCGTGTTCTGGTAGAGCTGGGGGCATTGGCTTATGGTGGAAGGACGTATAGGTGGATATTATTAGCTATTCTGACAGGCATATTCAATATAAAGTAGAGGACGAGAGATCTGATTTCAGCTGGGTAGCTTGTGGTATTTATGAATGTTTGTCACATGATCAAAAATATAAAACTTGGGATCTGATGAGACAGTTGTTTGGGAGTACAGATGGCCCTATTGTGTTCTATGGTGACCTCAATGAAATCACGCAAAATTCAGAAAAGCGAGGAGGACCGGAGAAGCCAGAAAGAGTTATGAGGCCGTTTCGAGAGGTTATTGATGACTGTGCACTACTAGACATTTGTTTTGATGGAAATATATTCACGTGGCATAGGGCGAGGATGGTAGAGACTCTGGTGGAGGAGAGACTGGATAGATTCCTGGTGAGTGATGAGTGGCGCAATAAATACATGGGTTGCTCAGTAAAACATCTCCCTTTCTATATGTCAGATCATGCCCCTATTATTATGTCAATAGTGGTAGGTGATCTGGTGAGGAGGAAACGACAGTATAGATTTTTCTTTGAGCCTATGTGGCTTTCTGAGGAAAGTTGTGGCACGGCGGTGAAGGAGGCATGGAGGGAATGGGATGGGCTAGAGTTGAAAAGAAAAATCGAGAAGGTGGGTGGGATTCTAGCCAGATGGGCAGCTACAAAGTTTGGTGGGGTCAAAAAAAGAATCAAGGAGACCACACAATGCTTGGGTGAGGAACAAAAGAAATGGCCAGATGGGGAGGTGCATAAAAGATGTGAAGAACTTCCAAATGAACTGCAAAAACTCAAAAGAGAAGATGAAATGTTTTTGTGTGCGAGGGCAAGTATAAAAGAGCTAAAGGAAGGGGATAGCAACACAGTGTACTTCCACCATAAAGCAACGCCAAAAGAAGAACACAATTACTGGTCTTAAAGATGAGAATGGGATTTGGAGGACAACAGATCCTGAAAATTGTTGAAATTTTTTATAGAGAACTTTTCCAGTCTGGGGGCTCAATTGATAGTGAGGGGGCAATGGCTGGTATCTAGAGGAGTGTGGATGGTAAAACGATAGTGATGCTAGAACAAGAGCTATCAAATGAAGAAATTAAAAGAGCTGTCTTCCAAATGTCACCTAATAAAGCACCGAGTTCTGATGGTATGAAGCCTGTTTTTTTACCAAAAGTTCTGGAACATAATTGGGGAGGACATTGCAAATCATATTAAAGGTTGGTGGAAAGGGGAGTGCTCAATGAAGGATTTTAATGATACTTTGGTTGTTCTTATTCCTAAGGTGAAAAGGCCAAGAGTGGTGGGAGAGTTCCGACCTATCAGTTTATGTAATGTTGTCTACAAAATTGCAACTAAAGTTCTAACAAATAGGCTGAAACCTCTCATGGATAGTATTATTTCAGCAAACCAGAGTGTGTTTATACCAGGCCGAATGATCATGGATAATTCTTTAATTGCATATGAGTGCTTTCATGCTATGAAAGGTGGGAAGGGTGGCAAAAAAGGGAAGATTGCCTTGAAACTTGATATGATGAAAGCTTATGACATGATTGAATGGGACTTCTTGAAGAAGGTCATGGAAAAGTTTGCGTTTGGTTGCAGATGGATTGATAGAGTTATGGACTGTGTTTCCTCAGTCTCTCACACTTATACAGCCAATGGGGAAAGATCTAACACCTTTCAGCTGTCTCGTGGACTTCGCCAAGGTGACCCTATCTCTCCTTACTTGTTTATTCTATGTGCTAATGTGTTCTCTACCTTACTTAATCTTGTGGTTAGTGCAAATGCCATCCATGGTATGCGCATTAGCTGACCCCCCCCCCCGGATCTTACATCCCTTCTTTGCAGATGATAGTATTCTTTTTGCTAGAGGGACTAGGAATGAATGCTTGAGGATAGCTAAAATTATCAGCCAGTACGAGCAAGCATCGGGTCAAAAGGTCAATCTATCCAAGTCGGAAATTGTCTTTACCAAGAAGGTGATGCAAAGCAAGAGGGACGAGATCAAGGGTCTTCTGGGGGTTAGGGAGGTGGATAGACAGGAAGCCTACTTGGGCCTACCTATAGCTATTGGGAGATCAAAAAAGACTGCATTTACTTACATCAGAGAGAGAGTGCGAAACAAACTTTTGGGATGGAAGGAATAGCTGCTTTCTAAACTAGAGAAGGAAGTTCTGATCAAGGCGGTTGTACAGGCTATACCAACTTATGTCATGAGTGTCTTCCAACTTCCGACAGGTTTGATTGAGGACATTAACTCCATGGTGGCAAGATTCTGGTGGGGGCTAAGGTGGGAGAGCGGAAGATTTCATGGATGAGCTGGGCAAACTTGTGCAAATCAAAGGAGGGTGGCATGGGATTCCGTGATCTATCTACATTCAACCAAGCGCTACTTGCAAGACAGCTATGCACGATTCTCACAAAGTCAGAAGCGTTGGTCTCAAAGGTCTTAAAAGCTAAATATTTCCCTAATCACATCTTGTTAGATGTGCGTCTTGGCCTTACACCCAGCTACACATGGCGCAGCCTTTGGGGAGCAAAATCTCTCTTTGTGCAGGGCCTTAGTTGGAGGATTGGAGATGGCAGAGACATCAATATCTGGGAGGATAGGTAAATCCTGGGTAAGGAGGAAACTCTTTCTAGCTCGAGAGACGGGACAGCTGGTTGGCCCACAAAAGTTCATGAGTTGATGTGGACATCTGGAAAGGAGTGGGATGTGGAAAAACTCCTTGACTTGTTTCCTAGGGAGACCGCAGCTGTGGTGCAATCAATTCCTCTATCTACATGGGACATGGCAGACACAGTATATTGGTGGTTGCAACGCCATGACATCTTCTCTGTTCGGTCGGCATATTGGTTGGGGAGGTTGGGGTTGAATGGATTTAGAGAAAGATAGATGGGAGTACCGCATGCCCTATGGCGCCTTATATGGGGGAAACGCTTGCCTCTGAAGCTAGCTCATTTTCTTTGGCATATTGCTACGAGCAGCTTGGCTACGAGAGGATGCTTGCATGATAGACATGTTACAGATGATGGTGTTTGCCCCATTTGTGCAACACAAGTGGAATCCATTCAACATATGCTTTGCCAATGTTCCGGGGCAGCTATAGTCAGGAGGGAAAGTTGGCTGGGAGATGCTAAACGACTTGGGGAATCTGGGAATTTGCATGATGACATGGTCGAGCTGTTCGAGTCTTGCACAGAGGTGGAGATGGATGAGGTTGTTGTTGTGTGGTGGATGGCGTGGACATGTAGGAACAATAAAATCTTTAAAGATGAGTCCCCTACACCACGACCAATCTTACAGATGTATAGGGTGTTGATAGTTGATTATAGGAGGATGGAGGCATGTGAGGGCGGACATTCTATGGGAAGGGGGCTGGGCAGAGGGAGGGACGATGATGGTTGGGGGTGGGGGCGGCAAGGTGTGGACCGGTCATGGGTGTTTATACACTCAGACACAGCTGTGTTGGAGGGAACAGAGAGGGGGCTCGGGGCTGTCCTTCGGGATGAGGAAGGAAACTTTATGGGAGCTATTCAGCAACACATAATAGCCAATTGGGACTCGTCAGTAGCGGAAGCCATAGCGTCCAGGATGGGACTTATGCTGGCCAAGGAAAAATGCCATCTGGACATGAAGGTAGTACTATCTTTAGACTCACTCTCTTTGGTGAAGGTGCTGAAGGACCCAAGAGAAAGAAGGGACTATTTGGGTCTCCTTGCTGAAGACATACGCAACGTGGCTGCCTGCTTTAGTTATTTCCATTTTTTTCATGTTAAAAGAGCCCAGAATGCTCTGGATCATTTTATATGTCATGATGCTATTGACTCCGGAGGCCATACTATTAGACATAGTACTATGCCAAGTCATTGGTGTGACGTCGCTGAGAGTGACAGTTTCTTTGTACCTTGATTTCCTTTTATAAATGAAGATGGGGTTTTAAAAAAAAATTATCCTTTCTTGGCAAAAACATTAGATCAAAACTAATCAGATAACCACTCCATTTTTGTATTTGAAGTAATCAATAGATAATTACTATTTTAATTACTTAAGCCATTACGTAATTCAAAAATATCTAAAATTTCTCCCACATACTCATATTCCAATTATTCAATTAATAAATAATTTTGAGTGTATATTATGATTATCTAGTGCGATTCTGCTAGTGGTGCTAACACACTACTCGATTGAATAGATGCGCCCCACGAGGTCGGAATGCACAGTGGATGGGGGTTTGCTTTCAAAATTTATAAACCTAACTAACACACCTACTTCTACTAAAACAACTACACCCGCACGCGCACGAGTTCGTGTCGTAGTATAGGAAGGTGGCAAGTAAAGGGTTGATCCACAGGGAAAAGAGGGGGTGCTAGAGCTAGGTTAGTTTATCTAGGTTCCTACTGCGGAGACTAGGGTTAAGGGTTTAAAGGTTGATTTGATTGTTAACTATGTGAGCAAGAAAGCAATTAAAGGCATGAATGAAATCTATGTTAACCCTAGACTAGATTAAGACTAAACAGGCAAGAAAGGACTAAGCTAGGTATGAAAGGCAAGTTACACTAAGGTAAGCAAGAGAGAAGCAAAAGAGAAACTAAAGAACTAAACTAGCATAAACAAGGCAAGAGCAAAGCAAGAAGCTAACTAAGCAAGGAAAGAGCTAATTATGCTAAGCAAGCACAAAACTAGGGTTTTAAGCAGTAAAGAGATGTGTGGGCTGTTTAGGGGTATGAACTTATCACTTAAGTTGGGGGGTGACATATGAACATTATGATTCCATTTAGATTATCCAAACCAAACAACAAGTTAGAGTCCAATTAATTAACCTAAGCTACTAACTGGCCATGGATATGCTAGGTTGTGTATAGGGGAACTAGTCCCTAACACCCCTACTACCCTTACGAGGCTCAATTGGGTTAGGGATTAGGTTCAATTCAATTAGAGTCTAATCAAGTCTAGGCTTCTAGATTAGACATTCCTAGGGCAATTAGGGGCCGAGGGTAGTAATGGGGAGGTGAGATTAGGGTTTTTGACCCCAATTCTCACACATTCTAGCCTTGAGAAGGCTCCATGCTAATTGCACTAGAATCATCCAATCTAGCTACTTAGATCTCTCACTTAGGTTTAGGGAGATTGATTAGGATGTAGGAAGATGGGAGGCAGCCTAGGGATCCAAGAATTGGACCTAGGGGAAAATCCCAAAATTCACACATATAAGCAATTTGCCTAAATTCCTAAGTGATTTCACACACAAAACAACAAGCAATCCATGGAGAATGAGATGAAAATAGAACATAATCATTAACAAATGGAATTACAAAGTTTACATGTCATTTTCCCCCAACATGGTATCAAAGTAACATATTTTCCCCCAAACAGCCCACCCACAGGGGCCTAGCTACTCATAACAAAGAAAAATACAAAGAGAAAGGAGAAAGACGTAGAAGAAGCCATGGAGCTCGGTGTAGATGAAGCAAGACTCCTCTCCAGCAGCTGCAGGACGTCCTCCTCCTTCTTCTTAGATGGAATGGAGTGGTATGATGGTGGGAAGTGGATGGAAGGCTTACATATGGGGGGTTATGTGGTGGAAATGATGAAATGGAGTGAATTTGAGGTGGATATGGAGTGGGTGGCGATTTGGGGAGCTAGGAAGGGGTAGAAGGTAACTAGCCTCGTGCCCCAGTAGCCACCTAGGTATATATAGGTGTGGGGAGGAAGCACTAGGACATGTAGGGGCAAAATGGGCAAAACAATGAAAACTAGGCAGATCTGTGAGTAGCACGACCGTGGTGGGGTACCACGGCCATGGTGGGAAAGGTAGGCCACGGCCGTGGTGTAGGGGCACGGTCGTGGGAATAAAAATGGTCAAGTTACAGGGTTTTTGTCAAAACGGCCACGACCGTGATGGGTCAACACGGCCGTGGTGGAGGTGGTGTGCCACGGCCGTGGTGGCTGGCACGGCCGTGGTGGGTCGGGTTGATGTGGTCGTGATACTGCTGCACGGCCATTTTGCTCTGTTGCGCCACAGCCGTTTTGTGTTGCACGGCCGTGGTGTCTGTCACTGGCACGACCATTTTGTTCCACCATGGTCGTACTGCCTTCTGCTTGATTTGGAAGTTGAACCTGTCGATTTCTAAGTGACCTAGCACGGCCGTTTTGTTGTACCACGGCCGTGCTGAGTCCTGGGACAACACTTTGACTTGGATCTTTGGATTTTCTTGGACATCTTTGCTTCAAATGATCTTTGGCCACTAAGGGTAGGTTGAGGGATCCTTGGACTTCACTTTGGGTCTCTCCAAGGGCTGAGGAACCCTAGGATCACTCCTTCTCTCTCTCTTCCATCAAGTGTGGTCCAAACGCCTAAAAAACACGCAAATGATGTCCATAAGTGCATTTTATACAAATAAGCATATTAGGGGGAATGACATGCAATCTAACAGGTATAAATGTGATTGAAGAGCAATATAACACAAGATGAAGCCCTAAAATAGGGCTGCATCACCACCCGAAACTTAAAACATACTTGTCCTCAAGTATGCTCCAACTCAATCTCTCTACAAACTTTCACAAAAAGAAATGACAAATGCAATATAACATACGATTGTTGCTAAATGGGATCAAAGATGACTAAGTGCATGCATTTCACCTCTCTCCTCTCCTGCTTCCGCAAACCAATCATGAAAAGAGCACAAAGCATATGAACTTCAAATATAGCGTATAGAATACACAAGTTATCCATATTTCTTCCATTAACTTCTGGGTAAACCGTTTCATGGTGGCGTTAATCAAGAATGACGAGGAGTGTTGTTTCACATTCATGCATTCAATCTTATATCTCAAATCACACCAAATGACCCACGTGGCTGCGAAAAAAGGGTAAAATGAGCTAAGTTGGATGTTTCCTAGCTCAATGGGTATGCAGGTGGAAGAAAGGGTTGCGGTAATATTTTTGGAGTGTTTTTACACACTCATCTTTTCTTTATTTGAATGCTCTTAAATAGGAGCATCCTTTTATTTTATTTTGCTTTTATTTTTCCTTTCTTTTCCTTTTCTTGCCCTTGGTGTAGATAGGGCATATGGTGGATAGAGTGAAGCGGGGAGATAAAGATATGGCCACCCCAAACTTTTGAAGGTGGCCAAGGCTGATTATGTGTACTAGGGCATCTTTTTATGAGGCGGAGGGGTATGAAGATGGTGGAAGAATAGTCGGGTCAAAGAGGGGTCATTGGTATGATTTTCCACATAAGACATCCTGCATGAGAATTAATCCAACACTTCATCCAAGATATCACACCACATGAATGAACAAAATGGAATTGATATATCAAACAAGTAATTCCACAAACACTAAGCGTTCAAAGCTTGCTCAATTTCACAATTCAACCAATTCAATCACAATCCTAAGAGAGGTGATGCACATGTAAAAAGTCAAACATTGATACCACTTAGGAACAAACAATGGTGATTCACTTGCATTTGTCAAAGGTCAACATTTTAATTCAAAACAGTAGAGATTGGGTCAAAACACAATTTTTAGACAAGAAGTTCCAAATTTCGGCAAAATTGGCCAAAATGGTGCCAAGTTTCCTTCAATCACATCTAAGCCTATATTATTGAACTTAAAGCAGTAAACAAGCAAATCCTAACTAAAAATGCAAAAATTACCAAAAATCTACATGATATGCAATGCATGGCAAAAGAGCAAAATTTTTGAAAATTACGCAAAAAATGACAATAAGGTAAACTACATGGAATGCAGGTGTGCAAAGCAGTAAAATTCTAAACTAGATAGCAGGACAAGTAAAAGAAATTAAAAACAACAAACAAAAAGTAAAATAGCAGATGAGATGCAAAAATGAGTGAAAGAAGAATGAGGGCATACTGCCCTACCACCCCAAACTTTTGAACCATGCTGTCCTCAACATGACACTAAAGTCTAGGGTGATAGGGTAGATGATCACTGCGGAGGTGGTGGAGGTGCTCCTCCCATCCTGTAGTAGGCGCCCCAGTAGTCTGACTATGGAGGTGGATAGCTGTCCTGAAAAGCTGATAAAGAACTCCACCAGTCTTCACCCCAATGTGGGTCCTCTGGGTCTGGGCATTGTGAAACTAATAAAGGTGGTTGATCTGGTAATGCATATGCTGGTGGTCCAACCACATGGCATCCTGTGTCCTCTGAAAGCCCTCCTGTGCCCGTAGAATTATGTCCTGTGTCTCCTGAATGCTCTCCAGCTGTGCATGGATGGTACCCATATCATATGCATTCACTGAAGGTTGTTGTGTCTCTGACGCTCCCATTCTTTCTTCTCTTTGCCTCACCCGTCTTGCCGCTCTTTCCTCTGCCTCCTGTGAAGGCTCTCTTAAACCCCCTGCAAACCTCACCTCATGGATTTCCTCTCCTTTGGTGTTCTCCTCCTCGTACCTCCTCAACTTTTCCAGAAAATCTGGCGTTGGTCCAAACTGTGCCATGAGGGGAGGAGTATGGTAAGGTAGATCCAATGTGACTCCTGGGTAAGGTGGGTTGATTTGGTAAATGATCTTCTGATCCGTAACTGTAATCATGGATGAGCGAGCCAAGTAGTGAAAATCAACCAACTTGCCACCCTCTGCCTTTGTATATCCTGTCATGTCATGCCCCAAGGCAGTGGCAATAGATGTTACAATCCCTCCCATTACAAATGGATTTGTGCTCTTGGATAGGATTGTCCTCATGTGATCAATCAATAACGCCCCCAGGTTCACATGTCTCTCCTTTGCCATCCAACCAAGCACAAAAAGATCTTTGTTGGTGCAGCTGCCTTGATTTTCGTACCTGCCAAAGATGGTGTTTGCCAACACCTTCTGAACATAGCAGAGAAATGGGTTGTGAATACCACTTGTCTTTGATTTCCCTGCTACAAATGTACTTTGGCCGGTGAAACACTTCCACATGGCTGGATACGTAGAACTAGAGTCATTTTCTGTCCTTCCTCCATCTAGGAGGGTAGCCATCTCTCCACTTGGGGCAAAAATCTGATTTAACATCTCTGAGGTTATCTTCCACCTCTTGTCCCCAATTGTTAACTTAATTGAATTCTCACCATCATTGGTTGCTTTCTCTAGCGTGGCGAAGAACTACTGCGTCAGCTCGATGTAGGTCTCCTGCTGTAGTGTCAGGATCTCAAATAGCCCCAATTTTTCCATCAATTCTTGAAAACAGACAAAGAACCCCATTGCCTCCATTGATGCTTGGCATGCGTATCGAGTAGCTAACACTATGCGTGTCAGGCACCCAGGGTGCTTGGGATCCTTTGCCCTGCCTGTAGTAACCTCTGGCTGTGAAAACGGGTGTTGTGGCGGGCTTGGTTGCTACTCAACTTCAGGCATATCAGTATCATCTTCATCAGCTAGCACGAGCCGTCGACGGGGTCGTAGTCGTGGTTGCGGCTCGGGCTGTGGTTGTGTTGCAGAGGAGAGGGATGGCCGTGCGGCTGAAACTGATGGTCGCGCAGCTGAGGCGGAAGGTCTCTCAGATGAGACGGAGTGTCGGGAGGCAGACGACGGTGGGTGCGACGAAGATGGTGCCCCCCGCTGTGGCTGTACGGTGGCTTCTTCAGCAATAGCATCCACAGTGGCATCCAATTCCGCCTCCGTCAACTTGGGGTGGTTGTTCCTTGTCTTCCTTTGGTAGGGGATGATAACCCTAGTCTTCGCTACCGCCTTCCTTGCAAACTTCTTCATTCTTGCTCGAAAAATGAAGTGGAATTAGAAAATTTCAGATTTCTCCAAAGAACAGGGTTGTTGGGGCGGAATGGAGAGAAAGTGGTGTGTTTGTGGATGGAAATGGGTGGGATTAGGAGATTAAGGCAGTGGAAATGGTAGGGGAATGCCTGGGAATGGTTTGGGAGTGTTTTGGTGAGGATTCGAGGGCTGGAGAAGGGGGCGGCACGCTGCGCGGTCGCTAGGGTGCGGGGTACGGCCGTTCTGTTCTTCGGAGAAATGAGCAAGTGAAAAGAAATTTTGCAAAAAATGATTTTAAGTTGCTGGAATCGGGCTGCGGCACAGCCGTGCTGCGCGGCATGGCCGTGGTGGCTTCATGTACCACATCCGTGCTACCCTGGTTCAAAACTTAGTCGATTTTCTCAATTTTCTGATCATTTCCTTGTTAAATGTGAGTGCACCACCACGGCCATGTTGATGTACCACGGCCGTGTTGCGCACTGTAACAGCAGTACGACACTCAAATCTTGTTCAAACATCAAAAACTGATCTCAAGTTGATATTCTATTGATTCTTTGTCAAACTTTCATCTATCCCTTCTCCATTTCACTATGTTCTCACCTGCACATCTCAAAACTATATAAAAACTATCAAATACAGGTGTGTGTGTTCTTTCTTGGAAAAATGTAAAAACAAAGCAAAAGTATCAAAAATGTAGATTGGGTCAAAAATTCCCAAACTTAGGTGGGTTGCCTCCCACAAGCGCTAAGTTTCATTCCTTCAGCTGGGCTTCTTGATGATTCTTCAAAATTCATCTGTTTGGCATTCTCATGTGTCCATTCTTGCAAAACATGCATCCTTCCTTTGCACTCAATCTGTTTTCCTCATCCCTTTGATCACAATAATCATCATTAACTTCTTCACGTTGATGTCCTTCTCTCAAATGCCCATTTGGACTTGTGAAGTGACCATGTCCAATATCCCTATCTCAGACTCGCCGGGTTGGGGTCTTGTACATGTTGATGTTGATCTTCATGTCCATAAATGAGACTGTCATGGTGCCACTACGTACATGAATGTCGGCATCATCTGTAGATAAGAACGACCTCCCCAAGATGATGGGAATCTTCCTATCCTCCGGCTCCATATCAAGTACAATGAAATCTGCCGGGAACACCGCGCCTTTTTCCTTGTCTATCATCACCAAGACATCATCCACTCTACCTCTAGGAACTTTTATGGATCTATCCGCCAACTGGAGAGTGCAATGTGACAGCTTCAACTTGCCTAAACCCATCTCAACATAGACATGATATCGCATCAAATTCACACTAGATCCCAAATCAAGTAAGGACCTATCTATGCGATGTCCCCCTATGTAACTAGGTATGAGTGGGGCTCCTGGGTCCTTTCTCTTCACGGGAAGTGAGTGTTGTATGATGGAGCTCACTTGTTCATTCAATCTCACCTTCTTCGGAATCCTCCCCGTTGACCTTCTTTTCACAGTGCATAGGTTCTTGAGGAACTTGGCATATGATGGGATTTGCTTGATAGCATCCTAAAGTGGAATGTTCACCTTTACTTGGCGAAACACCTCAAGAATATCAACATTGTGCTTTTGACTCCTTTTCAATTCCGTCAGCTCATCTAGTGCTTCTACAAATGGAGGATCACTAGTTTTTGCCGCACTTACATGAACATGAGGCGGAACACTAGGGATGGTAGGACCTGCAAAAGGGATATGTGGCGGATCACATGGAATCCCAAACTCAACATGCGGTATCACAACATCATCTTCAGCAATATCAATCATGGTATCTCCATGCTTTTCTTTGCTTTATCAACCTTTCTTTGACTTGCGGGATGCTCAAGAGTTTTCCCACTCCTTAGAACTGTCACAACACTACCTTGCTCATGATGGGGAGAGGGAGCATGTGGTGGCTATGGAGGAGGTGGGGGTGACACTTGGGGTTGAAACTGGGGTGGAGAAGAGGATTGAGGGGGAGGAGAGAATTGGGGTTGGAAGGTGAAGTTTTGGGAAAATTGAGGTGGTGAAGGTGGTGGAGGAGTGTAAGGCTGGGGATAGCCTTGGAAGGAGTGAATGGGATGCACTTTCATGGGGGGTGGACTGTAGAAAACTCGTGAAGAGGGTATGGGTCCACTTGCTTCATGGTGGCTCACGATGGGTATTAAAGACAATTTTTCTTCTTGGAGAGCAATTATGGAAGATAGCTGCTCTATTCTCTCTTCTAACCTTGCAAGATCCTTTTGAACATCATCAAACACTCTCAATCTAGAAAGAACCTCTTCCTCAAACCTTGAGCTGTATGTGGGACTTTGTGGTTCCTGGTAGCTATAGGAGTGAGGTGTCTTCTTTTCTTCCCCATAGAACTCAATAGAATTGACCGGGTGGCAAGGAGCATTTGTCACCTGGTTCTTCATGAGGCGCACCATGTCACCAAGAATCTTCATCACTTGCAGGCTTGAGTCATCATGAGTAGGGGGTGTCACACCAAAGGCATACCCACTTTCATTCATCATGCTAGAAGCTCGAATTCTTGATCCTTCAACCAACTGCTCAAACAAAGGCCATATCTCCTCAGGTGGCCTAGCCATGAAAACTCCTCCACAAGAAGAGTCCATTGTGTCTTGGTCCTTTAGAGACAAACCAGAGTAGAATGATTGAACTAGCTTCCACAAAGGGATCTCATGGTGAGGACACTCTCTCAACAACTTCTCAAATCTCTCCCATGCATCATGAAACTGCTCACTGCCCATTTGGCTAAAACTTGTCACAGAACGCCGCATTTGTGTCAACCTTGCAATAGAGTAGAACTGTCTCAAGAAAGCATTCTTCATTGTTTCCCAACTCAAGATGTCCTTTCCTGAGTCATACCAGTCTTTAGCTCTATCTTTGAGGGAGAAAGAGAACAGGGTCAACCGAATTGTATCATCACTAGCCGTTGACGTCCTGAAGGTGGAGCATACTTCAAGAAAGGAGTCCAAGTGCTTATAGGGGTTCTCACTCTCTGAGCCGTAGAAGATGGGCAGGATCCCAAGAAGACCTGGAGGAATAGAGAATTGCTCCCCTGACATTTGATCAACCCTGCTAGCAATTGGTGATTTGTAGTTGCTAGGCATGAAGTAGTCTTGAAGTGGCTTGTGAGGTGCATTTTGGTCTTCCATCTTGTTTGCTCCTGAATGGCTTGTCACATGCACAAATCACAACCAAACAAAAGAAAGCAACTTAGTAAACCAATATACACAAGAAATGCAAAGAAAAATGAATAAAGAATAGCAATGATGAGGGCAGTAGGAAAATTCAAAGCAAAACTAACTAGCTAGGCGGAGCTCCTTTAATCCTCGACAATGGCACCAGAAAGCTTGGTGTGATTCCGCTAGTGGTGCTAACACACTACTCGATTGAATAGATGCGCCCCACAAGGTCGGAATGCACAGTGGATGGGGGTTTGCTTTCAAAATTTATAAACCTAACTAACACACCTACTTCTACTAAAACAACTACACCCGCAAGCGCACGGGGTCGTGTCGTAGTATAGGAAGGTGGCAAGTAAAGGGTCGATCCACAGGGAAAAGAGGGGGCGCTAGAGCTAGGTTAGTTTAGCTGGGTTCCTACTGCGGAGACTAGGGTTAAGGGTTTAAAGGTTGATTTGATTGTTAACTACGTGCGCAAGAAAGCAATTAAAGGTAGGAATGAAATCTACGTTAACCCTAGACTAGATTAAGACTAAACATGCAAGAAAGGACTAAGATAGGTATGAAAGGCAAGTTACACTAGGGTAATAAAGGGAGAAGCAAAAGAGAAACTAAAGAACTAAACTACCATAAACAAGGCAAGAGCAAAGCAAGAAGCTAACTAAGCAAGGAAAGAGCTAATTATGCTAAGCAAGCACAAAACTAGGGTTTTAAGCAGTAAAGAGATGTGTGGGCTGTTTAGGGGTATGAACTTATCACTTAAGTTGGGGGGTGACATATGAACATTATGATTCCATTTAGATTATCCAAACCAAACAACAAGTTAGAGTCTAATGAATTAACCTAAGCTACTAACTGGCCATGGATATGCTAGGTTGTATATAGGGGAACTAGCTAGTCCCTAACACCCCCTACTACCCTTACGAGGCTCAATTGGGTTAGGGATTAGGTTCAATTCAATAAAAGTCTAATCAAGTCTAGGCTTATAGATTAGACATTCCTAGGGCAATTAGGGGCCGAGGGTAGTAATGGAGAGGTGAGATTAGGGTTTTGGACCCCAATTCTCCCACATTCTAGCCTTGAGAAGGCTCCATGCTAATTGCACTAGAATCATCCAATCTAGCTACTTAGATCTCTCACTTAGGTTTAGGGATATTGATTAGGATGTAGGAAGATGGGAGGCAGCCTAGGGATCCAAGAATTGGACGTAGGGGCAAATCCCAAAATTCACACATATAAGCAATTTGCCTAAATTCCTAAGTGATTTCACACACAAACCAACAAGCAATCCATGGAGAATGAGATGCAAATAGAACATAATCATTAACAAATGGAATTACAAAGTTTACATGTCATTTTCCCCCAACATGGTATCAAAGTAACATATTTTCCCCCAAACAGCCCACCCACAGGGGCCTAGCTACTCATAACAAATCAAAATACAAAGAGAAAGGAGAAAGAGGTAGAAGAAGCCATGGAGCTCGGTGTAGATGAAGCAAGCCTCCTCTCCAGCAACTGCAGGTCATCCTCCTCCTTCTTCTTGGATGGAATGGAGTGGGATGATGGTGGGAAGTAGATGAAAGGCTTAGATATGGGGGGTTATGTGGTGGAAATGGTGAAATGGAGTGGATTTGAGGTGGATATGGAGTGGGTGGCGATTTGGGGAGCTAGGAAGGGGTAGAAGGTAGCTAGCCTCGTGCCCCGGCCGCCACCTAGGTATATATAGGTGTGGGGAGGAAGCACTTTGTCAAGTAGGGGCAAAATGGGCAAAATAGTGAAAACTAGGCGGATTCTGTGAGTAGCACGGCCGTGGTGGGGTACCACGGCCGTGGTGGGTAAGGTAGGCCACAGCTGTGGTGTAGGGGCACGGTTGTGGGAATAAAAATGGTCAAGTTATAGGGTTTTTGTCAAAACGGCCACGGCCGTGGTGGGTCAACATGGCCGTGGTGGAGGTGGTGTGCCACGGCCGTGGTGGGCCGGATTGATGTGGTCGTGGTACTGCTGCACGGCCATTTTGCTCTGCTGCGCCATGGCCATTTTGTGGTGCACGGCCGTGGTGTCTGTCACTGGCATGGTCGTTTTGTTCCACCACGGCCGTGTTGCCTTCTGCTTGATTTGGAAGTTGAACCTGTCGATTTCTAAGTGACCTAGCACGGCCGTTTTGTTGTACCACGGCCGTGCTGAGTCCTGAGGCAGTACTTTGACTTAGATCTTTGGATTTTCTTGGACATCTTTGCTTCAAATGATCTTTGGCCACTAAGGGTAGGTTGAGGGAGCCTTGGACTTCACTTTGGGTCTCACCAAGGGTAGAGGAACCCTAGGATCACTCCTTCTCTCTCTCTTCCATCAAGTGTGGTCCAAATGCCTAAAAAACACACAAATGATGTCCATAAGTGCATTTTATACAAATACGCATATTAGGGGGAATGACATGCAATCTAACAGGTATAGATGTGATTGAAGAGAAATATAACACAAGATGAAGCCCTAAAATAGGGTTGCATCAATATCAAATACTAACTTTTCAAACTTGTACTCCAAGAACCTATAATTAAAATCTAATTGATCCTATTGGACTAGAATTGGGCACTAGGGCACATGGCCCATTCCTTAGTCTTTCAAAGGGTCCATGAGCTCAATCATATTATCAATTATGAAACTAAAGCCTGAAACATTATAATCTTCCTTATGATACCCTTAATCAATATCACTTTATACTTAATTTATAAAACCTAAACTAGGTGTAGGGCTCATAATCCATTAACCAGAGTCATCATAACCTCTCCATTATTACACTCTAGTAATCCATTCATATCATAAAATTAGATATCAAATTCTCAGACTTCATGGATTACATAACAGTCCCAATTGCACAAAAAGACACCCTCAACATCTTTTTCTTCTAAATCCAAATATCATGAAGATTGGATGTAAAATTATTACCATAAACCTACCATATATTGAATTCATCAACAACTTAATCATGCACTTACTATGTTTCAAAATTAGGGGTGTGACATGATATTTTTTGGCCATCTTCTTCCTCCCCTGCCTTGTGATCATCCTTGGATATTGGTGGAGCAATAAGAAGTTGTTCTTGGTGCTTTGGAGGTGGATCCGCCTTGCATGTGGATTTTACAGTGCTACTTGGTCATATTCAACATTGGTGACACTACTCCATAAACAACATTCAATGTCGCTTTTCTGGGCGTCGGGTATTTAACAAAACCGACACTTATAATATACAACATCGGATATTTGGGAACCCCAACATCTATATTCGAAGACCAGCCAGACACGGGTACCATTTGTATTCAACGTCGGCTGGGTAAAACAAATCGACGCCTAAAATCGCCCGCGAAATCCAATTTTTGAGAAAAAAAATTTTTTTCCCCAAAGTATCACATACAACGTCGGTTCTTTAACTATTAACTGACGCCGATATAAGATGGAAATTTGCGCAAAAAGTTCCAATTTAGGTGTCGGTTATCCTGTGATAACCGACGCTAATAATGGTTCCCACCAAATAATTTAGGGCAAAGATTGTCTAATTGGATGTCGGTTGATAGTAAACAACCGACGTTGAAGAGTGAAAGGCGTCGGTTTTGTAGATAACCGACGTCGTTGACCAACTTAATAGACCCAATCACCCGACTCTTCCCCCTTTCTTCATGTTTCATCGTGATAATTCATGTGCTCGCCGCTCTCGCCTAAAATCATCCGACGACCCTGTGCTCGCCATCACTGCTGTTGTGCTCGCCGCCGCTGCTGCTGGTGCGCTCCGCTCGCTGCTTCCGCCGCCAGGTCCTCTTTCTGCTGCTGCTGCCGCCACTTGCCGCCACTACTACTCTGCTCTCTTCTCCTGGTGCCAGTGTGAGTGTCGCTCTGCTGTACTTTTCGCCTGCTCGCCGCTACTACTGCCGCAGCTCGCTGCCGCTCTTCTCCACGCTAGCTCCAGGTAGCCCTAGCTCCTTCTCCCTAGCTCCTTCTCCGTAGCTCCTTACCAACAGCAAGCATGGCCGTGGCTGTGTTGGCCTACCACGGTCGTGTTGTCCAGCACGACCGTGGTAGGCCAACACAGCCACGGCCGTGCTTGATGCTGGTAAGGATATGAACAAATCTTTATGTAATGCTTTATGTAAATCCTTGGATACGAGCAAATCTTTTGCTTGCATATATTTGTGCTTCTAATCCTAATGTTTGACCTAATTCAGTAAATTTTGATGCATGTTGAAATAAGATTTAAACTTGTCCATTCTAGCATCCTAATTTGATTTGATTAAACCTAACATTGATGAAACCCTAACATCAATTGTGATGAAACCCTAACATTAATTGTGATGAAACCCTAACATGTACATATCTATTATTGTGTTTGTTGGCCTAGAAACCAGTCCAAGATTTACTCATTAGGAGTAAATCTTGGATAGTCCCCGGTTTGGGACTGTTCTTGAACACCTAACCTCACTTAGGATGTAAGTGTATAATGTGTATTGGGTTTTCGAGAATATTTCGGTAGCATTTTCCCGTTTGTTCTCTAAGTACATATGTACTTAGAGAACAACTGGGAAATGCTGCCGAAATTTTCTTGAAAACCTAATACACATTATACACTTACTAGCGAGATTAGGTGTTCAAGGATGGGATAGGTGGTACACATTTATTATATATAAGAATGACATCACATGTGTTTGTTGGCCTAGAAACCCGTCCAAGATTTACTCATCAGGAGTAAATCTTGGATAGTCCCCAGTTTGGGAATGTTCCTGAACACCTAATCTCACTTAGGATGTAAGTGTATAATGTGTATTGGGTTTTCGAGAAAATTTCGGTAGCATTTCCCCGTTTCTTCTCTAAGTACATATGTGCTTAGAGAACAGCGGGGAAATGCTGCCAAACTTTTCTTGAAAACCCAATACACATTATACACTTACTAGTGAGATTAGGTGTTCAAGGATGGGATAGGTGGTACACATTTATTATATATCAGATTAAATGTTTGTTTTTTAATATCAATATCATTTTTAGATTAGATGTTTCATTATCTTCTAGTTAATACAAATGCTAAATGTTTGCCTTTTTAATGGCATTTTTAGATGGCTTACCATGATGCGCATGATGTCCATGATGAGCATGAAGTCCATGATGAGCATGCTGTCCATGATGAGCATGGCGAGGATACCAATGTAAGTTCTAAAAACATATCATGTATTTCTATAAAATTCATTATCTTCTAGTTATGTCATATATCCCATATTTCTATATTGGGCTATTTCAGTGTGTTTATTTTTGTCAAATTTTAGGTTGATGATGCACATGTACCCACTGAAGCACTGGAGGAACTTGATGCACATCACCAAACACTTAACAAGAAAAGGGGCATCACTCTGTTGAAGAAGTTAATAGTGCTAAGTGGTAGTGGATCCAGATTGGTTGTGGAGTTTGATAATGGAGGAAATGCAATTGGAGTGAACTGCAATAATTTTGTAAACTATCTTGGGGTTGTCACTCAAAGCCATTGTGGTGTTAAGTATGATAATTGGCATAAAGTTCCTGAGGACAAGAAAGACTTGATATGGAAGGATTTATGCGTGAGTTATTATTATTTGCAATTCTATTTTGTAGATTACAAATTCTATTATTTGCAATTCTATTTTTGGATACTAGTTAATAACAATTTTGTTTTACAGAATCTATTTGCATTAGATGAGAAGCTCCATCGTAAAAGTGTGATGCAATGCGTTGGAAAGATGCTAAGGAACTATAGGACAAATCTCAACAGAGAATACATAAAAGATGGTGATAAGAAGAAGAAGTCAGCCCTTGAACAGTGGAACTTCTTGGACAAAGAATATTGGGACACGTTTGTTGCTTCAAGAAAATCTGAAGAATTCAAGGTATTAGGTGTCACTCCCAGTTTAATTAATATACGTTGTATTCACCAATTCAAGATTAACATTTAGTGCTACTAACCAATTCTATTTAATGTGCACACTAACTAGGCCCTCAGTGAGGCGCAAAAAGCAAGGCGTGCGCTGAATGTGCATGACCACACTATGGGTCCAAAGGGCTATGCAAGCGTTCGCCAAAGACTACAGGAGGAGTCTGCTGCTACTCAGGAGTCCTCTACTACATGTGCCACACCCATGCCTCACCATGATGTCTGGATAGCTGGGAGGCAAAACAAGAAGGGTGAAATAAAGAAGCCCGTAACTGCTGAGGCGGCTGCAAAAATGGTAAAATACAACTCTTAGAGCAATCAAAGCATCCTGGATAGTTGCATGAGCAGAGGAAACAAGGCACATTAATCCCTCAGGGCACAAGGGATGAATTGACAGTTGCTCTGGGTAACCCAGAGCATCCTGGACGTGTTAGGGGTGCATGCGCTGGTATGGGCATCAAAGCATTCTTTGGGCCATCCCAGAGCAAACCCAGAGCGGGACTTTCACAAGAAGAGGTAACCTATTCTTTTTTTAGAATGTTACTACAAAAGGGAATTCAATAATAAGAAGCTAATGTTTCTTTTATCCATGTATAGGAGAATAAGAGAGTCGAGGATATAGTTGCTAAGAAGGTCAATGATATAGTTGCTGAGAAGGTCAAGGAAGAAATGGTGCGGTGGCAGGCATCTCAAGCTTCCAATCAGCCTATGGCGACCCACTCTTCTCCTGATGCACAGACTGCGAGTAATCCTGGAGACCCATCGCCTAACACGTCTGTTGTAAGTATTGTTTATGACATTGTAGCTAGTATTTTCAAGATGATATGTTTTCAAGATGATATGTATATATGTATAACATTCTTTACATAAATTTGTAGGCATTGAATCCATGTCGCTTAAGAATGTAAGACTATGTTGTTTTTGAGGCGCATGCTTACCCGTCCCTTCCTGGGGAAACGTTTCATGGGACTCTAATGCCGCAGGGCTACGTTTGTGTGAGCCCGATATGTGTATTACCCGATTGGAGGGAAGTTGCATTGCCATATGCCCACCCGGATATTGATACACTTGGTGAGGCAGAAGGCAAGGTGATATTGTGGCCCAAAGCAGATCTCGTCTACGCTACTGAAATTGTAAGATAAATTTACATTACTTTAGATTGCTAATGTGTATATATGAGGTCAATTGATCTGAAATTATATATACAATTTAAAAAGAAGACACCCGGAGCACCTAGGCCTCCACCTCCACTTCCTGCATTACCAACATGGGTTCCAACTGACCTAAAATACCTGTTATGTCATGCTTGTAGGGGAATGGCATGTTGGCTACGGGCACATAATATACATTGCCCTATAATTTTTTCTTTAGAAGAGAATTATGCAGGTCAATCATACAAAAGCTCTTAATTTATACAAGATATTATTGAGTTGTTTATATATGATTGGCTGAATACATCAATGATAGAGACATGGATAAGGTGAGATCTAATTTATACATCCATATACCTTGTGTAAGATCCGGTGATCTAGTTTCTTATATATTAATGCATATGTAATACATGTTTTGCAGCTACTTAGTCGAAAATCAATGCAAAATATTTGCATTTGACCATGTGGGATTTTTGATTCCATCATTGATTAGTATGGTAGCTAAAGACCCTGATAGTGTTCAACAATACTGTATAGATGCTTTTACAATTTTTGATCAGCAAAAGAAGACGATAATAATAGCTCCATTCAATGTCAAGTATGTTTACTTTACTTATAATTTGGACTTAAGAAAATTACATTTTTATTGTGGATTTTGAGTTATTAATTTTTAACTTTTTTACCTCTAGCGGTAAGCATTGGTAGTTACTAGTTATTGTCCCCGGGACGTTCACTGTTTATTATCTAGATCCTGCGGGGAGTACATTGATTACTAAAATTGGACACATAATGAGATTGCCATTAATCTGGTGAGAAATATTTCATTTTTATATCTGTTAACATCTGTTATTACATTACTATTTAATTATGCAATTTACTGTGTTACATTAACATGTAGGGGTTTAGATGCATTCAAAAATGCTGGAGGAAAGGTCCCAAGGAAAAAGAACCAGCCAATAATTTGGGAGAACGTTAAAGTAAGTTCCCGACTCCAATGTGTATATTATTTATGTGAACTGTGCTTAGTTGTATTTTTTAATATTTTGTATATTTCAATTTATAGTGCACTACACAAGACAACGACTGGGCATGCGCATACTATGTGATGCAATTTATGCAGATGGTTATCCAATATGCCGCATTGGACATCAATACCATACATGAGGTAATATATATAGTCTCATTAGTTAGTATGAAATATATCAATCTTATTTTGATATTATTACTTATATATATACATCATTCTCTTTGCATGTATTTAAAACTGACCACACTATAGGTAAATGCTTAAAAGATGTACATGTTCCATATACGATGGAAGTATTAAATGAAGTAAGAGAAGAATGGGCAAAAGCCATACAAGTAGTGGCGATTTTAAGATATAATTGGGATGTTGATAGCGATGTTGAATGATATTTTGTAAATGAATATTTCTGAATGTTTATACATGTCTGAATGTTTCTACATGTATTTGAATGTTTCTACATGTGTGAATGTGAGAATTGAATTGATGTCTGAATGTATCTACTTGTGTGAAAAGTATATTTGTTGATTTTGCAGGTTTGTAGCCTGTTTGTAGGCTGATATCAATGGATGTCGTAAACCTGCAGTTCAAAAAACTAAACTGTAGGTTCTCATCCTGCTGACCAGCCACAGCAGGCCTGCAAACTGATAAGCAAAAAAAAATTAAAACATAGGCGTAGGTTATTTATAGAACACCGTCATCAAAGACTTACAACGTCGATTATTGGATAAAACCGCCGCCTAATATGACAAACAACCCGACCGTGCCGGAAAGCACGGTCGTGGCGGAAAACACGTCGGTGCTTGGTACCAAACCGACGCCTATAGTACTAAAAATGGCCGTGCAGGGAAGTACGGCCGTGGCGTCTGGAAATATGGCGTCGGTTAATTTGTTGCAAACCGACGCAGAAAGTGTCCTAGATGACGCCCTTTTTGTGGCGCGAACCCTTTTGGCGTCGGCTTACTATACATAACCGACGCCTATCGGTGCTCTGCTGGCACATTTTCGGTGGAGCAAAGCCTTTTGGCGTCGGTTAGAAAACCGACGCCAAAGAGTTCGACCTTTAGCGGCGCCCACATA
Source organism: Alisma plantago-aquatica (assembly GCA_963693085.1). Taxonomy (NCBI): domain Eukaryota; kingdom Viridiplantae; phylum Streptophyta; class Magnoliopsida; order Alismatales; family Alismataceae; genus Alisma; species Alisma plantago-aquatica. The sequence continues at coordinate 778,906,360 of OY856413.1, forward strand.
GGCGTCACTGGAGAACCGTCGCTAAAAGGGGTTAAACAACCGACGCCAAAGGCGTGTTCTATAGTAGTGTGAGTGTTTAGCTTTCCTCTTTGGTGTTTTCCTTGGACCTTCTACCCCATCTGGTTCCCTTTTCTTGGCCCAACACCATGTCTTGACATGGTGGTCATTCTTGAGAGTGAGCTCCTCATCACAAGGGTAATAGGCCATGTCTTGACAAGGTGACACCCAAGTGAGAGGGAGTTTCTTCTCTCTTTTCCCCCTTCTTTCTTGAGGTTCGACCATCATCTTCTTGCCTTTTTTTGATCTATCCTTGACCTTAGTGTCTTATCTTTCTTGAGGTGATCTTGTGACTGAGAGTGGATCTTTTGGTGAAGCTAGATCATCTTTGGTGATCATGTTCTTGGAGCTTGCCTTCCTTGGAGTGATCTTCTTACGGCGGGTTAAATAACTCTTAACCTCCTCTTTTAGTGCACTTTTTATGCTTTCATGTTAATGTTTTCTCTCTCTAATGTTTCCTTAACATTCTAGTAGATGGTGATAGACCTTTAAACTTGGATGATGTTGAGATCATCTATGGTTTGGATGTAATCTAAAACCCTAATTCCTTTGTACTCATTTTTGGTGTTTGTGGTGCATGGTAGTTTCCTTCCTTTCTTGACCTTGTCTTGAGTTTCATGCACGATAATCGAGTGTTTCAGTGTTCTATGAAGTTTTGGTTAGGTTTTGGTGGTGATGATATTGGTTTCTCTCTCTAGTTGGGGTTCCTTTTCATGGCTCGTGTGTTAGGGTTTGGTAACCATTCTAGAGAGGCATTTTCCTTCTTGAAGATGGTAGCATTCCATGTTGTCCTCTTATGTTTTGGCCTTGGTTTACCTTTATTTATATATTTATTGATCTTGGTTTTACGATGGTATTTTACCTTGGTAGTAGTTTGACCATTGGTGGTCAATACACCTGGATCTTCCTTGGGTCACGACATCTTAGTTTTGGGTCGCGGACGCAACACTACATTTTCCCTGGATTTGGTCATGCTCATAACATTGTGTTTTGGTCAGGATCATGATGTCGGGACATCGCGGCTACGACGTTGCCTAATGCTATTTTCTAACATTTGTTTAAGAGAGGTTGAGGCATTTTGTTTTCACGGTGTTGGGTCATTCCTTGAAGGTTCGTGACCTTGTCCTATGTTGTGGTCGCGACCAGGTTATGTTATGGTCATGACCCCTCTAGTAGTTCATGGAAGAGACACCCTGCCCTTACCATGTCACGGTCGTGACACTAGGTGGGTTGGTGGTTGTGATGCCTAGGAAGTTTGGTGGTCGTTACGTATGGTTAGTGTAGTGTCACGATGCCTAGTCTATGTGAGGTCGACGTGTGGTTGGTGTGTGGTTGTGATATTCACGTAACACCATGATATTATGCACACATACATGTAGATGATAGTGATTCCTAGTTATGGACATAATGAAATATGTATTCTTAATTAATAATGTTTCTTAATTCTAAAGTGTTTGAAGAATATGGGAGGTGTCACACATAGGGTTTAATGCTTGTATGTGTCTATAAATCCCTAATTGGCAATGCTTGGAACTCTAAACCTAATGACGAATAATGTGATGTGTTTGCTTTCTCTCTAATTGAGATAAACACCTTGTAATGAAGTTTTCTCTCTCTTGTTTATAAGACCCTAACCTTGTAGGTGATATGTATGCCAGGGCTTGTATATGCTATGGTGGTGATTGTACAATATAGTGTGGTGCTTATGCACACTGGTGAGGCTTGATGTGATGCGACACATGCATGGTTTAATGTGATAGGTCCTATGACCAAGTCCCGGCTTGATGCCTATTGAGAAGTGATATCCTCAAGTAAAAATCTTAGGAATGCCTTCTAGGAGGATTTGGAGTGTATGTGGAAATCTTAGGAATGGCTCCTAGGTCCAATTAGTGGATCCCTAGCTAGCCCCCTTTGTTCCTACATATACAACCCCCTCCTACAAGTGAGTGTGAGATCTAAGTAGCTAGTGTGAGCGAGAGTGATGCAATTTCCTAGGGCCTTCTAAAGGCTAGAGTGGCTAGTGGCATGAGGTCAAATACCCTCATCTCTACTCCCATCTCTACCCTCAACCCTCAATTACTCACTATCACTTACCCTAGAAACCTAGATTTGGTTAATCCCATTAGAATTACACCTAACCCTACTCTTCTACTAGTAATATAGGGTACATTCTAATGGAATTGGCCTTATTGTTTGGTTTGGTAATCTAGATGTGGAGTGAGAACCATGCTTGTCTAACTATCTTCCCCAACTAATATCAAAGTTACATCCCCCAAACGGCCCACCTACCCTAATCAACTTGTTAAAACACAAACTGCTTTGCTCGCTTGTTAATGCTAGTCTAGTTTAATTGCTTTAGCTTAACTTAGTCAATTGCTTAGGTCTATTCTCTAGTGTTATTTTAGGCCTTTGATCTTGTTAGTGGTTAACTTAGCTTCTTAATTTCTTCTTGCTTGTTTGGTCTAGTGTAGCTTGCTCTTGCCCTTGCTTAGCTAGTTTGTTAACTTAGTTTGCTTGTTTGCTTGTTCAAGATAGCTTAGGTTTAATCTTGCTTTTCTTACTTGTTCAATTAGCATAATCAACCATCAAACCCTTTTAAAACCCTCAAACCCTAATCTCTGCACTAGGAACATAGCTTACACTACCTAACTCTAGTGCCCCTTCTATCCCTGTGGACCGACCCCATATCTTGCCAATGACCTATACTACAACAGTACCTGTTACACTTGCGGGCGACCTGTTTAGTCTTTGTGATCGACTTGGTTAGGGATAATATAAATATTGAAAGCAAAATCCCATCCCATGCATTCCAACCTCGTGGAGTGCATCTAGCCACCCTAGTTGGCTGGTGTGTATGCCTCTAGCGGAATCCGCACCAAGCTTTCTGGCATCGTTGTTGGGGATAGAGGTGCTCGGCCTAGTTAGATAGTGTAGCTTAGCCTTCCTTTTGCCCTCACCATTGCTATTATTTATTCTTTGTGTTACTGTTGCATCTTGGTTTGCTAACTTGGTTTCTTGTTGTTTGTTTGTGTCTTGCGCATGCGACAGTTGTGCAAGCGCAGGACACGTTCTACTTGCACCAACTTGGTGGTGTACGAACCCAAGATTGGTAGAAGGAGGCGCCAAGCTCACCGCAATCAGCACAGAGAAGCCAAGATAGCTGAAAACAACCCGCAACCGGATGTTCAACCTCCACCGCCACATTGCCCGCTCCATGAATACTTCACATCGGGGAACTACAACTCCCCCATCACCACCTTGGTTGACCAGATGTCGAGTCAACAATTCTCCATCCTGCCTGCAATCCTTAGACCCCTCCCTACCTACTATGGGATGGAGAATGAGAACCCTTATCACCACATCGAAGCGTTCCTTGAGACGTGCTCAACCTTTCACACCCCCACCGCCACTAACGACTCCATCAGGAGGACACTCTTTCCTTTCTCCCTCAAAGAGAAAGATAAAGAGTGGTACGTGTCAAAGCTAGTGCTGGTCTCATGGAACGAAGTTAAAAATGAATTCCTCAAGAAGTTCTTTCCTATTGCAAAGCTGTCCTACATGAGGAGGTGCATCACTTTGTTTGCTCAGAAGGAAAACGAACCCTTCCGCGAGGCATGGGAGAGGTTCCAAAAGCTGCTCCGAGACTGTCCTCATCATGAAGTACCCTTATGGCAACTCGTTCAAGCATTTTACACCGGGCTTGAAGAGCAAAGCCAAAACAATGTGGATTCTTCCTACGGAGGTACTTTCATGGCGAAGCCGCCCGAAGAATCATGGCCCTTGTTCGAACATCTCACCGGAAACTCATGCCATCATGCTTCTATAAAAGGGGGGCATAGCGGCTGGAGCTACACTCCTCCACCTTCCTCTGTGGCTCCAACCCGCAATGCTACCGACCTCGACATGATGAAAATGATGGAGGACATGATGACAATGATGAAGAATCAAGTCGGTCGCTCTTCAAGACAACCCGCTACGGCAGTCGATTCGGTGGATGAGGATGTCAATGCTCTACACTCCTTTGGTGGCAACAACAACTAAGGCCCCATGTCCAACTCCTACACTCCCGAGTGGAGGAACCATCTGAACTTTTCTTGGAAACAACAAAATGAGGATGGACAAAGGCAGGGGCAACAAAGCCACATTACAACTCGAAATTTGAAGAGGAAGTGCTCGGAAGATTAAGAAGTTTAGATGAAGTGAAAAAGGATGTGAAATCACATGGGAAGTCCGTCAACCGCCTTGAGTAGAGGTTGGATCAGATTTCTCTCTCTCTTGCAAGGAGGGAAGAAGGAAGACTACCCTCTCAACTGATGCCCAACCCAAACAATGATGGTACCTTCTTAGGGAACACTTCAAGTGCACATGTTCCACCATCATATCAACCCCCGCCGAATCCCTATGGTCCACCACCTTCTCAAGAACCTCTTAACTATCAATATGCCCCGCCTCCTCCTCATACATACCAACAACCACCTCCACAATACCACCCCCATCCACAACAACAACAACCACCACCACAATTGCAAACCAATTCATTCTTCAAAATCCCAATTCACCTCACCAAAGGCCTCCACCACCTCAACAGCCACAACCACCTCTACAAGCCTCTTCTTCTACTACCCATGAGCATGTGAAGGTGGTGACTACATTGAGGAGTGGTCGGACTTTGGAGCACCCCCGTGATACAATTGTTGATGATAGAGGTGATACTGAGGCTGAGCATATTGATACTGAGATATAGGTTGAGGATAGTGTAATAAGAGGCAGGGTTGATATTGTGATTCCGGATGTTGATATTGTGATTCATGTGATTCCAGTGGATGATATTGTTGATACGGACTGTGTGGGGTCCCAACTCACCACAAAAAATTGTGACTTTTTGTGAAGGATGATTCCTTCACAAATGTACATTAATTCCTTCAATAAAAAATTCGGTTGAAGGCCATTCCTTCACAAAAAGTCCTACTCTAAAAGCCACTTCAAAAATACTTTAATGAGAGACTCTAGCCTTCACAAATACTATTTTGAAGGACTATTTGACCTTCACAAATAAACTTCCCGGGCCTCCCAAATACATTTTTGAAGGATAATTTCACAACTTTCTATGAGGTTCTAGGGCCTTCACAAATACTTTTTTGAAGGATTATTTGACCTTCACAAAAATAATTCCCAGGCCTCCCAAATACATTTGTGAAGGCTAATTTCACAACTTTCAATGAGGTTCTAGGGCCTTCATAAATATACTTATTTTATCATGAATTACAATTGTGATCTATATTTTTGTGGCTTCTATCAGGCACAAAGAATATTTTAATAAACTAATTTAGTTAATAAGACACAACAACCATAACAAATCACTCTTTTGAAACATTCCTTTTTATTTCACAGAGAAAAAATGTTCATTACATAGGGGAGGACATCGGCCTTTTCCCCTTAATCGATACAAATTTCAATGTAAGTATATATCGACATTTTGACTTTATCACTCATTTAGCCAATGACCAACTTTCATAATGTTGAGAGGAAGCTTGGACATCAGGCCTCTGTCCAGCATAGAGTTCATGCTCCACTATGATGTCAATGTGGTGGCATGCATCTGTTTTTCCTGTGTGATAAATGCTTGCAACTTGAAGTGTAAGGGTGAAGAGGATTGCTGAAGGTGTGAAATGGGCATTAACATTGAAAGGTCTTGTGCTTTCTTCACTGCGTAGATCAACTGGATTCTTTGTAGGTGTGTGGTCATACTATTTTTGGAAGATGCTATTTCCTCAAAAATGCTTAGCATTGGAGTCACGCCTGATCCTCCAACAATTAGGACCAAACTGTCATAGCTGAAATGCCACCAAGTTATACGTAAGCTCAAAATAATCTATCAAATAAAAACCACATTATCATAGTTAACTTACTCATTTAGAATTTTTAAAATATGTTCATTAATTGATAGTGTTACACTTAGAATTCATAATCATAGTTCAAATAATCAAATTTTATTGCATGTTCTGTACAAGATATACATACCTCAGGAAGAGATTTGTCGAAGGTCCATTTGGTTGGCACCTTTATGAACATCATGCTGGTTGCAGTGTACCTCAAACCTGCAATCAGAGATATCAACTTCCAATGAATAAATTTGAAAATGAAACCTTTTAAATCAGCATGCTCAATTACATACTTGGGTACTTTGCAAGAGTGATCTGCACTGCTCTACATGGCAGCAGTCGGGCAGACATCAAGCAGGCTGTGTGAAGAGAATTCCACTAAGGCATAAAAATTGAGTAGAAAAGGTTTTCAATATATCTTGAGGTGTTAAATCTTTCTCTTTATTAAGGCTAGCTCCAGCTGTGGTATGTTTTGGTAGAACACGAACATCTCTGCCCCTCCCTCTCCCTCTGCCACTGGCTCTAGCTGGTGCCGTCTTAACTGCACATACTTTGGGAAGGACGAGAGAAACAGCCTTGGCAGCACCAGTGGATGTTGGCACAATGTTGAGAGCAGCAGCTCTTGCACGACGAAGATCACGGTGGCTAGCATCTAGCAGCCTTTGGTCCCCAGTGTAGGAATGGGTTGTTGTCATGGTTCCTTTGATTATACCTAAGAAAAAAGCCAAAAAAGCACCTGTCAACATCCCTCACCATTTCTTACATTTTAACTTTGACTAACTATAACTAGATGATGTTTACTGATTTATATTTATAAAATAACAGATCATGAGGAAAAAAGATCGCTCCAGAATACTGCCAACAAAATGCTATTGACGTTCATCATATGCATTTTGTTCAGTTACGTGTCTTTAATAGGCCAACACAAAGCATTGCCTTGTCTAATATTATTATTTTTATTCTTAAGCAGCAGAAAGCACTGTCTTGTCTCGATATGCATCGCATTAGGGACTATTGTCCCAAGTTAGAAACCTAATTAGTCATTCTTGATCTTTTTCTATCCGTCGGACACTCAAGCTAAAAATTCTTGATATGATGAACTACAATTTGGAGACATGTGAAGCGTTGTTCGGGAATGATGCTGCGTAAATAAATATAAGTGAGTTGAAATATGGATGACGTCCACGTGTAACGAAAAACATCTAACATCAACATTATGAAATGATATTTGCAAGACATTCTTTTTATCATTTATATGATGGGTGATCGATAAATAAATGTTATATTTGTGATGTTTGGGAACGAACAGTACATGCGTGCACACACTATCACTCACATTTCTTGCAGGAATCATGCTTCTTTTCAACTGTATTGCACCAATCACTAAAATTATAACCGCCTAAAGGCTAGTGATATCTAATTTCAGCGGCCAGGACAAAACAGAGTCAACATCAGTCTAGTTTATATTACATATTCGAGATTATCAAACACGACATTCATTTTTTTTAAGCTAGCACAAACTATGTTATCAGTTGATTATTTGTACTAGATCATAGATGTCATCTACAAATATAGAAACAGTAGATGCACATAATAACAGTTGTGCTTTTACTGACGTCACAAAATAATGCTTTAATTGATTAATGTCCCGACGACATATATTTTGTGATTTTATTAATACCAACGAAAAGAACACTAATATGTCCAAGTTTAACGAATCCATACCAAAATTCTGGTCAAGAACTTTGACAAATGGAGCAAGGCAGTTAGTGGTGCAGGATGCATTGCTGATGATGGGTTCATCGGGATTGTATAGGTCGGCGTTAACTCCAACCACGTAGGTGGGGATATCACCCTTGTCGGGAGCTGTGATAAGCACCTTCTTTGCTCCTTCTTGAATGTGCTTACCAACACCTTCTCTATCTACAAAAACTTCAGTACCTGCGATCACAAGGTCAATGCCCATCTCTCTGACAGAAACAAATGTAAGTTTGAAATTACACAAAATGCTGAAAACTAATTGCATGATTTCTATATTTTTATATACATTGAATAATGGTATGAAAAACCAGAACATGTCGTTGCTTACTTCCAAGGGAGAAGTGCATGATTTCTATTTGAAACAACGATGATTTCCTTTCCATCAACAGAAATTATGTTGTCACCGAATGCCTTGACATCAGCATCAAAGATTCCAAGAGTGGAATCATATTTGAGAAGGTGTGAGGCTTGCTTGACACCTCCGGTGTCATTGATTGCGATAACATTAAGGGGAGAGTCCTTTCTCCCATGCCAGCACCTCAAGAAGTTTCTTCCGATTCTTCCAAGCCCATTGATTGCCACCTTCAACTTGGCTTCCACTACTCCTTTCTTGTACCCGTCGCTCTTAACCTTCAAGCATACAAGAAATACAACTTGTTTAAACTAAAGAAATACAACTTGTTTAAACTAATGTAACAAACCTACATTTAAGTACATTGTAACATGGTAATGTGTGTCATATATATCAAAAGACTTTATAATATTATCAGAAAGATGACCAGCAACAGATTTAGATGACACTGAAAAGCAAGTAAAGATGCAGGGTAGACCAATTAACATGTTCGGAAGAGAAGCGGAAAATCTTTCAGCCAGAGCAGATGAAGTTCCCATTTAATGTTGACTCTTTTCACATGCTTAGTTACTTGAACAATTCTCTTCTTTGAATGAAGACATGCGGGGAAAAAGATAGAACAGAACAAAGATTATGCATAAGCATTTCCTAACAAGAACTTTCTGTCCAGATCTTAAGATTATGGCTATTGTGATCGATAGCAGGAAAGAAAGGCAAACGATAAATAGGAGTTGCTTTGTCTCATTATATGAATCCAGGGGGTTCAAAAGCAACCAAAAAATAATAATAACTCACAATGTTTTTCCCATTATAAAGATAATATTTTATGTCTCTCGGAGACATTGAAAAAAAATAAGATGAAAACCTAACAGCTATAGCATAGCAAAATGCAAACTTGCAAGGTTAATATTCAGAAAAATGGACAAATGCAGAGCATACATACATGATCTCTTTTAGATAGTTTTCGAAATATATGAAGAATAATAGTTGTATATCAACCTTACTTCATTAAAACTCAGTGACATATCATTCGCTTTACAAAACAACAGTTAATCATGCCAAGTGTCCGTCTTAAAATTATTCTAGATTCTATCATTGGTATTTTAGCGTATATTGGAAGTTGTAGTTCACTGTGATGTACATGTAGAACTTAATTGAAAATAGATTAAGAATCAATCTTACAGCAATTTGCATTTTTAGACTCATATAATCTTGTGCGCACAAGTATCGCCAACTTGATCTGGCCACCCTGAGAAACATATAAAACATGTCCAGTAATGCACAGAGCCTCTTGTAGTCTACTTTTCATGTTCAGTAACAGGGAAGCACTTGTCATGTGGGCTCCCTACAGAACAAAAAAAAGGAAGGCTTCTGCACCATTTCATTGGTGTAGAGAACAGCATGACAGGTTATCTAACCAAGAAAATTTTCATAATTACGAAACACTGTCAGAGAAACAGTAGAGACACAACTGAGGTACCCAACTGAAAATGCAAAAAAAAAAAACAAGTTTTCATCGATTCTGAAGTCAATCTTAATCAGAGGCAGACTTAAGCGAAAAGAATGCAGTTTTCTAATGGGAAGCATCAAATTAAGCACCACAAGCCCACACACTAAAGAAAACACAGAGTATAGGCAATGAGAAATTTCTGCTACCAAGCTAAGGCCAAGGTGGGGTGCCCGTGTCTAGTAAGGCCAAGCTGGCACAGGGAATCACTACGCTGCAGAGCAGCAATAGCAAACAAACGCGAACGAGCTAAGCACAGGAGAAGAACGTACGGCGGGTGAACCACCTCGCCAATTATTAGCAAGGATTCCTCGACTATCGACCCTTGTAGTTGCGTCTCTCTGAACCAACAGGGTGTGATCGATAGCCTACAAATTGCTTTGAACAATCTCTCCTTCCTTGGTTGCCTACAAAACTTCATATATGCAACAGGGTGTGATCGATAACCGTCGCTTGGGCTGGGGCATCGTCGCTTGGGCATAGAGGCACTCCTTGTCCACAAAATCTTCACGTCGGCGGTGGCTGGGAGGGGGGTCCTCTTACCGGCAGCTAGCTTCAGCGGAAGACGCCGTCGGGGCGGTCGCTTGGGCGCAAGACGCACCGTCGGGGCGCCGTCGGGGTGTCGTCGCTTGGGCGCAAGACGCTCGTTGTCTAGGGAAACGGAAACGCAGGGAACCGTTTCCACTAATCTAATTAGGTTAAGTTGTAATTAGTAAATACTGGGGTGGGAATTTTTGGTGGGAACCATAAGGATGAAATTTTTGCATTCAAGTAGGATTTTAGACCTTCACTAATTGTCTTTTCTATATAGAATTCGGCTGAAGGAAACAATTTGGTTTGTGTAGGATGGTCCTTCACAAAAACTCAATATTTTTTAAGGGTTTTGGTCCTTCACAAATGACCTTCATTAAAAACCTTTTTTTTTGTAGTGACTCCCTCCGTTTCTTGAGGCTCTTAAGGAGCCTTCTGCTGAGAAAAGAAGGAAGAAGCACACTAAGGACATTCTAGAAACCTTCAAACAAGTGAAAATCAACATTCCTTTGCTTGATGCAGTCAAGCAGATTCCCTCTTATGCTATGTTTTTGAAGGATCTTTGCACATTCAAAAGAAGGACTACGGGAAGAACGCCGAAGAAAGTAAAGCTAACTGAGCAAGTGAGTCGATCCTACAACACACTATTACAAGAAAAAGAAAGGACCCCGGTGCTCCTATCATCTCATGCTACATTGGGGCACACCGCATAGACCAAGCTCTCCTAGACTTGGGCTCTAGTGTCAACATCATGCTGTATGATGTGTTTGCAAAGCTACAGATGGGGCAGTTGAATCCAGCCCACTATACTCTACATTTGGCCGATAGATTGATAAAGATGCCTAGAGGGCGTGTCGATGATGTGCTTATGAGACTTGATGACGAGACATCTTCTTTCTTTCCTATTGATTTCATTATCTTGGATATGGAGAAAGACACGAGGAAGGTTCCCATCATCTTGGGGAGACCCTTCCTAGCCACAGCTGATGCAGTTATCCATGTTAGGACCGGCACAATGTATGTGACATTCATGCACATGAAGATCTGGCTGAGCATCTTCAAATCGTCAGCCACAACCGAAGTGATAGGGGCGACTGAAGAAGATTGCTATCTCATTGAGTGCTTAGATGAGATTGTGGAGGAATGCCTACCCTCGTGGATCCAAACTGTCACTCAAGGTAGTGGTCTAGAACCGATAGTTGAGTTCCCTGATGATGATGAGGAGGATGATGAAGAGAATGAGATAGCCTTGGTGGCTGTGAGTGAGGACCTCCCTTCCATCTCCGAACCATTAAAGAACCCTCTTGAAGAACCCCCTACTCTTGAGCTGAAATCACTTCCAGAAGGTTTGAAATATGCTTTTCGAGGGGCAAATGACACCTTCCTGGTGATCATTTCATCCATACTCTTGCTAGAACAAGAGGAGGCTTTAATGAAGGTCTTGAAGAAGAACATCCAAGCCATTGGATGGTCCATAGCTGACTTGAGGGGTATTAATCCCTCCATTTGTGTGCACATAATCTATCTAGAGGAGGATGCAAGGCCAACCCGCCAAATGTAAAGGTGGTTGAATCTGAAGTTGAAAGAGGTGGTGACTCAAGAGGTAGTGAAATTGCTCGATGCTGTAAGCATCTATCCTATTTCTGACAGTACATGGGTGAGCCCCATCCAAGTAGTATCCAAGAAGGGTGGCATCACCATTCTTGAGAATGCAGATGGAGAGCTAATGCCAGTGAGAGAACAGTCAAAGTGGAGGATGTGTGTTGATTATCGGAAACTAAATGAAAAGACAAAGAAGGATCAATATCCCCTCCCATTTCTTGATCAAATTCTAGAGATGCTGGAAGGACAAAGCTTCTATTGTTTCCTCGATGGATATTCTGGATATTTTCAAATTGCTGTGCATCCTGCGGATCAAGGGAAGACAACATTCACTTGCCTGAGTGGAACCTTTGCTTACCGGAGAATGCTATTTGATTTGTGCAATGCCCCTTCCACGTTTCAGAGGTGTGTGGCCTCAATCGTTGCAGAAATTCTTGATTCGTCTTTGGAAGTGTTCATGGATGACTTCTCGGTCTTTGGTAAGACATTTGATGAGTGCTTGCTACATTTGGTTGTTGTTCTTGAAAGATCTGTGAAAGTCCGACTAGTTCTATCTTGGGAAAAAAGTCACTTCATGGTGCCCAAAGGCATTTTTCTAGGCCACCAGGTTTCTAAAGATGGAATTGAAGTTGACAAGGCCAAAGTGGGCCTCATCTCTACCCTCACCATTCCTTCCACCATAAGGCATGTCCGGTCTTTCTTGGGACATGCAGGTTTCTATCACCGCTTCATCAAAGATTTTAGTAAAATCTCAAGACCTCTGTGTCACCTACTTGAAAAGGATGTTGAGTTTCATTTTGATGATAAGCGCATTGAAGCTTTCAATCATTTAAAAGAAAGACTCATTTCTGCTCTGATCATGCATCCCCCTGACTTCTCTTTGCCATTTGAGATCATGACTGATGCATCCGACATGGCCGTGGGGGCTGTGCTGGGCCAAAGAGTTGGCCGGATTCCTCATGCCATCTACTATGCGAGCAAGACTCTAGATGAAGCACAAAGAAATTACACATCTACTAAAAAAGAGTTACTTGCTGTCATCTTCGCACATGATAAATTCCGCTCATATCTTCTGCAAAACAATGTTGTGATTTATACGGATCATGTTGCGCTCAAATATCTCATGTCAAAAAAGGACTCAAAGCCAAGGTTAATAAGATGGATTCTTTTGCTGCAAGAATTCGATATAGAGATTGTAGACAAGAAGGGGGTTGAAAATAGTGTTTCCGATCATCTTTCCCGGATTGAGTACCGCTTTGATGAAACAAGTCAAATTAGACAAATAATGCCCCATGAGCAGCTCTTCCTTCTTTTGTCCATTCAACGGCCATGGTATCAACACATAGCCAATTTCTTGGCTAGTGGGAGGATACCAAGCACATGGACAAAAGAGGAGAGAAAAAGGTTGTTCACCATGGCCAAGAATTATGCGTGGGATGACCCTCATCTTTTCAAATATTGCCCCGACCAACTCATAAGAAGATGCATGCCGAAAATAGAACAACAAGGCATCCTCTCCATGTTCCATTCCAGGATATGTGGAGGTCACTTTGGAGGAAAGCGCATAGCTGCCAAGGTTCTTTAGTGTGGTTTTTATTGGACATCGTTGTTCAAAGATGCACACGAATTCTGCAAAAGATGTTTGAAGTGCCAGAAAGTAGGCACTATTTCAAAGAGAGACATGGTGCCTCTATCACCCATTCTAGTGGTGGAGGTGTTTGAAGTTTGGGGGATCGACTTCATGGGTCCTTTCCCACCATCCTTTGGATATGTCTACATTCTAGTCGCCGTGGATTACGTGTCGAAGTGGATAGAGGCTATTACAACTCGGATGAACGACTACAAGGTGGTTTGTGATTTTGTGAAATCAAATATCTTCAGTCATTTTGGCATTCCTAGAGGCATGATAAGTGACAAGGGAAGTCACTTCATCCACCGCACTTTTGAGGGATTGCTTAAAAAGCATGAGTCAGCCATCGTGTAGCCAATCTGTATCATCCTCAAACAAGTGGCCAAGTTGAGCTGGCCAATCGGGAGATAAAGCTCATCTTAGAGAAAATAGTAAGACCAGACCACAAGGATTGGTCAGTCTGTCTAAATGAAGCTTTATGGGCATACTGGACTGCATTCAAAGCCCCGATTGGCACCACACCATTCAAGCTCGTTTACGCGAAAAGCTTCCACTTACCGGTTGAAATGCAACATAAGGCGTTATGGGCTTTGATGACTATGGACCTCGATGGTGAGAATGCCAAAATGAAAAGGAAATTTCAATTAAATGTGCCATGAGGCATATGAGATGTCAAAAAGATATAAGGAAAGAACAAAATTCCTTCATGACAAGATGATTAGAAAGAAGGAGTTTGAGCCCGGGAAGTGGGTGTGGCTCTACAATTCAAAGATGAAGTTCTTTCCCGGAAAACTCTTGTCTAGATGGGAAGGACCTTATCTTGTCAAGAAAGTATACCCATCCGGAGTTGTTGTCATATGTGAAAAAGAAGGGGCGAAGGAGTTTGTCATTAATGGGAAAAGATTAAAACCTATTGTTGAAGTTGGCCCGAAAAAGGCCAATCAAAACTTTGATGTCGTTATGCTTGCGGAAGAACAATCCGATAAAGAAGAGTGCTTGGAAGAGGATGAGAAAGGAATCTACTACAAGGATGCACTAAGGATTCCAAAGAACTGATAGAGATCTGGAATCAATAAGCCCGACTGAAGGTGTAAAATTTAGCACTAGTAGGAAGCAACCCACGTGGTTTGAGATTCTCGAACCTTGCTTTTTGATACTTTTACTTTGTTTTACACAAACACACATGCACACTTGTGCTTGATAGTTTTCTTTTGAGTTTTGATGATGTGGCAGGTGCTAGACACTTGAGAGAGAAGGTATGGAAGGGAATCATGGTCATTAAGGCATATTTGTGGCCAAATAAAAAATAAAAATGAAGTTCATGTTTTTGATTCAAGAAAACCAAAGGAACACCTCCAAAACAGCCGTGGAGCTCGACCACGAGTGTGGTAAAAGCAGACAAACACGGTCGTGGCCAAAAGCCACGGTCGTGGTTTTATTACATCACTTCAGCCAAAGTTATAGAGTTTTTAGAAGAATGGCCACGGCCATGGCTACCCGACACGGTCGTGTTGAAGAGGCTTGGCCATGACCGTGGGCATCCGCCACGGTCGTGGGTTTATTCCATCAAAGTTACAGATTCTTTGCAAGAATGGCCACGGCCGTGGCCACCCGCCACAGCCGTGTTGAAGAGAAATGGCCACGACCGTAGCAATGTCAGCTTGAGGATTTCTACATCGACAACACGACCGTGTCACCTGCTACGGCCGTGCCACCACACCCTTGCCATGACCATGGCCACCTACCACAGTCGTGGCCGAGCCCGGTTCAACAAAAAAAATATGTTTTAAAACATCCAAACCTGACCCCCACCCTCATTTCTTCACCTTCAACCTCCAGAACACGGGCATGGTGACGTGAGGCGACCTAGACCTTCTCCAATATCCATCATCCACCCCAAAAAACACCTCCATTCAACCTCCAATAAACCCCAAATCGACCCCCAGCCATCTCTCTACCATTTCCACCACCTATTCTCTCCCAATCACCCCTCCATCTCCACATCCATCTCCAATCCGCCCAACAACCCCCCTCCACAAAACCTCCACCTAAACCCTTCATTTTTTGCCCAAATCCACAACAAACCACATTTCCACCATCCATACATCGCTATCCTTCCATTCCACCCACAAATCCACATCCATACCACTCTCTACATCAATATCCGAAAATCACCTCCACCTCCACAACCCACCATGAAAAAGATTGGAAAAGCCATCACCATGGGGACCAATATCCTCACTAGAGGGAAGCGGCATTCCAAAAACGCCTCCTCCAATATTTCCATGCTCTCCCATACCCCTTCACCCACCACATCCGCCTACCAATCCCTCCGCCACTCACAATCTGTGAGTGGATCCCACACCCGCTCGTCCAATAACCACCATATCACCGATGCTACATATGAGGGGGAAGAAGAAGAAGAAGAGGAGGAGTTTGAGGGAGTCGATTTGGACCACATAATCGATGAGGTCGAGCCGATGGCTGTGAAAAGAATCCAGAGATCTAAAGCGACACCGTCCTCATCCAGGCTACCGCTGAAGCCCACCCCATCCCGCCATTCGACGTCTCATGCGGCGGTGGGGCGTGGTGTGCAGCCACAACCTTCGCGGAAATTGCATCAAGATGAAGAACAATTGGCTCACTGGTACAACCTCTATACTAGTTCGGGGTCACAATCATACAGGATGGAGGAAGACAAAGAAGAAAGTGAGGAGGGAGAAATGGAGCTTGAGCCCGAGGGAGATGATGTTCTGGCCCAACTGGAGGTAGATAGAGAAAAGACCTTAGGCAAGGAACTAGTAGGAGTGTCCTTTGGTAGAGGACACATTCATAAAAAGGTTGATCTCATATACCCTGAATGCATGATAAGGTGAGTCGTTGCCACTAAGTATGGGTCTGAGAAGGTGATTGATGATCTAGGGATCAAGGCCGCAGTGGAAGAAAACTTGAAGACAATAGGGTTGTGGGATATTCTTTTCACACCCCAACCAGCCTACGTCACTTTGACCTGGGAATTTTTTGCCACTCTTGAAAGGATAAAAGTGAGAGGTTGTGATGCAATCAAATTTTCCATGATGGGCAACGTGCAAACCCTCACATTTCCTGAACTGAATGGTATTTTTGCTGCAAGTCCTGAAGAAGCCATGAAGATGGATGATGGCCTGTTAGAGAGGGAGGAAGATATTGACTATGCCTATTTCTAGAAGATGATTGTAGGCAGTGGTGTTTACGATGTAGGTAGATCAAAAACCGCTGCTATAAGCAACCCGATGATCCGCTATGTACAGAAGGTCTTGGTGAATACAATTGTGGGGAGATATAATAATCAAGGCTCCATTTCCCAAAAGGATATGTTTGTCTTGATAATGATGCACCTCAAAAAGTGCCTAGAACTTGGCATACTGTTGATTGACCATATGAAGTCTGTACCCTACAAGAGCTCAAAACCATTTATTATGGGAGGGTTTGTGACTTCGATTGCACTAGCATTAGGATATGATCTCTCTGGGTTACAAGACGCAATTGAGGCAGAATTTGTTGACCTCAACTACCTGATGCACTCGCACACTATTAAGATGAAGGAAAAAAGAATGATTTATCTCACTACTAGTGTGCCGAACTTTGAGATGGAGCTTCCATACCATGCAGTGCCACTTCCATCTGCATTGGGAGTTCTCTTTAGATTGAAGGAAAAATTATTGAAATGGCAGCAAGAACACCTACGAGAGACATATACAAGGGCAGCCACTGCCGCACATGAAGACATAATTGAATCCAATTTGCAAGGGTAGGGACAAGAGGAGGAAGAACAAAGGCAGCCCCACATGACAAGAAGGAGGGATGAAGGGACATCCCAACTTTAATAACCCTCAGGGAACACCTATGATATGTCAACCATCCAGACACACGTTTAGAGTATTCAAAATACTCAGAGTGATATGTAGCTTATCCATCAATACATATGGCAAGATCAACAATAGATGCACCATCAGATCAACCACTTGTATCAGTACCACCACAGCCAGGCTGCAAGAAACCCCGAACGGGGTGGAGACTTTTGGGGTGGTATAGATGGATATCCAGAGATGTACCCTCCACCCCAAGATTACTACTAGGGGCATTACTACCAGAGTCCTCCACCAGGCTCGGCTCCATCCTCAGCTCCTCCTCCAGATCCTCCCCAGATGCCAGATCAGCTGCCACCACAGCCATGACACTTCCCCTATCTACCCTAAGATATAATTTCATGCTGAGGATAGCATGATTCTAAAGTTTGGGGTGGGTAGGGTGGTATGCACCACCCTATCTCTCTTATTGTCATTTTGGTCCACCTTTTCCATTTAGTTTAGTTTTCTTGTTACTACTTTGTTCATTGCAATCGTGCATAGCATGTAGTTTAATTTTATGCAAATTTTGCTTAATTTTCAAAATTTTTGATCTTTTTGCTCTTCCATACCATGCATTGCATCTTCATGTAGTTTTTGTAGTTTTTTGTGCATTTTAATTAGGATCTACTGTGTTATGTTTTGAAATTCCCTAAAGTAGGTTTAGATGTGATTTAATGCAAATTGGCACCATTTTGGCCAATTTTGCCCAAACTTGAATGTTCTTTCTCTAAAAGTTTGTTTTGACTTAATCTCCACTGTTTGAAATAAAATATTTTGATCTGGTGACAAATGCATGCTGCTTTCTTAGATCTTATTGCTTTATGGTCTTGTTTGTTGACTTTTTATATGTGTAACACATCTCTTAAGTTTCTGAATGTTTTGATTGAATCATGAATTGAGCAAGCTACAAGCGCTTAAAGCCAATGGAATCACTTGGTAGAAATATGAATGTTATGTTGATTCTATCATGTGGTGTGATATCACTTGGTGAAGTGTTGAATTAGCCTTCATGCAGGGAATCTTATGTTGGAAAATACACTGATGACCCCTCTTTGATTCGACCATTCTTTCACCACCTTCATACCTCTCCGCCTCATGAAAGGATGCCAAAAGCGAACATTTCATCCGTGGACACCCTTAAAATTTTGGGGTGGCCACATCTCAACCTCCCCGCTTCACTCCATCCACTTTATGCCCTATCTACACCAAGGGCCAAGAAAATGAAAAGAAAAAGAAAAAAAAGCAAAAATGAAATAAAAGGATGCTCTTGTTTAAGAGCATTCAAATAAAGAAAAGACGAGTGTGTAAAAGCACTCCAAATCTCACCGCTATCCTTTCTTCTTCTTTCATACCCATTGAGCTAGAAAACATCAAATCTAGCTCACTTTACCCTTTCTATAGCCAAGTGGGTCATCTAGTATGGTTTGAAGCATTAGAGTAAATGTATGAAAGTGAAACAACACTCCTAGTCACCTTTGATTAACACCAACATGAAACGGTTTACCCAGAATGACATGAAGGACATATGGACAACTTGTGTTTCTATGCTTTATATTTGAAGTTTATATGCTCATTACTCAGTTCATGAATGGTTTGTGAAAGAGGAGAGGAGAGATGTGAAACACATGCACTTAGTAACTCCCAAGACCATGTATTCAATGATTATCTGTTGCTATGCATTTGTCATTTGTTTTTGTTGAAAAGAAACTGAAAAAGGAGATTGAGTTGGAGCATACTTGAGGACAAGTATGTTTTAATTTTGGGGTGGTGATGTAGCCCTATTTTAGGACTCCATCCTGTGCCATTTTGTACTTATATCACATCTAAACATGTTAGATTACAAGCTTTTGCCCCTAATATGGTTATCATTGCAAATACGTTTATGGATATTCTTTGCACTATTTTTAGGTACTTGGACCATGCTTAGATGGAAGAGAGAGAAAGAAGGAGTTCTAGGGTTCCTCCACTCATGGGGGGGGGGGGGTTATGGGTAGGGTGGCTAGATGCTCTCCATGAGGTCGGAATGCACAGGATGGGATTTTTCTTTTGATATTTATATCGTTCCTAAGCAAGTCAATCACAAAGACTAAATAGGTCGCCCGCAAGCGTACGGGGTATTGTTGTAGTATAGGTGATTGGCACGATATGTGGTCGGTCCACAGGGATTGAAGGGGCATTAGAGTTAGGTAGTGTAAGCTATGTTCCTAGTGCGGAGATTAGGGTTTGAGGGTTTTAAAAGGGTTTGATGGTTGATTATACTAATTGAACAAGTAAGAAAAGCAAGATTAAACCTAAGCTATCTTGAACAAGCAAACTAGCAAACTAAGTTAACAAGCTACCTAAGCAAGGGAAAGAGCAAGCCACACTAGACCAAACAATCAAGAAGAAATTAAGAAGCTAAGTGAACCACTAACAAGAGCAAAGGCCTAAATTAACACTAGAGAACAGCACTAAGCAATTGACTTAGTTAAGCTAAAGAAATTAAACTAGACTAGCATTAACAAGAGAGCAAAGTAGTTTGGGTTTTAACAAGTTGATTAGGGTAGGTGGGCCATTTGGGGGATGTAACATTGATATTAGTTGGGGAAGATAGTAAAACAAGCATGGTTCTCACTCCACATCTAGATTACCAAACTAAACAATAAGGCCAATGCCATTAGAATGTACCCTATACTACTAGTAGAAGACTAGGGTTAGGTGTAATTCTAATGGGATTAACCAAATCTAGGTTTCTAGGGTAAGTGATAGTGAGCAATTGAGGGTTGAGGGTAGAGATGGGAGTAGAGATGAGGGTATTTGACCTCATGCCACTAGCCACTCTAGATTTTAGAAGGCCCTAGGAAATTGCATCACTCTCTCTCACACTAGCTACTTAGATCTCACACTCACTTTTAGGAGGGGAGATGTATATGTAGGAACAAAGGGGGCTAGCTAGGGATCCACTAATTGGACCTAGGAGCCATTCCTAAGATTTCAACATATACTCCAAATCCTCCTAGAAGCTAAGTGTCATCAAACATCTCAAAGCAAGAAATTCATGTAAAGAGCACAAACCACATGCAATAAAATAGGAAAAGAGATAGAAGGAAGAGGCAATCATCATAGATATAAATTGAGTCCATTACAAGCAACGTTTCCCCAACATAGTATCAAAGTTACATTTTAACCCCAAACAACCCACCACAAGGGGCTTAGCTACACATAGTCAAAGAAAGAGTAAAAGAAAGGGGAAGAAGAGGTAGAAACGCCATGGAGCTTGGTGTAGTAGCCTTCTTCTCCACCTCCAAGCTGTTGTGTACGACCTCCCTCCTCCAAGGGTGCAGGGGAGCATGAAAATATGGGGGGTTATGGGTGAAAACCTAGAAAACTAGGTTTCCAAGGTGGAATGAGGGTGGAATTGGTGGATGTTGAGCTAGAATGTTAAGGGATTGCACTAGGAGCTCAAGGAAGGAAGGTGGAAGCTTGGAGCAGCTATAGGGGAGGCTAGCCTTTGTGCCCCAGCCGCCACCTATGTATATATAGGTGGTGGGGAGGCACTAGGGTAAGTAGGGCTAGTTTAGGAAAAACAGTGTGAAAGTTTGGTAGAGTTGGTGGGTCACCACATCCGTGTTGGTGTGCCACAGCCATGGTGAGGGTAGGATGGCACGGTCGTGGGGTGGGAATACGGTCGTGGTATGGAGTAGGTGTGGATATGCTAAGTATAGTGGTGGCCACGGCCATGGCGGGTGAGAGGCACCACGACCGTGTTGGGTAACACGACCGTTTTGGAGGAGGGAGATGTGATTGTGGAGCAGCAACACGGTTGTTTTGTTCTTCATCAACAATGGTCATGGCGGAGGGCCACGGTCGTGGTGATTTGGGGGTGACTCCCTGTTGAAACTTTGCAATAAATGCACGACCGTGGCGGGTGGCTACGACCGTCTTCAGTTCTCTTGGCCACGGTCGTGTTGTGTGACCACGACCGTGGCCCTTGGGATGCAAATTCACTATTGTCCCTGTTGGTTCTTCACAATAAACGCATGACCATGGGGGTATTCCCACATTCGTTTTGTGGTCTGCATCATTCAAGTGTCCTTCAAGCTTGATCATTCTTGGATGTCTTTGCTTCGTGATGACCGTTGGCCATTGGAGGTAGGTTGAGGGAGGTTTTGGGGTCTTCTTTGGACCCCCCCATGAGTGGAGGAACCCTAGAACTCCTTCTTTCTGTCTCTTTCATCTAAGCATGGTTCAAGTACCTGAAAATAGTGCAAAGAACATCCATAAGCGTATTTTCAATGATAACCACATTAGGGGAAAAAGCTTGTAATCTAACATGTTTAGATGTGATTTAAGTACAAAATGGCACATGATGGAGCCCTAAAATAAGGCTACATCACCACCCCAAACTTAAAACATACTTGTCCTCAAGTACGCTCCAACTCATTCTCCTTTTTTAGTTTCTTTTCAACAAAAACAAATGACAAATGCATAGCAACATATACTTATTGAATACATGGTCTTGGGAGTCACTAAGTGCATGTGTTTCACATCTGTCCTCTCCTCTTTCACAAACCATTCATGAACTGAGCACTGAGCATATAAACTTCAAATATAAAGCATAGAAACACAAGTTGTCCATATGTCCTTCATGTCCTTCCGGGGAAACCGTTTCATGTTGGTGTTAATCAAAGGTGACTAGGAGTGTTGTTTCACTTTCATGCATTTACTCTTATGGTTCAAACCACACTAGATGACCCACTTGGCTGTAGAAAGGGTAAAGTGAGCTAGATTTGATGTTTTCTAGCTCAATGGGTATGAAAGAATAAGAAAGGATTGCGGTGAGATTTGGAGTTCTTTTACACACACATCTTTTCTTTATTTGAATGCTCTTAAACAGGAGCATCCTTTTATTTCATTTTTGCATTTTCTTTTTCTTTTCATTTTCTTTTCCCTTGGTGTAGATAGGGCATAAAGTGGATGGAGTGAAGTGGGGAGGTTGAGATGTGGCCACCCCAAACTTTTGTGGGTGGCCACGACTGATATGTGCGCTTTTGGCATATTTTCATGAGGCAGAGAGGTATGAAGGTGGTGAAAGAATGGTCGGATCATAGAGGGGTCATCAGTGTACTTTTTAACATAAGATTCCCTACATGAAGGCTAATTCAACACTTCACCAAGTGATATCACACCACATGATAGAATCAACATAACATTCATATTTCTACCAAGTGATTCCATAGGCTTTAAGTGCTTGTAGCTTGCTCGATTCATGATTCAACCAAAACATTCACAAACTTAAGAGATGTGGTGCACATGTTAAAAGTCAACAAACAAGACCATATAGCAATAAGATTTAAGAAAGTAGCATGCATTTGTCACATGATTAAAACATTTCATTTCAAATCGTGGAGATTAGGTCAAAACATACTTTTAGAGAAAGAACATTCAAGTTTGGACAAAATTGGCCAAAATGGTGCCGATTTGCACTAAATCACATCTAAACCTACTTTAGGGAATTTCAAAACATAAAGTAGCAAATCCTAATTACAATGCATAAGAAACTACAAAAATTACATGAAGATGCAATGCTTGGTATGGAAGAGAAAAAAGATCAAATTTTTTGAAAATTAAACAAAAATTGCATGAAACTAAACTACATGCTATGCAAGATTGCAAGCAGACACACCAGGTCAGGGTAAACAAGTATGAAATGTCAGTCAAACTGTTTGACCATGTAACATACCAGAAATAGAATTCTACCCTAATAGTTTTACCCTTTTTGACTTAGCCAAACAAGGATAAGCTAATACATGTAATTAAGGTAATACAAAATACTTTGTGCTTAATAATAACTCATTTGAAGGATAATAAGAAAATAAATCCCAATATATATAAAGGAGATGATAAATGTAATAATTGGAGATAATATGGAATATTTTGGATAAAAGAAGATAATGAGGAATATATTGTTCCAAAAATCCTAAATAGAAACACAAGAAGATAATTTGAATATCAATTTCGTTTTTTTTTACTTAAAAGAAACTTAAGGGCCAAGTATCACCTAATTTGGAAGATAAAAGCGTATATTAAAGTCTTTATTAAAAGAAAATAGGAGATAAGCCAATAAGGTGAAATAAAATATCTAATGTTCTCAAATTGGAAAACTAACTCAAAATATATAATCTAAATATCAAAATTAGTCTATGTGTAAATTTGTATTTAATTTGGTCGATCTTAAATATTTTATTTAATTCAGGAGAGAGAAAATGCTTTAAAGACCAGAAATATTAAATATATGTTGAAAAAAATTAATTAATGCCAAAATCGGGTTCCACACGTTTATTATTGCTTATATGCCAAGTTTTATATTTTTAGAAGGTTTCTAGATGCCTCTAATAAATTAAAAGGATAAAATAAGTGATAAAATTTAAATGAATTAAATAAAATAATAAAACTCTTTAAAAAATATAAAAATGTGAAATTCGTGTTCTACATGATAAAAGAGACCTTTGGATGAATTTTGAATCAATGTGGAAGATATTTGATGAGAAGATAAATTTCCGAGAGGGAAAGTGTGCAAAACTTTCAACTCATTATTTAGAATAATAAACAACTTAAAAAAATGGAAAGAATGACAAGTTCGTGTCCAACATACTTTATATGACTTGTGGGTCAAGTTTTGTAATTTTTGGATAATCATAGTCATTAATGAAGGAGGAAAGAGAAAGTGAGTTTTAATTATTTAACCTATCAAACTTTTCCAAAAGGCAGACATAACTCCATATTTGGTTTCTACGCGTCAAAATAAGTCAGAATATAAAATTTGGTAATTTTTGGATAACATTTGGGCCCTCCAAATGAGGAGAGAGAAAAATATTTAAATGAATATGCCTTTTAGTCGATTTTCCATAGGAATCAAATAAACAACTGTATGTTGGCACTAAATCTCGGCCGTTGGATCACGATCTGACGATCCGCGGATCTTCTTCTTCCTCGATCCGTTTTGGGAAACATGTTGCTTGGTTGGCAAATTTCAAATCCAAATATCTCGAGTTTTACTCAATGAAATTCAATGATTTTTGATCGTACGAATTCCTTGTGAGAATCCACACGACATTATCCCAAAACTACTGGGTTTTGGTGGAGATTCGAGAAACGCCCAACTTGGGCGCCGCCTCTCTCTACCCCCACCTTGCTAAACCCTAGCATAGGTCATCTTGCCTATATATATACCTACCCCATGGACCGCCATCACATTAACAACTCGACCACACTATGAATTTCGTGTTTCGTGGACGATTGGACCTCCACCTAGCTGTCGAAGACCTTCAGTTTCTGGCACCCCTCGCGCTCTGTCCCCTTCGCCTTTGGTCCAATTAACAGCCCCAACAGGTCAGACTTCTCCTCCTCTTTCCCACGGACTTGTTGTTTTTGTGTTTGGTCGAGATTTGGGATTTTCGGCAAAGTTGGCCGGCCGCAGCCTACTACTTCGAGCAGCAATGGTGCGAGGCTGAGGAAGGGGATGATCCCCGTTCGATTTATGGTTTTACCCCCACCACTTCCTTTGTTTCTTGTGCATCGCGCAATGGGCAACACGGTCTTTTCGCTATTCTTTGACCGGGGCTTTTGACCAGCCAGTTTCCCGCGGGGCCGGCCTCCCATTGGGCCAGGTTAGCAGCACGGGGCCCACTCTCCTCTTCTCTTCTCTTTTGCCAACTAATTCGCTGACGTGTAATTTCGTGATTGGTCGGTGATCAAAAAAATTATAAATAATTATCAGATGATTAGAAAATTATGGAAAAATATTCGTTGGAATCATAAAAAAAGATCTAACTAATGGTATATGTTTTGATAACTGAGTCTAAAGTTTAATGATGGGTGTTTCAATGGATCTAATTAAGGATGAATTAACTTGTAAAAATCATAACTAATTATATATAAGTTAGAAAAATATAATAAAATATGTTTTAGACTCGTAATAACATAAACTAAGATATGAAACCATTTTCATAACCTAATTCACATATATATAAAAAGATGGTTTTTAGGGTTGGTTAAGGATTATGAAATTGACAAGAAATATGTATATGTGTTTAATAGGCCTTTGGTGACCTACACTTGGATTTAGGAGTTCTTTGCAACTTGGACTCTAATTTGAGGTATGTTGTATCCTCTATTCATCCATATTGAGCAATTCACCTACTTTATCATTCTTTTGAATTTTGCCTACACAAAATGTCTTATCTCTTGTTATCATGGTTCATGTGAGCTATCTTACTTGTTATGTAATCGGATATTCTCTTGATATATATCTTGTGCCTTGGTGCATGTTGGTCTCTATATTTACATGCAATGTGATTCAGTAGCACTAGAGTAGTATAAATTACTTTGGTTTTGGGGTTGTAATCCCCTATTGTTTATTATTTAGTAAGGAGGGTGGCAGTATACCACTTCTCTATACCAGAGTGTGGCAGTAATCCATACTCAACTTTATATATTTGGGAGATTGGCAGTATTCCTTTCTCTATCAGGTTCAAGTTTGTGCTTGGCCGCCTTTGTGTTTATATTTTTCTAGGGCTATTTTTATCTCACATGCATGCATGTTGATGATGTTGTGGGGTGTGTGCCCTACTACCTTCTTATGTGCCAGTATTGCACAATCTTATTTGTTTCGTTTATGGCAAGTATCCTCTTTTATCAAGATATGATGTTCTTCTCTTTTATGCATGTGTGGGTAGTCCTTATTTCTTGCATGGGAAACCTTTACATTTGATGTCATTTATATCCTTATATTGCTCAAAGTTTCCTTTAGCATATACATTCTAGCTTTTTGCTGATGTATTTCTTTTCTTCTTCTCTTTTGTGGGGTATGCTTCCAACCCCAGGTTTGACTAAGGAAGGGCAAACTTCAACATCAACCTTGTAGCTGATCTTTGGGAGACTTGAAGAGGTGGTTAGATGACCCTCGGCTTGGTCTTTGGATTTTATGTTTAGTTTTCCTTTGGATACCTATATGTAGTGAAGTGTTGTATCATGTTATCAAGCTTTGTAAATTGTCAGATAATATTTCTTTTCCACTGCTACTCTTTGTGTAATGATACTTTCATGTTGAATTAATTGATCTCCATCCCTTTAGTGAAATTTTTTATGTGGTGTTTGGTTCAAGGGATGAAGTCTTTTCTTTCTAGTAGAGGAGTGGTTTCACTTCTTTATAGCATGGTATCAGAGCCACTAGCAGACGATTATCTAACTATTTCAAACTCGTCTCCCTTAGGATGTTTACCTTTGTCTTAGGTTTCTTATACCTAGTATCCTTGCCTTGTGCAAGAAACCTTATGACTTTTGGGTGATCATGTAGGGTTGATAGGTTAGAGACATGAGGACCTAAAACTCAGCCCTAGATGGTATGACTTCTAGATGGATAAATGAGAAACATAAAACTCAAAAACTTTCATAACTAAAAGATATGTGGGTAGTCTTAATACCTTGATGATGATTAGTTTGACTTGAGATGAACCCTTTTAAGGGGTGGTGGATAAGTTTTCTTATGGATGTTTTGATTTCGAGGACGAAATCCCTTTATGGGTGGTGTGCTGTAACATACCAAAAATAGAATTCTACCCTAATAGTTTTACCCTTTTTGACTTAGCCAACCAAGGATAAGGGAATACAAAATACTTTGTGCTTAATAATAACTCATTTGGAGGATAATAAGAAAATAAATCCCAATATATATATAAAGGAGATGATAAATGTAATAATTGGAGATAATATGAAATATTTTGGATAAAAGAAGATAATGAGGAATATATTGTTCTAAAAATCCTAAATAGAAACCCAAGAAGATAATTTGGATATCAATTTCGTTTTTTTTGACTTAAAAGAAACTTAAGGGCCAAGTATCACCTAATTTGGAAGATAAAAGCATATATTAAAGTCTTTATTAAAAGAAAATAGGAGATAAGCCAATAAGGTGAAATAAAATACCTAATGTTCTCAAATTGGAAATCTAACTCAAAATTCATAATCTACATATCAAAATTAGTCTATATGTAAATTTGTATTTAATTTGGTCGATGTTAAATATTTTATTTTATTCAGGAGAGAGAAAATGTTTTAAAGACCAAAAATATTAAATATATGTTGAAAAAAATTAATTAATGCCAAAATCGTGTTACACACGTTTATTATTGCTTATAGGCCAAGTTCTATATTTTTATAAGGTTTCTAGATGCCTCTAATAAATTAAAAGGATAAAATAAGTGATAAAATTGAAATGAATTAAATAAAATAATAAACTCTTTAAAAAATATAAAAATGCCAAATTCGTGTTCTACATGTTAAAATAGACCTTTGGATGAATTTTGAATCAATTTGAAAGATATTTGACGAGAAGATAAATTTAGGAGAGAGAAAGTGTGCAAAACTTTCAACTCATTATTTAAAATAATAAACAACTTCAAAAAATGGAAAGAATGACAAATTCGTGTCCAACATACTTTATATGACTTGTGGGTCAAGTTTTGTAATTTTTGGATAATCATAGAGTCATTAATGAAGGAGGAAAGTGAAAGTGATTTTTAATTATTTAACCTAACAAACTTTTCCAAACGTAAAAAGTAACTCCATATTTGGTTTCTATGCGTCAAAATAAGTCAGAATATAAAATTTTGGAATTTTTTGGATAACGTTTGGGCCTCCAAATGAGGAGAGAGAAAAACATTTAAACGAATATGCCTTTTAGTCGATTTTGTATAGGAATGAAATAAACAACTGTATGTTGGCGCTAAATCTCGGCCGTTGGATTGCGATCTGATGATCCGTGGATCTTCTTCTTCCTCGATCCGGTTTGGGAAACAGGTTGCTTGGTTGGAAATTTTCAAATCCAAATATCTCGAGTTTTACTCAATGAAATTCAATGATTTTTTATCCTACGAATTCCTTGCGAGAATCCGCACCACATTATCCCAAAATTTTTGAGTTTTGGCAGAGATTCCAGAAACACCCAACTTGGGCGCCGCCTCTCTCTACCCCCACCTTGCTAAACCCTAACATAGGTCATCTTTCCTATATATATACTTACCCCATGGACCGCCATCACATTAGCAACTCGACCACACTATTAATTTCGCGTTTTGTGGACAATTGGACCTCCACCTAGCTGCCGAAGACCTTCAGTTTGTGGTGCCCCTCGCGCTTTGTCCCCTTCGCCTTTGGTCCAATTAACAGCCCCAACAGGTCCGACTTCTCCTCCTCTTTCCCCCAATCTTGTTGTTTTTGTGTTTGGTCAAGATTTGGGATTTTCCCCAAAGTTGGTCGGCCGCAGCCTGCTGCTTCGAGCAGCAATGGCGCGGGGCTGAGGAAGGGGATGATCCCCGTTCGATTTAGGGTTTTACCCCCATCACTTCCTTTGTTTCTTGTGCATCGCGAAATGGGAAACGCGGTCTTTTCACTGTGCTTTGACTGGGGCTTTTGAC
Organism: Alisma plantago-aquatica; assembly: GCA_963693085.1. Classification (NCBI taxonomy): domain Eukaryota; kingdom Viridiplantae; phylum Streptophyta; class Magnoliopsida; order Alismatales; family Alismataceae; genus Alisma; species Alisma plantago-aquatica. The sequence goes on from OY856413.1 coordinate 778,935,028, forward strand.
AAGCTAGTTGGGCACGGGGTCGGCCGCCCATTGGGCCAGGTTAGCAGCACGGGGCCCACTCTCCTCTTCTCCTCTTTTGCCCACTGATTCGTTGACGTGTAATTTCGTGATTGGTCGGTGATCGAAAAATTTATAACTAATTATCACATGATCAGAAAATTATGGAAAAATATTCGTTGGAATAAGAAAAATAAGATCTAACTAATGATATATGTTTTGATAACTGAATCTAAAGTTTAATAATGGGTGTTTCAGGGGATCTAATTAAGGATTAATTAACTTGTAAAAATCATAACTAATTATATATAAGTCAGAAAAATATAACAAAATATGTTTTAGACTCGTAATAACATAACCTAAAATATGGAATAGTTTTCATAACCTAATTCACACATATAAAAAGATGGTTTTTAGGGTTGGTTAAGGCTTATGAAATTGATATGAAATATGTATATGTGTTTAATAGGCCTTTGATGACCTAGACTTGGATTTAGGAGTGCTTTGCAGTTTGGAATCTGATTTGAGGTATGTTGTATCCTCTATTCATCCATATTGAGCAATTCACCTACTTTATCATTCTTTTGAATTTTGGCCTACACAAAATGTCTTATCTCTTATTATCATGGTTCATGTGAACTATCTTACTTGTTATGTACTCAGATATTCTCTTGATATCTATCTTGTGCCTTGGTGCATGTTGGTCTCTTATAGAGATATGTGCCACTTTGAAGTGGATGTTATATGTTTGCGTTGTCCATTGTGTGATGGCAACCTTTGTTTCATCTTCTAACTAAACTATTTACTTGTCTCTATATTTACATGCAATGTGATTCAGTAGCACTAGAGTAGTGTAAATTACTTTGGTTTTGGGGCTGTAATCCCCTATTGTTTATTATTTAGTAAGGAGGGTGGCAGTATACCACTTCTCTATACTAGAGTGTGGCAGTAATCCATACTCAACTTTATATATTTGGGAGATTGGCAGTATTCCTTTCTCTATCAGGTTCAAGTTTGTGCTTGGCCGCCTTTGTGTTTATATTGTTCTAGGGCTATGTTTATCTCACATGCATGTAGGTTGATGATGTTGTGGGGTGTGTGCCCTACTTCCTTCTTATGTGCCAGTATTGCACAATCTTATTTGTTTTGTTTATGGCAAGTATCCTCTTTTATCAAGATTTGATGTTCTTCTCTTTTATGCCCATGTGGGTAGTCCTTATCTCTTGCATGGGAAGCCTTTACATTTGATGTCCTTTATATCCTTATATTGCTCAAAGTATCCTTTAGCATACACATACCAACTTTTTGCTGATGTATTTCTTTTCTTTTTCTCTTTTGTGGGGTATGCTTCCAACCCCAAGTTTGACTAAGGAAGGGCAAACTTCAACATCAACCTTGTAGCTGATCTTTGGGAGACTTGAAGAAGTGGTTAGATGACACTCGGATTGGTCTTTGGCTTTTATGTTTAGTTTTCCTTTAGATACCTATATGTAGTGAAGTGTTGTATCATGTTATGAAGCTTTGTAAATTGTTAGATAATATTTCTTTTTCGCTGCTACTCTTTGTGTAATGTACTTTCATGTTGAATGAATTGATCTCCATCCCTTTGGCAAAAAAAATTATGTGGTGTTTGGTTCAAGGGATGAAGTCTTTTCTTTCTAGTAGAGGAGTGGTTTCATTTCTTTACACATCATCTTGCAAAAATTTAGCATAAGGCACATAGAGAAAAATGCGGTGAGAGAAGGGTTTACCGCCCTACCACCCCAAACTTTTAAATCATGCTGCCCTCGGCATAAAATATAAGTTTAGACTAGTAGGGTAAAAGGCGTGGGGTCGCGAAAGACAACTGCCAAGAGCTGGAGTGGTCAATGTAACACTAGGTGAGCAGGACAAGGCCACCTATTGATTTGCAATCTCTTTTTCCATTTTGACCTCCTCTTTGACTAAACCTTTTTTGCATCATCTTTTCTTCTTTATACCTGTGCTAACATGATTCGCAAACATAAAAACAATAAATTATAGTGTGTGTGTGTGTTTCTTGGAAACCAAAAGAGAATATGATAAAACAAGGTTCGAGAATCTCAAACCACGTGGGTTGCCTCCCACTAGCGCTAAATTTATAGCCTTCAGCTGGGCTTGTTACTCTTTTCACTAAGTATCGACACCCACAGTGTCCTCCTTTTCCTCTATAGTGATCCTATCCAGCATTCTGACGACATGTGCTTCATCCCATGGAGTGTGCATCGAGCGGAAGTATGGACTTGATCTCCACAACTCTAGGGGATCATAATATCATAGACTCTCACCAAAGTCTTCATTACCTAGCTTGTCCCTCTCCTCTTCAATAAATATAAAGAAATCGAATTTTCTCCTCTTATAGGTGACTGTCATAGTGCTCGTACACACATTGATTTCTGCACCCGCAGTGGACAAGTAGGGCCTCCCCAATATGAGGTATTCTTTCCCATCAATCGGTTTAGAATCCACTATCAGAAAGTCGGTCACATATGCAACGTTTATCCTTTCATCCATTGATACTATTGCATTTTGCAGTATTCCCAAGGGTTTCCTTTTGGTTCCATCACCTAAGACAAGGACACAATCCACCGGTTCCATTTTATTTAGGCCCAGAAATAGATGCATGCTACATGGCATGATGCTTGTCCATGCACCTAAGTCAAGGAGGGAGTGCTCGATGGGTTGTGTACCAATGTAGCATGTGATGAGAGGCACTCCCGGATCGTCTCTCTTTTCTGGAAAGCCCAGCTCAAAGATGAAGTTAATGGATTTGGAAGCACCGATTTCCTTGGTCGGTAGTAGCACTAGTTTTCTCTTCCCCGTGCACACATCTGTCACCAACGAAAAGAATGATGTGATGGCTGTCGTCCCTCGCTTCAAGGGTCCCAGGAGATCCATGATACTGCTGCCCTTTTCTTGGGTAGATAGACCTTCATGGAATTGCTTCTCGACTACATCGATTGTTTCTGCAACACTCATTTGACCTTGAGGAGGGACGATGGTGATCCTTGTCTCATGAGAAGGTTTTGACTCCCATAAAGGTATTGCTTCAAGCACTGCTATGTCAATGTCCTGTGAAGCAACAAACATGACCTTGTCACAAGTAGCCGGATGAGCCACATCTATTGCAATTTCACTATTCTCAAGAGAGGGTGGGACAAGTGAGAGTGCTTCTACATTCGCGTCAGGAGCAGTAGAAATTTGGGTGCACTTAGCATTCTTTCGCAGTGCTTGGATGGCAGATTCTTCGGAGCTTTTGTTATCTTTGCGAGACCCCTCTAGTATCAGGCTTTTGTCATCAACCTCGGTCATTTTCTTTCCCCTTTTCTCAAGATTTTGAGAATCTTTTTCTCCCCATATGATAGATACCATGTTCACTTGTTCATGGGAAGAAGAAGGGGTTTGTGAAGATGAAGGTGGTGGTGGTCTTTGATGGGTGGAGTTAGGATTTTGGAGTATGCAAGTTGGTTGTTGGGGAGGCTGTTGTGGGGGTGGTGGTTGATAGGTATGTGAATGTGGTGGGGGGATCTTGGTAGTTAAGCAGGGGTTGGTGAGGTGGCAGAGCATATGGGTGTGGTGGTCCTTGATATTGTAGGGGTGAAGTTTCTTAGTCTCATGGTGGGATGTATGCGGCTTGAGTGGCATGCACATAACCACCATCGTTGCTTGGATTTATCATGGGTTGAGACGGAAGTTTCCCCTTTTCACGGTGAGCAAGTGAGATGGAGATTTGATCAATTCTTTGTTCAAGGCATCTAATATTTTTCCCTTAAGAGGACACTTCTCTCTTTATCTCATTTAAGTTCCTCAACCTCCCGAGTACCTCATCTTCAAATTTAGAGTTGTACCATGGACTCGGCTACCCTTGCCCTTGTCCATCCTCATTTTGTTGTTTCCAAGAAAAGTTCAGATGGTTCCTCCACTCGGGAGTGTAGGAGTTGGACATGGGGCCTTGATTGTCGTGGCCACCAAAGGAGTGAAAAGCATTCACTTCCTCATCCATAGAGTCAACTGCCATAGCAGGTTGGCTTGAAGAGCCACCGACTTGATTCTTCATCATTGTCATCATGTCTGCCATCATTTTCATCATGTCGGGGTCGGTAGCATTGCAGGTTGGAGCCATGGAGGAAGGTGGAGGAGTGTAGCTCCGGCCGCTATGCCCCCCTTTTGTAGAAGTATGATAGCATGAGTTTTTGGCGAGATGTTCGAATAAGGGCCATGATTCTTCGGGCGACATCGCCATGAAAGTACCTCCGTAGGAAGAATCCACATTGTTTTGGCTTTGCTCTTCAAGCCCAGTGTAAAATGCTTGAACGAGTTGCCATGAGGGTACTTCATGATGAGGACAGTCTCGAAGCATCTTTTGGAACCTCTCCCATGCCTCGTGGAAGGGTTCGTTTTCCTTCTGAGCAAACGAAGTGATGCACCTCCTCATGTAGGATGTCTTTGCAATAGGAAAGAACTTCTTGAGGAATTCGTTTTTAACTTCGTTCCATGAGACGAGCTCCGGCTTTGACACGTACCACTCTTTAGCTCTCTCTTTGAGGGAGAAAGGAAAGAGTGTCCTCCTCATGGAGTCATTAGTGGTGGCGGGGGTGCGAAAGGTTGAGCACGTCTCAAGGAACGCATCGATGTGGTGATAAGGGTTCTCATTCTCCATCCCATAGTAGGTAGGGAGGAGTCCAAGGAGTGCAGGAAGGATGGAGAACTATTGACCCGGCATCTGGTCAACCAAGGTGGCAATGGGGGAGTTGTAGTTCCCCGATGTGAAGTATTCGTGGAGCGGGCGATGTGGCGGTGGAGGTTGAGCATCCAATTGCGGGTTGTTTTCAGCCATCTCGGCTTCTATGTGCTGATTGCGGCGAGCTTGGCGCCTCCTTCTACCAATCTCGAGGTCGTACACCACCACGTTAGTGTAAGTAGAACGTGTGCTGCGCATGCACAACTGTCACCTGAGCAAGACACAAACAAACAACAAGAAACCAAGTTAGCAAACCAAGATGCAAAAGTAACACAAAGAATAAATAATAGCAATGGTGAGGGAAAAGGAAAGGCTAAGCTACACTATCTAACTAGGCTTTCTGGCGCCGTTGCCAGGGAATGAGGCACTCAGCCTAGTTAGATAGTGTAGCTTAGCCTTTCCTTTTACCCTCACCATTGCTATTATTTATTCTTTGTGTTACTTTTCAATCTTGGTTTGCTAACTTGGTTTCTTGTTGTTTGTTTGTGTCTTGCACATGTGACAGTTGTGCATGCACATCACGCATTCTACTTGCACCGACTTGGTGGTGTACGACCCTAAGATTGGTAGAAGGAGGCGCCAAGATCACCGCAACCAGCACAGAAAGGCCGAGACGGCTGAAAACAACCCGCAACCGGATGATCCCTCTCCACCGCCTCATCGCCCACTCCACGAATACTTCACACCAGGGAACTACAACTCCCCCATCACCACCTTGGTCGACCAAATGCCAGGTCAACAATTCTCCATTCTTCCTGCACTCCTTAGACTCCTCCCTACCTACTACGGGATGGAGAATGAGAACCCCTATCACCACATTGACTCTTTCCTTGAGACAAGCTCAACCTTCTGCACCCCTGCCGCCACTGACGATTCCATCTGGAGGACTCTCTTTCCTTTCTCCCTCAAAGAGAAAGATACAGAGTGGTACGTGTCAAGTCCAAAGCTGGTCACATGGAGTGAAGTTAAGAATGAATTCCTCAAGAAGTTCTTTCCTATTGCAAAGCTATCTTACATGAGGAGGTGCATCACATATTTTGCTCAGAAGGAAAGTGAACCCTTCTACGAGGCGTGGGAGAGGTTCCAAAAGCTGCTCTGAGACTATCCTCACCATGAAGTACCCATGTGGCAACTCGTTCAAGCATTCTACACTAAGCTTGAGCAGCAAAGCCAAAACAATGTGGACTCTTCCTGCGGATGTACTTTCATGGTGAAGCTGCCTGAAGAATCATGGCCATTGTTCAAACATCTTGCTGAAAACTCTCGCCACCGCGCTTCGACTAAAGGGGGGCATTGCGGCTGAAACTACACTCCTTCACCTTCCCCCGTGGCTCCAACCCGCAATGCTACCGATCTCGACATGATGAAAATGATGGCGGACATGATGAAGATGATGAAGGATCAAACTGGTGGCTGTTCTAGCCAACCCGCTATGGCAATCGACTCTGTAGATGAGGAAGTGAATGTTGTACACTCCTTTGGTGGAGGCAACAACCAAGGCCCCATGTCCAACTCCTACACTCCCGAGTGGAGGAACCATCTGAACTTTTCTTGGAAACAACAAAATGAGGATGGACAAGGGCAAGGGCAGATAATGCCAAAGTACAACTCTAAATTTGAAGATGAGGTACTTCGGATATTGAGGAACTTGGATGAGGTAAAGAGAGAAGTGTCCTCTCAAGGGAAGAATATTAGCCACTTGGAACAAAGACTTGATCAAATTTCCATCTCACTTGCTTGCCGCAAAGAGGGGAGACTTCCGTCGCAACCCATGATAACTCCAAACAACGATAGTGGTTATGTGAATTCTAATCAAGCCACATATGTCCCACCATGAGGCCAAGCACCCTCACTCCTAAAATATCAAGGACCACCACATTCATATGCTCTACCACCTCACCAACCCCCACTTAACTACCAATATCCCCCACCACCTTCACATACCTATCAACCACCACCTACACAACAACCTCCCTAACAACTAACTTGCATACTCTAAAATCATAACTCCACCCATCGAAGACTACCACCACCTTCGTCTTCACAAGCCCCTCCTTCTCCCCATGAACACGTGAGTATGGTGTCTATCATATGGGGAGATAAAGCTGAAGGAGAGTGATTGAGGTGGATGACAATAGCTCAACGCTAGAAGGGTCTAGCAAAGATCACAAAAGATCTAGAGAATTTACCACTCAAACACTACCAAAGGATGTTAAGTGCACCCAAATTTCTACTGCTCCCGGCACAAAGTAGAGGCGCCCTCACTAGCCCCACCATCTCTTGGGAAAATTGAAATAGCAATAGATAGGGCTCATCTGGCAGTTTGTGACAAGGCCATGTCCATTGCTTCACATACCATTGACATAGCAGTGCTTGAAGACATACCTTTATGGGAGCCTAAACCTTTTCATGAGATGAGTATCACCATCATCCCTCATCAAGTTTGAACCAGTGCTGTGGAGATATTTGATGAAGTCGGGAAGCAATTCCATGAAGGTCCGGCTCTCCAAGAAAAGGGCAGCAGTATCATGAATCTCTTGGGAAACTTGAAGCGAGAAAAGATGGGCATCACATCATTCTTTTCATTAGTGAAGGATGTGTGCACGGGGAGGAAAAAGTTAGTGCTACTACCAACCAAGGAGATTGTTGCTTCAAAGTTTGTGAACTTCATCTATGACATTGGCTTCCCCAAAAAGAGAGGCAATCCGGGAGTTCCTCTGATTACCTGCTACATTGGTACACAACCCATTGTGCACGCCCTCCTTGACTTAGGTGCAGGGACAAGCCTCATGCCATGGAGCATGTATCTGCGGCTTGGCCTAAACAAAATGAAACCCATGGAGTATGCTATTATCTTAGGTGACGGACCCAAGAGGAAGTCTATGGGAATAATGTGAAATACAATAGTGTTGATGGATGGAAGAGTAAACATTGCTTATGTGACTGATTCCCTGATAGTGGACACTGCACCTATTGATGGAGAAGAGTACCTCATATTGGGTAGATGCTTCTTATCCACCGTGGGTGCTGAAATCAATATTTGCACGGGCACACTAATGGTTACCTATGAGAGGAGAAAGTTCGACTTCTTCATATTCACTGAAGAAGAGAGGGACAAGCTGGGCAATGAAGACTTCGGCGAGAGTCTGTGCTATCGTGATCCCCTAGAGTTGTGGAAATCGAGCCCATACTTCCATTAAATGTACACTCCATGGGATGAAGCACATGTCATCAAAACGCTTGATAGGATCACCATGGAAGAGAAGGAGGACACCGTGGGTGTCGATACTTAGTGAAAAGAGCAACAAGCCCAGCTGAAGGCTGTAAATTTAGCGCTAGTGGGAGGCAACCCACATGGTTTGAGATTCTCGAACCTTATTTTATCATACTCTCTTTTAGTTTCCAAGAAACACACACACACACACACTATACTTGATTGTTTTTCTGTTTGCGAATCATGTTAGCACATGTATAAGGAAGAAAAGATGATGCAAAAAGGGTTTAGCTAAAGCGGAGGTCAAAATAGAAGAAGAGATTACAAATCAATAGGTGGCCCTGTCCTGCTCGCCTAGTGTTACATTGATCACTCCATCTTGTTGGTTGTCTTTCGCGACCCCATGCCTTTTACCCTATTAGTCTAAACTTCTATTTTATGCTGAGGGCAACATGATTTAAAAGTTTGGGGTGGTAGGGCGGTAAACCCTTCTCTCACCACATTTTTCTCTATGTGCCTTGTGCTAAATTTTTGCAAGATGATCAAACAGTTTGACTGACATTTCATACTTGTTTACCCTGACCTGGTTTGTCTGCTTGCATTCACTAGTAAAAATTGGGCCATTATTCACGAGTGAGTCCTGTCACAAACCCCCTCTCTACAGGCCCTCATGAATAGGGACGGTTGTGAGTCTGGCCCTCACAAAAGGTACGTGAAGAGAACTCACGTGACAAATACCACCGGCCCTCACGAATACAATTGGCCCGGACTAACTGACCCTCAAGAATGTTATATTGAGGGACTATTTAGCCTTCATAAATACATTTTTGAGGGACTATTTAGCCTTCATAAATACATTTTTTAGGGCATGTTTATACATTTTTGAGGGACTTGATGGTCCTGGAGAATATATTTTTGAAGGGCTAATGTCTTCATTAATATTATTTTTGAGGGGCTATGTGATTGTCATCAATGCAATTGTGATGGCCAATCTGGATCTCATTTTTGAGGGATTAAAGACCTTCATTAATATATTAATTTTTGAGGGATTACTGTAAATGATTTGGTTATTTATTTATTGAATGATTTGTTGAATGTTAATTAAATTTAAATGAAAACTTTGTATATATAACCTCAATGAATATTTTTATAAGAGTCACATGACATCACAAGAAGTTTCAACACCAAAATGACACATAAAAATGTTAAATCACCTCAAACCAATTTCTATTAATGAAGCAAAATATTATCCATACATTGCATGCCCAACGTTGATATAAATAATGAATACATATGGTTCTAAAATTTGAGATTGATGACAATCAACATATCATGCTAGAAACTCTTAAGATATGTAATGTCTCCATATTCCTTCAAATGGTGTGGTGCTCTTCATCAATGCCAGGCCTCATAAGGTTGGGTACTTGAGTATTCTTCTCCTAAAAATGACAAATCATTATATTAATAAAATTTAAAGTTTATACATAAATCATAGTACAACAAACAACTTACCCTTATATTTTGGTTCTATTCTACTCCAAAGTGTATTGTCAGTCGAAATCCATCATTAAAAGCAATTGTACCCTATCAATATAAATACAAAAAGAAATCAGAGTGAGTGCGAAGTAGAATATGCCTTATTGTTGACTCAAGGCCCAAATGACCTAGAACAATTTTTGTATCATGTGGATTTTTGAAGTAGTGAAAGACACTGATGTAGAAATTTGCTAATAAGGTTCACCTCATTTAAAGGATGATTTCTTGGTGTGAAAGACACTAATGACGATCTGCTTTGGGTGTTCTGCATTTGAGGACGACTTTGTGGATTATTACCAAATGTAGGGCACCAACTTTCATCTGCAGCCTTTGATAAAGTGTACACTTTAATACTCTAATGTGTATGAATATTAAAAATAATCTTCAATTGTTATGAGGTACCTGTGGCTGAAAGAGTAGTGGATGTCCATTGCTAGCACTCTGCATGGGAGCCATGACTCCAAAAGAACTACTTTCAACCCTTTGTGTGGAAAGCCTGCCTACTCCATTCTTCCTTTCAACCCCTTGTGTGGAAAGACTGCCTACTCCATTCTCCCTTGAATTGCCTTGTGTGGAAAGCCTACCTACTCCATTATTCCTTGAATTTCCTTGTGTGGAAAGCCTACCTACTCCAGTCTCCCTTGAATTGCCTTGTCTAGAAAGTCTGCCTAAGCCATCCCCACTTGACTTATTCTGCCTGGGATACATGCCTCCATCTGCAGCACCACTTGTATTGTCTTGTATGTCAAAAGAACCAACACCTGACCTATTTGTACCACTTTGTACGTGTAAGACACTTGCAGTAGTCTGATTGGGGTATTCAGCTGCACAATCTACAGTAATACCGCCATCCTAGCACAAATAGATCAACAATGTCAAAAAAATTTATATATTATATTGACGTAGGAAACTGACTCTAAGTTACCTGTGATTGATTATACCAAGTCATTATTTGGGAGACAGAGTTCTTTAATCCATTTACTGTTTCTTCAAGTTCCTTGAGTTTATCCTGAAATAGAAAACAAATTACAAACATCAATGTAATAGAACAGTTGAAACTAATAGTTTAAGTTTAGTTTTAATCCAACATACATCATTTGCTTTGCTTTCCTCAAGAAGCATTTCATATCTTATACGGACAGCTTTTCCCCTATGTCCTGTCTCTTTATGCCCAATTCCAAGACCTCAGATCCTAGCCTTTTTGGATGGATTTAAAACTTGCAAATAAGCTTCACGTGTTAGATTATCAACACATCTAGGATCTAAATCTTCTTGGTCTGCTACTTGGTTTTCCACAATATCAGAGATTTCAAGATGTAATTATAATGCATCATAAAAGGAAATCTTAGATTGAGACATCTAATCTTATGTAGCTTTGTGGACATGATGGGAAAGAAAATGTTTATTTTCTAACCACTTGTGGGCTTTTGTCATAAACTTTTTCCAAAAATTTGTTAAGAGGCACAACGGGTTGTTATTTGCTAACCTACACATGATAGATAACAAAATCACTGTCCATATTATATTTTCAACTCTTACTAAAAAAGACAAATGTCCATTATTTATACCATTTCTGCCCGGTAGCAACTCCATGGCTTTCGTCCTGTGGTATGATCCATCACTTTTTTTGCTCTGTTTGCCTTGTTGATCTCAGAAATTTTCTAAAGCATAAGAAACAAATAATTAAAAAAAGGAGATAGGTATAGATGCAAGTTATATGAAATTGTTGTACCTTGGACTTGTCGGTTCCCCATTTTTTAACAAGATTTTTAAATTGGTCAATATCTATGGAAGCATTTTTCTCAACTTCCTTCATCATCAATTCTGGTTAAATCTTATACTTCTCATAGTAATCTTTCTTTACACGTGCCCTACACACTAATATCCCTTTGCTAATATGTTCATCAATGTGATTCCATGCATTCAGATGACCGCCTAAATAAAAATATTTCTAAAAACATAGAAAATATTACTTTGGACATAACAATCATACAATTTGTTGGTTTTTTTATGAAAAAGATTACCTCAATAAATGATTTTCTATCTGCAAAATCTTGTTGTGGTTGTTCATTCCACTTCAAGTCTAGATGCCATATGTGTGGCTTCCTTGCTAGCATATGACAATAATGATTCAATTTGGCACCATTCTCCCCAATAGCATTTCCTTCAGGATCCCATTGGACCTTGTGACGTGGTTCCCCTTGCTTAGGAAGTAGGCTTTGCTCACTTGCAGGCCCACGTCCATACTTCCTATTCTCATGTTCATCCTCAATATTTTCTTCAATTGTTACATCATTTTCAATAGAGGGAGGGACAACAGAAGTTTCAAGTACAATAGGTTCTTCCTCACAATTTTCTACAACTCTGGAGGGAGGGACAATAGAAGTTTCGATGGGTGTGATGTTACAACTAGATCTAGTGATTATTCTTCCTGCCATCATTCAACTGACAAGAAAAATAATTATATTATTAGTGCAAGAATGTCTGTAACAAAAGTAGTAGCTGCATTTGAAAAACAAATAAATTGCAGAGAATATTCAACATTTGAAAAACAAATAAATTGAGACACCAACATATGAATATTCAACATTTGAAAAACAAAGAACAATGATGAGTTATAATGATGTCCTACTTGCTGGTATATGAAAAAAGACTAAATAAATTGCAAAGAATATGCCAAGTAATAGACCAATTTGGGAAATAGGCCCAAATTACCTAGAAAACATTTTGTAATCACTTGTAACAATTGTATGATTTGTAATTAATCTTATACAAATGTTTGAAACATAATTATCTAAAGACTTGCAAACAAAATTATTTGATGAAAATAGACAGATTAATGAACTAAACATTAGCCCTTCATGCTTTTTTTTAGTTCTATCAACAAAACATCCCTTAGTGTCACTCCTCGTCCAAGACACATCATTAGTTACACCACCATCATTAGCTTCAACTTGTAAACGAGTCAAACAATTCTCAATAAGAGGTACTTCAGAATAATCTTTAGGAGGATGCTTCAACACTGTGCACCAATCATCAGCATTAGGATCCTTCACATAAAAGCATTGCAATGCTTGAGAAGCCAGGATAAAGGGTTCCTCTTTCCTTTTTATCCTTGAAGTGTTGATTTGTGTAAACCCATATTCATCAATTCGCATACCTTTAGAAGTGCTTTCATCATACCAAGAACATCTAAACAATGGAACTTTGATTCATGGACCATAAGTTAGCTCAATAACCTCCTCTAAGTAGCCATAGTACGTGACTTGAGCATTTATAGGATTTCTATCTCTACCGCTTGAATAACTTGAAGTGTCTGCACACAAGTACACTCCACTATTTTGTGTAGTACATGTACTTTCAATGTTCTTTGAACGGAAACAATATCCATTGACCGAAAACCCTTCATAAGACATTCCCTCAGCACAAGGGCCTTAGGATAACCATCTCAACTCCTCGTTAATATTGTTCGGCCTCATCTCTCGCATTTGCATTACCTTCATAAAAAAAAGTAAAACATTACTATAATCTACACTAACTTGAACATTAAGAGTGACAACAATATATATGTTTGAGACTTACATGCTCTTTCAACCACTTAGAAAACTCTTTTGCATGTTTTGTTTCTAGAGTCCGTGGGGCAATGTTGGGTTCCATTTCTTGAAGAATAAACATGTTTTCACATCTTTATAAGAAGTGTCTACATTAATGTACAACAAATATACAAATATCAGCAAGAATTTTAGTACGTAATTAAATCTTACCTTCTGTAAACATCCAATTCCTCTTTATTGAAAAGGACATAACGATGGGCTTGTTCAAAAGTGTGGATGTCAAAATTCCTTGACACTCCAACTCTAATTGGAGATCCATCAACATTATGAGGAGTGCGGTTGAGTTTTGTCTCAAAATTATACAAGTACCTAGCACAAAATGTCAAACTTTCTTCAGCTAAATAGCCACTAGCAATACAACCAGTCGGTTTGGCTTTGTTTCTGACATACTTCTTCAATTTCTTCAAGTATCTCTCTATTGGGTACGTCCACCTAGTTCAGACAGATCCAGCTTGCCTGGCTTCATAAGCTAAATGAATGGGCAAATGCATCATGATGGTGAAGAAAGAAGGAGGGAAGATTCTCTCCAACTGGCGAAGAGTGACAGCAATTTCTTGTTCCAATTCATTGAATTCCTCCACATCAATAATGTTAGAGCAAAGCTTGTTGAAAAATGAGCACAAATCAGCAATAGGCTTGTACACATCTAAGCTTATGCAATGTCTCAAGGCAACAGGTAGAAGTTGATGCATAAGAACATGACAATCATGGCTTTTCAGCCCAATAAGTTTTCTATCAGATTTGCTAACACACCTAGATATGTTAGAAGAATATCCATCATGTACTTTCAGCTTTTCTAACACAGATAGGAACTTATCTTTCTGCACATTAGTCATGGTGTAAGATGCTAGAGGCAAGTAATACCGGTCACCTGCATCTACTGGCCATAAATCTCTCTGAATGCACATTTTCTTCATATCTTGACGAGCATGTAAGTTGTCTTTACTTTTCTTAGAATCACCCAATAACGTGTTTAAAATATTCTCGCACACATTCTTTTCTATGTGCATCACGTCCAGATTGTGTCTAATAGATAAATACTTCCAATAACGTAGCTGAAAAAATATGCTTATCTTATTCCAACCAGGAGGTAATGGTTGAATTTGATCTCCATGCCTCTTGCGCTAATTCGTTTTCCCAAATGTGATATTTTCATATCCATCAAATTGCCTCAGTATATCTTCTCCAGATAGTGGCTTCGGTGGAAGTCAAAAATCTTTTTCGCCATCAAATTTTTTCCTATCATGTCTATATGGATGATTCATTGGAAGAAAACGTCGATGGAAACCATAGCATTGCTTTTTCCCAAACTTTAACCATTTCGATACAGTCTCCACATTACAACAAGGACATCCCAAATCTTTCTTACCTTTAGTGCTCCAACCAGATAAGTCACCATATGCTGGAAAATCGTTAATGGTCCATAAACTCATTGTCCGCATAGTGAAATTCCCTTTGCTATATGCATCATAAACTTTGACTCCAAGCTCCCAAAGTAGTTGCAGCTCCTCAATTAATGTCTCCAAGTATACATCAATGTCATTGCCAACCATATGTGGACCTGGAATTAATAGGGACATCATAACAAATTGTCACTACTACAGAAATAGCATTCAGTGCACTTTTCTGGGCGTCGGTTATTAAGAAAAACCGATGCCTAACATATAAGGCGTCAGTTGTTTAAGCAAACCGACGTCTATATTCGAAGACCAGCCAGACACGGGTACCGCTTTGTATTCAGCGTCGGTTGTTTATAACAAACTGACGCTTAAAGTCGCCCGCGAAATCCAAATTTTGATCAAAAAAATAGTGTCATTTTCAGCGTCGGTTATGTAGGTATAAACCGATGCCTATGTGCGATGAAAATTTGCGCGAAAAGTGTCACTTTCAGCGTCGGTTATCCTTGTATAACCGACGCTGAAGGTGGTTCCCGCCAAACAATTTCATGAAAATATCGTCCAATTGGACGTCGGTTGTTGCAAACAACCGACGCTAAAGCTTTTAGGCGTCGGTTGTTGCAAACAACCGACGCTATTTGGGAACTTTATATCCCGTGATCGCCCGACTCTTCCCCTTTCTTCTGTTCCATTGCGAGCTGATTTCCCTATTTCTCTCTGCCGCCGATTTCTTCTCCGGCGATTTCTTCTCCAGCGCCCCCTTCTCCGGATATTTCTTCTCCGACGCCCCCTTCTCCGGCGCCCCCTTCTCCGCCACCACTCCTGCTACCTTCTTCTCTTCTTCGTGCCCCTTCTCCGCCGCCCTGCTGCTCCAGCGCCTGAGAACCGGCGCCTGAGAACTGCTACTCCAGCGCCTGAGAACCGGCGTCGCCACGCCGTCGCGCCGCCACAACCACTGGACACCTGCTTCTCGCCACCGCTGGACACCTTCTGCTGCTCGCCGCCGCTCCTGCCGCCGTTGGACACCTGCTGCTCGCAGCCGCCGATTGACACCTGCTCGCTTCTCGCCGTCGCCGCTGCCACTCGTCACAGGTACCCTCTTCCTCCTCTTCTTCCACCTACGAGAGAGTAGAATGAATATGGATGTGTTTCTTTCATTAAACCCAGTTGTCGGGCAAGAGGGGCAAATGGAGGAAGCAAACAATAATACATTAGGGTTCTAATCTACCCTTTTGTCCTATATTTGATGTTGATTGTGCATATATGTTGAGTTTGGCACTTTAGTGATGGACTTTGTCCTAAGTTGCTAATTTTTATTCTAATATGAACTCTAGTCTCATCTATCCATGTTGCCTATAGTTTATAACATTGCATTGTGAATTATTGCATGTTTGAAACTATTAAATTCTTGATTTATTATTTAATAATGCTCTTTAGATTATGTACTTATCATGTCTATTAAAATCCTACCAGTATAATTATGTGATCCCAACATATTAAATTGAATTAGAATGATTTCATGAATTATAGGGTTTTAAAGTTGATAAACATGTACATGCGGAAATAGGGTTATTAAATCAATGGTTATAACATAGTATGATCTTAATCTGATCTGGATGTTCATAATAATGTAGTATGTTAAATATGATGATTAGGGATACATATAATGTCTAGTAAAGATTCCTAGACCTTTTTTTTGAAACTATTGATTTCTTGATTTATTATTTAATAATGCTCTGTTGATTAGGATTAACCATGTTGCCTATAGTTTATAGACAATTATTATATATAAGAATGACAACACATGTATTTGTTGGCCTAGAAACCCGTCCAAGATTTACTCATTAGGAGTAAATCTTGGATAGTCCCCGGTTTTGGACTGTTCTTGAACACCTAATCTCACTTAGGATGTAAGTGTATAATGTGTATTGGGTTTTCGAGAAAATTTCAGTAACATTTCCCCGTTTGTTCTCTAAGTACATATGTACTTAGAGAACAACGGGGAAATGTTGCCGAAATTTTCTTGAAAACCAAATACACATTATACACTTACTAGTGAGATTAGGTGTTCAAGGATGGGATAGGTGGTACACATTTATTATATATAAGAATGACATCAAATGTGTTTGTTGGCCTAGAAACCCGTCCAAGATTGACTCATTAGGAGTAAATCTTGGATAGTCCCCGGTTTGGGACTGTTCTTGAACACCTAATCTCACTTAGGATGTAAGTGTATAATGTGTATCGGGTTTTTGAGAAAATTTCAGTAGCATTTCCCCGTTTGTTCTCTAAGTACATATGTACTTAGAGAACAGCGGGGAAATGCTGCCGAAATTTTCTTGAAAACCAAATACACATTATACACTTACTAGTGAGATTAGGTGTTCAAGGATGGGATAGGTGGTACACATTTATTATATATAAGAATGACATCAAATGTGTTTGTTGGCCTAGAAACCCGTCCAAGATTGACTCATTAGGAGTAAATCTTGGATAGTCCCCGGTTTGGGACTGTTCTTGAACACCTAATCTCACTTAGGATGTAAGTGTATAATGTGTATTGGGTTTTTGAGAAACTTTTGGTAGCATTTCCCCGTTTGTTCTCTATGTACATATGTACTTAGAGAACAGCGGGAAAATGCTGCCTAATCTTTTCCTAATATATACTTGTTTCCTAATATATACTTGTTTTCTCTGATCATAGAATGGATAGATCATGGATGTCCATTCGTAATCGTTGCACCCCAGAGTTTATATCTGGTCTTGATCAGTTTATTAGATTTGCCGAGGAACATAGGAAAAAACCTAAAGATAGGTTCTACTGTCCATGTAGGCATTGCGGTAACAACTTGAAAGTCAACACTGGTGAGGAAATCAAAAGTCATGTCATGTGCAACGGGATTGTACAAGGCTATACAGAATGGCACTGGCATGGAGAGATTTCAAAATCGAAACCAGTAGATGTCGATAGCAGTGCTTGGGTGGAGGAAAAAATTGCCTCCGATGACGTAAATGTGAACGAACCAGTTCCAGCAGACATCGTTGATGCGATGCTGGATAGTTGTAGGGTAGAGCACACTGATCCACCTCCTATCTTTAGAAACATTGTGCATGATGCTGAGATACCGTTATACACAGGCTGTGCTAAGTTTACGAAGCTTAGTGCTGTGTTGAGATTGTATAAGTTGAAAGCTAACAATAGATGGAGCGACAAAAGCTTCACTGAATTGTTGACTTTGTTGAAAGAAATGCTTCCTGAAGGAAACGAGCTGCCAATCTCAACATACCAGGTAAAGAAAATGTTGTGCCCAATGGGAATGGCGGCCAAGAAGATACATGCATGCCCGAATGATTGTGTATTATTTCAAAAGGACTATGTAGATTTGAAAGATTGTCCAAAATGTGGTGCGTCACGGTATAAATTGACGACTTCGGGGGAGTCCAAAACTGGTTCTCCTGCCAAGGTGTTGTGGTATCTACCTATAATATCACGGTTTCAATGCTTGTTTGCAAATCCGAAAGATGCGAAGAATTTGAGGTGGCATGCAGATGATAAGAAAAATAATGATAGGATCCTGCGACATGCGTCTGATTCCCCACAGTGGAAGAAGATTGATCTATTGTACCCCAAATTTGGTGAAGAAGATAGGAATCTAAGACTTGGGCTTTGTACAAATGGGATGAATCTGTACGGGACATTGAGCAACCAACATAGCACTTGGCCAGTCATGCTTGTTATATACAATCTTCCTCCCTGGATGTGTATGAAAAATAAGTACGTTATGTTGTCATTGTTGATATCGGGCCCTAAACAACCCGGAAATGATATCGATGTTTATCTTGAACCTTTGATTGATGACTTAAAGAAACTTTGGGCTGAAGGTGTGATGACCTATGATGCTTCAGCAAGAGAGACATTTCGTTTGCACGCTATGTTGTTTTGCACTATTAATGACTTTCCAGCATATGGGAATTTGTCTGGATATAGTGTCAAAGGAGCTAAAGTGTGTCCTATATGTGAAGAAAACACTGATTCAATAAGACTAAAACATGGCGGCAAGACTGTATATCTTGGTCATCGAAGGTTTCTTTCAAAATTCCATCCGTATCGTAGGAAGCGCAAAGCATTCAATGGATGGAATGATGAACGGAGTGCACCTAAACCTATACCAGGGGATGTTGTTTATGAAAGAGTAAAAGACATTGTCAATGAATTTGGTAAGAAATCACAATGTAGTATGGCCACACGGAGTGACAATTCTTCATTCAAGAAGAAGTCAATATTTTGGGATCTTCCTTATTGGAGTTCTTTGACAGTCAGGCATTGTATCGATGTAATGCACGTTGAGAACAATGTCTGTGATAGCATCATTGGTACTCTGTTAAATATACCAGGTAAGACTAAAGATGGGATAAAATCCAGACTGGACCTACGTGAAATGGGAATAAGGTCAGAATTAACAGAATTATGTGAAATGGGTAGTAAAAGAACATACTTACCTCCCTCTTGTTACACGTTGTCTAGAAAGGAGAAGAAAACTTTTTGTGCATGCTTGGTAAATGTTAAGGTGCCACATGGTTACTCATCCAACATCCGTAGATTGGTATCAATGAAAGATCTGAAGTTGATAGGTCTTAAATCTCATGATTGTCACACTCTAATGCAACAAATATTACCCGTGGCAATTCGATCTATATTGCCGAAGCAGGTAAGGTTTGCAATTACCAGACTTTGTTTCTTTTTCAACAGTCTATGCAGTAAAGTTATTGACCCTGATACTCTCGATAATTTGCAAAGAGAAGTGGTTGTTACCATATGTCAGCTTGAGATGTATTTCCCTCCTTCGTTCTTTGATATCATGGTACATCTTGTTGTCCACTTGACTAGGGAAGTGAAAATGTTGGGACCAGTTTTCTTGCATTGGATGTACCCCTTTGAACGATACATGAGCATTTTTAAAGGTGATGTTCGAAACCGTTATCGGCCTGAAGGGAGTATTATTGAAGGTTATGTGGCGAGAGAGGTTATGGATTTTTGCAATGACTTTCTCAGTGGTAATGACACTCCTGATAATGACAAGAATATTGAGGAGGGCAAAGGAATTTTGGGATCACAGGTGAAAGTAATCAGCCGTGAGCAGTTGGAACAAGCTCACTTGTATATTTTACACAATATGGACGAAGTGAGTATTTATATCGAGGAACATACCAATTTCATAAAGAGACAACATCCTCGAGCAAGTTCAATGTGGCTTGCTAGAGAGCATAATAAGACTTTTACTAAGTGGTTTGAAGATAAAGTCTTACATCAACTATCTCAAACACCAAATGATATTACAGAAACTATCAAATGCCTCGCCTTTAAACCAAAACTGAATGTTATGTCTTATGAAGGGTTTGACATTAATGGATTCACATATTACACAAAGCGCCAAGATGATAAGAGTGTCGTCCAAAATAGTGGGGTCACTCTTCAAGCGTCGACTATGTACTTTGCAAGTGCAAAGGATAAGAGTCCACGTGAAGCTAAAATGTCATATTACGGTGTCATTGAGGACATTTGGGAGTTTGACTACATAGATTTCAAAATTCCGCTCTTTAAATGTAATTGGGTTGATAACACCAAAGGAGTTATAGTGGATGAATTGTGTTTCACTTTGGTGAACTTTGAAAAGATTGGCGAGAAGGGTGAACCATTCATATTGGCATCACAGGCGAAACAAATATTCTATATCGATGATCCTGCGAATGATAAATGGTCGGTTGTTCTTCATGGTAAAAGACAATTCATTGAAGATCCTATAGATGAAGAAGAGTACTATGATAAGTATGATGACTCCAATCCATTCTCAGTTGGGTTTCCAACTCCACAAAATATTGAAGCTAATGATGACTTATATGTGCGCGGAGATCACAATGAAGGATTGTTAATTGATAAAAGATCACAATTTTAGAGACATGTATGTTTATACAAATGCTAAATGTTTGCCTTTTTCTAGTTAATACAAATGCTAAATGTTTGCCTTTTTAATGACATTTTCAGATGGCTGACCATGATGAGCATTATGTCCATGATGAGCATGAAGTCCATGATGAGCATGATGTCCATGACGAGCATGGCGAGGATACCAATGTAAGTTCTAAAAACATATCCTGTATTTCTATAAAATTCATTATCTTCTAGTTATGTCATATATCCTATATTTCTATATTGGGCTAATTTAGTGTGTTTATTTTTGTCAAATTTTAGGTTGATGATGTACCTGTACCCACTGAAGCACTGGAGCAACTTGATGCGCAACACCAAACACTTAACAAGAAAAGGGGCATCACTCTGTTGAAGAAGTTATTAGCGCTAAGTGGTAGTGGATCCAAATTGGTGGTGGAGTTTGATAATGGAGGAAATGCAATTGGAGTGAATCGTAATAATTTTGTAAACTATCTTGGGTGTACCACTCGGAGCCATTGTGGTGTTAAGTATGATAATTGGCATAAAGTTCCTCAAGGGAAAAAAGACTTGATATGGAAGGATTTATGCGTGAGTTATTATTATTTGCAATTCAATTTTGTAGATTACAAATTCTATTATTTGCAATTCTATTTTGGATACTAGTTAATAACATTTCTATTTTACAGAATCTGTTTGCATTGGATGAGAAGTTGCATCGTAAAAGTGTGATGCAACGCACTGGAAAGATGCTTAGGAATTATAGGACAAATCTGAACAGAGAATACATAAAAGAGGGTGATAAGAAGAAGAAGTCAGCCCTTGAACAATGGAACTTCTTGGACAAAGAAGATTGGGACAATTTTGTTGCTTCAAGAAAATCTGAAGAATTCAAGGTATTAGGCGTCACTCCCAATTTAATTAATATACATTGTATTCACCTATTCAAGATTAACATTTAGTGCTACTAACCAAATCATTAATGTGCATACTAACTAGGCCCTCAGTGATGCACAAAAAGCAAGGCGTGCACTGAATGTGCATGACCACACTATGGGTCCAAAAGGCTATGCAAGCGTTCGCCAAAGACTACAGGCGGAGTCTGCGGCTACTCAGCAGTCTGCTGCTACTCAGGAGTCTGCTCCTACTCAGGAGTCTGCCACACCCATGCCTCGCCATGATATCTGGAAAGCTGGCAGGCAAAACAAGAAGGGTGAAATAAAGAAGCCTGTAACTGCTGAGGCGGCTGCAAAAATGGTAAAATACAACTCTTAGAGAAATCGTTTGAATATTGATTATTTGTGGTGTTAACTTACCAATTTCTATTTATGGTGATTAGCGGGAGCTGCACGAGCAGAGGAAACAAGGCACGTTCATCCCTCAGGGCACAAGGGATGAATTGACAGTTGCTCTGGGTAACCCAGAGCATCCTGGACGTGTTAGAGGTGTCGGCGCTGGTGTTGGCATCAAAGCATTCTTTGGGCCATCCCAGCGCAAACCCAGAGCGGGACTTTCTCAAGAAGAGGTAACCTATTCTTTTTTTAGAATGTTAGTGCAAAAGGAAATTCATTAATAAGAAGCTAATGTTTCTTTTATCCATGTATAGGAGAATAAAAGAGTTGAGGATTTAGTTGCTAAGAAGGTCAACGATGTAGTTGCTATGGCGACCCACTCTTCTCCTGATGCACAGACTGCGAGTAATCCTGGAGACCCATCGCCTAGCACGTCTGCTGTAAGTATTGTTTATGACATTGTAGCTAGTCTTTTCAAGATGATATGTTTTCAAGATTATATGTATATATGTATAACATTCTTTACGTAAATTTGTAGGCATTGAAGCCATGCCGCTTAAGAATGCAAGACTATGTTGTTGCAGAGGCGCATGCTTACCAGTCCCTTCCTGGGGCAACGTTTCATGGGACTCCAATGCCGCAAGGCTACATTCGTGTGAGCCCGATACATGTATTACCCGATTGGAGGGAAGTTGCGTTTCCATATGCCCACCTAGATATTGATACACTTGGTGAGGCAGAAGGCGGGGTCATATTGTGACCCAAAGCAGATGTCGTCTACACGACTGAAATTGTAAGATAAATTTACATTGATTTAGACTGTTAATGTGTATATATGATGTCAACTGATCTGAAATTATATATACAGGTTAAAAAGAAGACACCAGGAGCACCTAGGCCTCCACCTCCACTTCCCGCATTACCAACTTGGGTTCCAACTGACCTAACATACCTGTTAGGTCCTGCTTGTAGGGGAATGGCATGTTGGCTACGGGCACATAATATACATTGCCCTATAATAGTTTCTTTAGATGTAGATTATGCAGGTCAATCATACGATAGCTCTTTATTTATACAAGATATTATTGAGCTGTTTATGTATGATTGGCTGAATACATCAATGATAGAGACATGGATAAGGTGAGATCTTGTTTATACATCCATATACCTTGTGTAAGATCTGGTGATCTGGTTTCTTATATATTAATGCATACGCCTATATGTTTTGCAGCTACTTAGTCGAAGATCATTGTAAACAATTTGCATTTGATCATGTGGGATTTTTGATTCCATCATTGATTAGTTTGGTAGCTAAAGACCCTGATAATGTTCAACAATACTGTATAGATGCTTTTACAATTTTTGGTCAGCAAAAGAAGACGATAATAATAGCTCCATTCAATTTCAAGTAAGTTTACTTTATTTATAATTTGGACTTAAGAAAATTCCATTTTTATTTTGCATTTTGAGTTATTAATTGTTAACTTCTTACCTCTAGCGGTAGACATTGGGAGTTACTAGTTATTGTCCTCGGGACATTCACTATTTATTATCTAGATCCTGCGGGGAGTACATTGAACACTAAAATTGGACACGTAATGAGAATGCCATTATTCTGGTGAGAAATATTTCATTTTTATATCCGTTAACATCTTTTATTACATTACTATTTACTTATGCAATTTATTGTGTTATATTAACATGTAGGGGTTTAGATGCATTCAAAAAGGCTGGAGGAACGGTCCCAAGGAAAAAGAACTAGCGAATAAATTGCCAGAACGTACAAGTAAGTTCCCGACTCGAATATATATATTATTGATGTGAATTGTGCTTAGTTGTATTATTTTGTATGTTTCAATTTATAGTGTGCTACACAAGACAATGGCTGGGCATGCGCATACTATGTGATGCGATTTATGCATATGATTATCAAACATGCCGCATTGGACACCGATAGCATACATGAGGTATTATATATAGTCTCATTAGTTAGTATGAAATATATCAATCTTGTTTTTATATTATTGCTTATATATATACATCATTCTCTTTGCAGGTGTTTAAAACTGACCACACTATAGGTAAACGCTTAAAAAATATACATGCTCCATATACGATGGAAGCATTAAATGAAGTAAGAGAAGAATGGGCAAAAGCCATACAAGCAGTGGCAACTGTAAGATATAATTGGGATGTTGATAGCGATAATGAATGATACTTTGTAAATGAATATTTCTGAATGTTAATACATGTATTTGAATGTTTCTATATGTGTGAATGTGAGAATTTAATTGATGTCTGAATGTATGTACTTGTGTGAAATTTTCCTTGTGACTTTTGCAGGTTTGCGGCCTGTTTGTAGGCTGATATCAATGGATGTTGTAAACCTGCAGTTCAGAAAACTGAACTGCAGGTTCTCATCCTGCTGACCAGCCATAGCAGGCCTGCAAACTGATATGAAAAAAAAATAGAAATAGGCGTCGGTTATTTATAGAAAACCGTCAGCAAAGACCTACAACGTCGGTTTTTTTCAAAAAACTGACGCCTGATGTGGCCAAAGCAGTCCTAAAAATGGCATCAGATATTCGTATCAAACCGACGCCTATTTAATCTATAGGCGTCAGTCTTTTGGTATATAACCGACGCCAAAAGTGTTCGCGCCACAGAAAATGGCGTCATCTAGGGCACTTTATGCATCGGTTATCTACTAAAAGACCGACGCTATATTCCATATAGGCGTCGGTTGTTTAGTAAATAACCGACGCAGAAAGTGCCCTAGATGACGCCGTTTTCTGTGGTGCGAACCCTTTTGGCGTCGGTTATCTACTAAACGACCGACGCCTATAGATTAAATAGGCGTCGGTTAAAAAACCGACGCCGAAGTGTTCGACCTTTAGTGGCGCCCACATAGGCGTCGGTCGGAAACCGACGCCAAATGGGGTTAAACGACCGACGCCAAAGGTCGTTTCTGTAGTAGTGTGTTCTTTCATAAGAAGCCAAGGCGGAAGATTGAGAGGTGTCACCAACATAGGCTAGATGCTATGTGATGCACTCATATTGCCAAATGCATTAAAACGATCGGTTGCTAATGCCAGTCTAACATTGCGTGGTTCAGCAGTAAAGTCTAGATATCTGGCATCAATAGACAACCATTCTGGTGTGTCTGAAGGATGATGAATACGACCATCCTTGCCTTTTCCTTCAGATGGCCAAATCATATCTTTGGCAACAGATGAAGACATATAGAGCCTCTCTAACCGAGGTATCAAAGGTAAGTGATACATGAACTTAGTAGCTACCTTCTTTCCCTTTGTTTTGTATTGCTTTTCGTTCCATATTGAAGTACCACAAGTATCACAATTTTCTTTTGAAGCTGCATCTTTGTGAAAAAGCATGCAATTATTTGTACATACATCTATAGTACAATGATCAATTCATAAATCCTTCACGATCACATTTGCTTCATAGTACGTCTCCGGGAATAGACAATTTTCTTCTGGAAATCCTGAAATAATCAACTTTAACAACTTTGTGAAAGAATCATTGGACCATCCAGATTCCTCCTTTAGAAATAGCAAGGCAACCAAATATGATAGCTTAGAATGACTTGTGCAACCTCTATAGAGTGGTTGATCAGCCGCTTTTAGTAGCTTGTAAAATCTTTGTGCATGTACATTTGCATGTTCCTCTGTAGCTTCAGCAGAGTGGTCATTTGTTGTGTCACCCATACCAAACAAATCCCCCAGCATCTGATGCATATTGTCAGTGCTAGGCATGTTCAGTGCCACAACAGGATTGCTCCTACCAATCACCTCCCCATGAAATGTCCAAACATCATAGCCATGCACAAATCCTTTTTATAATACATGTGAGAATACCTCCTCCTCTGTTTTAAGGTATCTGTTCAAACATACCATGCAAGGATATATTAATTTCCCCTGTCTAGTTGGTATCTGATGGATAAGAGCAAACTCAATGAAATTTTGTAACCCTGCCTTGAATACATCACTTCGCACTCTGTTCCCAATATATATCCAACTCCGATCTATTAGAAAATCCATCTACATGAAGGAAAATATATAATAAGTTAAGCACACATTACAAGAAAATATATATATATATATATACAATGCAAGTAGTATCTTAATTATATTCCTTTCAGTCTATCACCCGAACGGCCATTCTCCTCCACCACGGTCGTGCTACCTAGCCACCACCACGGTCGTGCTGCTCAGCATGGCCGTACTACCAGCCTAAAACCTAACACTTTGTAGGACACACTCCAAATGCCCTAACTTGCACATCCTAAGTTGGAGACAAGTCAAAGTCATACAAGTGACCAATTTGGGAAATAGGCCCAAATGACCTAGAACAATTTTGTAATCACTTGTAATCTTGTATGAATTATAATGTATATCCTAACTTATTTTACTCTTTCTAAAAAATGTATGATCTTGTATAACTTCCAGACCAAGAATCAAAATGTTGCTCTGATATTAGAATGTTTGAGAATAGTAAACCACTAAACTACATAATTCATATCTTGACATTGGCTCTCGTTTGTACTTCGTGCTCAGCAAACCGTATGACATCATTATCAGTCTCACAATCTAATAATAGATTTGTTCTTATATTGTAGAATGCATATGGTTATTTTATATAATTTAGGGTTAAAGGTATCTGTCCAAGCTCCAAAGAGAAAAATAAAACTCGAAACACATCCTTATCTCCTGAATACTCCTTTTTTATTAGGATTATCTATAGTTTCTTGTAAAATAATATTAAATAGAAAGTATCAGATATAATTTTTAAATTGTAATTATAGAATGAGTATCTAAATTAATGATTAGACAATATCTATATGCTTCTATGTTGTTCCTATGATTTATTCTAGAAAGAAAATGGTTTTGTATGTTGTGCCAACTATAGAAGTCTAAGTTAATCTGTTGTATTATAAATATAATAAAACTATAAAAGTTAATGTACCACCCAAGCTAATAATTTTGATATAAAATATAAATAGTTCATTGAATCAAAGGTTATTCGTTGTTATTACAAAGCAACTTGCATTCATCATATTTAATAAAATAAAATTATATATAAAAGAGTTACAAATAATTACAAACATATATATAATACTAATGCATGCTAATAAGAAAATGGTTTTGTATGTTGTGCCAACAATAGAAGTCTACGTTAATCTGGTGTTAGTTCACTACGTAATACACAATAATTTGTACAACCTATATGTAAACAATAGTGCAATATAGAATTCAAGAGGTGGATGAAGACAATAAAGTCAAAAATATAAGATGATTTCAATGGCTAAAACAAGAATCACAAATTCATATGAATATTTCCCCATGAGATTCATATTAAAAATTTTATAGACTTCAATATAGAAAGAGGTAAGGAAAGCACTGCTATTGCATGATATCGGAATTTCATTGTGTCCTTAACTAATTATGTTTATAAATCATCAAGAATTCTGAATATAATTTATAAAGCAAAAGTATGACAACATGTAGCTGGAGTATTAATGTTAGGTAAACATGTATCCTCATTGTTGCAATGAACAGATTTGAAATTAGTATGTTGAATTGTAATGTGATACTTTACAAATAGTATAAATTCATTACATAGTTGCAGCTTACAACTTAAGAAAATTTATAAAAGGGTGATGTAGATTTATAAAAGTGTTTTCCCACTAAGTAGAGGAATGTTTTCTCTTTATCATAACTGAGATTTTGTATTTGAAATTTTTTATTTTCCAATGGAGTGTGAAATATAATTTTTGCATGACGAAGATACAATTAGGCAAACTAACTAATAAAAAAAATGATTTCTATGTAATTTGAAGTGTAATGTAAGTCAATCACTCTCTATTAGGGATTAGTGGTATTGTAAATTTACTGGTAATCTAACATATTAATGTGCCTTACAACATCCTACTTTCAATAGAACTGGTTCAAATATTTTTTTCTTCATATGCAAACATATTTGTACTTTGATATCAATATTGAAAGCAATGTCATTGTGTACCACCCAAGCTAATAATTTTGATATAAAATATCATCGAATCAAAGGTTATTCATTATTATTACAAAGCAACTTGCATTCATCATAGTTAATAAAATAAAATTATAAAAGAGTTAAGAATAATTACAAGCATATATATAATACTAATGCATGCTAATAAGAAAATGGTTTTGTATGTTGTGCCAACTATAGAAGTCTAAGTTAATCTGTTGTATTATAAAATATAATACAACTATAAAAGTTAATGTACCACCCAAGCTAATAATTTTGATATAAAATATAAATAGTTCATCGAATCAAAGGTTATTCATTGTTATTACATAGCAACTTGCATTCAAAATAGTTAATAAAATAAAACTATAAAAGAGTTATGAATAATTACAAACATATATATAATACTAATGCATGCTAATGAGAAAATGGTTTTGTATGTTGTGCCAACTATAGAAGTCTAAGTTAATCTGTTGTATTATAAAATATAATACAACTATAAAAGTTAATGTACCACCCAAGCTAATAATTTTGAAAAAATATATAAATAGTTCATCGAATCAAAGGTTATATTCATTGTTATTACAAAGCAACTTGCATTCATCATAGTTAATAAAATAAAATTATAAAAGAGTTACAAATAATTACAAACATATATATAATACTAATGCATGCTAATAAGAAAATGGTTTTGTATGTTGTGCCAACTATAGAAGTCTAAGTTAATCTGTTGTATTATAAAATATAATACAACTATAAAAGTTAAAGTACCACCCAAGCTAATAATTTTGATATAAAATATAAATAGTGCATCAAATCAAAGGTTATTCATTGTTATTACAAAGCAACTTGCATTCATCATAGTTAATAAAATAAAATTATAACAGAGTTACGAATAATTACAAACATATATATAATACTAAGGCATGATAATAAGAAAATGGTTTTGTATGTAGAGCCAACTATAGAAGTCTAAGTTAATCTGTTGTATTATAAAATATAATACAATTATAAAAGTTAATGTACCACCCAAGCTAATAATTTTGATATAAAATATAAATAGTTCATCGAATCAAAGGTTGTTCATTGTTATTACAAAGCAACTTGCATTCATCATAGTTAATAAAATAATATTATAAAAGAGTTACGAATAATTACAAACATATATATAATACTAATGGATGCTAATAAGAAAATGGTTTTGTATGTTGTGCCAACTATAGAAGTCTAAGTTAATCTGTTGTATTATAAAATATAATATAACTATAAAAGTTAATGTACCACCCAAGCTAATAATTTTGATATAAAATATAAATAGTTCATCGAATCAAAGGTTATTCACTGTTATTACACAGCAACTTGCATTCATCATAGTTAATAAAATTAAATTATAAAAGAGTTAAGAATAATTACAAACATATATATAATATTAATGCATGCTAATAAGAAAATGGTTTTGTATGTTGTGCCAACTATAGAAGTCTAAGTTAATCTGTTGTATTATAAAATATAATACAACTATAGAAGTTAATGTACCACCCAAGCTAATAATTTTGATATAAAATATAAATAGTTCATCGAATCAAAGGTTATTCATTGTTATTACAAAGCAACTTGCATTCATCATAGTTAATAAAATAAAATTATAAAAGAGTTACGAATAATTACAAACATATATATAATACTAATGCATGTTAATAAGAAAATGGTTTTGTATGTTGTGCCAACTATAGAAGTCTAATTTAATCTGTTGTATTAGAAAATATAATACAACTATAAAAGTTAATGTACCACCCAAGCTAATAATTTTGATATAAAATATAAATAGTTCATCGAATCAAAGGTTATTCATTGTTGTTACAAAGCAACTTGCATTCATCATAGTTAATAAAATAAAATTATAAAAGAGTTAAGAATAATTACAAACATATATATAATACTAATGCATGCTAATAAGAAAATGGTTTTGTATGTTGTGCCAATTATAGAAGTCTAACTTAATATGTTGAATTATAAAATATAATACAACTACAAAAGTTAATGTACCACCCAAGCTAATAATTTTGATATAAAATATAAACAGTTCATCGAATCAAAGTTTATTCTTTGTTATTACAAAGCAACTTGCATTCATCATATTTAATAAAATAAAATTATAAAAGAGTTACGAATAATTACAAACATATATATAACACTAATGCATGTTAATAAGAAAATGGTTTTGTATGTTGTGCCAACAATAGAAGTCTAATTTAATCTGTTGTATTAGAAAATATAATACAACTATAAAAGTTAATGTACCACCCAAGCTAATAATTTTGATATAAAATATAAATAGTTCATCGAATCAAAGGTTATTCATTGTTGTTACAAAGCAACTTGCATTCATCATAGTTAATAAAATAAAATTATAAAAGAGTTAAGAATAATTACAAATATATATATAATACTAATGCATGCTAATAAGAAAATGGTTTTGTATGTTGTGCCAACTATAGAAGTCTAACTAAATATGTTGTATTATAAAATATAATACAACTATAAAAGTTAATGTACCACCCAAGTTAATAATTTTGATATAAAATATAAACAGTTCATCGAATCAAAGGTTATTCATTGTTATTACAAAGCAACTTGCATTCATCATAGTTAATAAAATAAAATTATAAAAGAGTTATGAATAATTACAAACATATATATAATACTAATGCATGCTAATAAGAAAATGGTTTTGTATGTTGTGCCAACTATAGAAGTCTAAGTTAATCTGTTGTATTATAAAATATAATACAACTATAAAAGTTAATGTACCATCCAAGCTAATAATTTTGATATAAAATATAAATAGTTCATCGAATCAAAGGTTATATTCATTGTTATTACAAAGCAACTTGCATTCATCATAGTTAATAAGATAAAATTATAAAAGAGTTACGAATAATTACAAACATATATATAATACTAATGCATGCTAATAAGAAAATGGTTTTGTATGTTGTGCCAACCATAGAAGTCTAAGTTAATCTGTTGTATTATAAAATATAATACAACTATAAAAGTTAAAGTACCACCCAAGCTAATAATTTTGATATAAAATATAAATAGTGCATCGAATCATAGGTTATTCATTGTTATTACAAAGCAACTTGCATTCATCATAGTTAATAAAATAAAATTATAAAAGAGTTACGAATAATTACAAACATATATATAATACTAAGGCATGCTAATAAGAAAATGGTTTTGTATGTAGAGCCAACTATAGAAGTCTAAGTTAATCTGTTGTATTATAAAATATAATACAATTATAAAAGTTAATGTACCACCCAAGCTAATAATTTTGATATAAAATATAAATAGTTCATCGAATCAAATGTTTTTCATTGTTATTACAAAGCAACTTGCATTCATCATAGTTAATAAAATAATATTATAAAAGAGTTACGAATAATTACAAACATATATATAATACTAATGGATGCTAATAAGAAAATGGTTTTGTATGTTGTGCCAACTATAGAAGTCTAAGTTAATCTGTTCTATTACAAAATATAATATAACTATAAAAGTTAATGTACCACCCAAGCTAATAATTTTGATATAAAATATAAATAGTTCATCGAATCAAAGGTTATTCATTGTTATTACAAAGCAACTTGCATTCATCATAGTTAATAAAATTAAATTATAAAAGAGTTAAGAATAATTACGAACATATATATAATACTAATGCATGCTAATAAGAAAATGGTTTTGTATGTTGTGCCAACTATAGAAGTCTAAGTTAATCTGTTGTATTATAAAATATAATACAACTATAGAAGTTAATGTACCACCCAAGCGAATAATTTTGATATAAAACATAAATAGTTCATCGAATCAAAGATTATTCATTGTTATTACAAAGCAACTTGCATTCATCATAGTTAATAAAATAAAATTATAAAAGAGTTACGAATAATTACAAACATATATATAATACTAATGCATGTTAACAAGAAAATGGTTTTGTATGTTGTGCCAACTATAGAAGTCTAATTTAATATGTTGTATTAGAAAATATAATACAACTATAAAAGTTAATGTACCACCCAAGCTAATAATTTTGATATAAAATATAAATAGTTCATCGAATCAAAGGTTATTCATTGTTGTTACAAAGCAACTTGCATTCATCATAGTTAATAAAATAAAATTATAAAAGAGTTAAGAATAATTACAAACATATATATAATACTAATGCATGCTAATAAGAAAATGGTTTTGTATGTTGTGCCAAATATAGAAGTCTAAGTTAATCTGTTCTATTATAAAATATAATACAACTATAAAAGTTAATGTACCATCCAAGCTAATAATTTTGATATAAAATATAAATAGTTCATCGAATCAAAGGTTATATTCATTGTTATTACAAAGCAACTTGCATTCATCATAGTTAATAAGATAAAATTATAAAAGAGTTACGAATAATTACAAACATATATATAATACTAATGCATGCTAATAAGAAAATGGTTTTGTATGTTGTGCCAACTATAGAAGTCTAATTTAATATGTTGTATTAGAAAATATAATACAACTATAAAAGTTAATGTACCACCCAAGCTAATAATTTTGATATAAAATATAAATAGTTCATCGAATCAAAGGTTATATTCATTGTTATTACAAAGCAACTTGCATTCATCATAGTTAATAAGATAAAATTATAAAAGAGTTACGAATAATTACAAACATATATATAATACTAATGCATGCTAATAAGAAAATGGTTTTGTATGTTGTGCCAACTATAGAAGTCTAATTTAATATGTTGTATTAGAAAATATAATACAACTATAAAAGTTAATGTACCATCCAAGCTAATAATTTTGATATAAAATATAAATAGTTCATCGAATCAAAGGTTATTCATTGTTATTACAAAGCAACTTGCATTCATCATAGTTAATAAAATTAAATTATAAAAGAGTTAAGAATAATTACGAACATATATATAATACTAATGCATGCTAATAAGAAAATGGTTTTGTATGTTGTGCCAACTATAGAAGTCTAAGTTAATCTGTTGTATTATAAAATATAATACAACTATAGAAGTTAATGTACCACCCAAGCGAATAATTTTGATATAAAACATAAATAGTTCATCGAATCAAAGATTATTCATTGTTATTACAAAGCAACTTGCATTCATCATAGTTAATAAAATAAAATTATAAAAGAGTTACGAATAATTACAAACATATATATAATACTAATGCATGTTAACAAGAAAATGGTTTTGTATGTTGTGCCAACTATAGAAGTCTAATTTAATATGTTGTATTAGAAAATATAATACAACTATAAAAGTTAATGTACCACCCAAGCTAATAATTTTGATATAAAATATAAATAGTTCATCGAATCAAAGGTTATTCATTGTTGTTACAAAGCAACTTGCATTCATCATAGTTAATAAAATAAAATTATAAAAGAGTTAAGAATAATTACAAACATATATATAATACTAATGCATTCTAATAAGAAAATGGTTTTGTATGTTGTGCCAAATATAGAAGTCTAAGTTAATCTGTTCTATTATAAAATATAATACAACTATAAAAGTTAATGTACCATCCAAGCTAATAATTTTGATATAAAATATAAATAGTTCATCGAATCAAAGGTTATATTCATTGTTATTACAAAGCAACTTGCATTCATCATAGTTAATAAGATAAAATTATAAAAGAGTTACGAATAATTACAAACATATATATAATACTAATGCATGCTAATAAGAAAATGGTTTTGTATGTTGTGCCAACTATAGAAATCTAAATTAATCTGTTGTATTATAAAATATAATACAACTACAAAAGTTAAAGTACCACCCAAGCTAATAATTTTGATATAAAATATAAATAGTTCATCGAATCAAAGGTTATTCATTGTTATTACAAAGCAACTTGCATTCATCATAGTTAATAAAATAAAATTATAAAAGAGTTACGAATAATTACAAACATATATAATACTAAGGCATGCTAATAAGAAAATGGTTTTGTATGTTGTGCCCACTATAGAAGTCTAAGTTAATCTGTTGTATTATAAAATATAATACAACTATAAAAGTTAATGTACCACCCAAGCTAATAATTTTGATATAAAATATAAATAGTTCATCGAATCAAATGTTATTCATTATTATTACAAAGCAACTTGCATTCATCATATTTAATAAAATAAAATTATAAAAGAGTTACGAATAATTACAAACATATATATAACACTAATGCATGTTAATAAGAAAATGGTTTTGTATGTTGTGCCAACAATAGAAGTCTAATTTAATCTGTTGTATTAGAAAATATAATACAACTAAAAAAGTTAATGTACCACCCAAGCTAATAATTTTGATATAAAATATAAATAGTTCATCGAATCAAAGGTTATTCATTGTTGTTACAAAGCAACTTGCATTCATCATAGTTAATAAAATAAAATTATAAAAGAGTTAAGAATAATTACAAATACATATATAATACTAATGCATGCTAATAAGAAAATGGTTTTGTATGTTGTGCCAACTATAGAAGTCTAACTAAATATGTTGTATTATAAAATATAATACAACTATAAAAGTTAATGTACCACCCAAGCTAATAATTTTGATATAAAATATAAACAGTTCATCGAATCAAAGGTTATTCATTGTTATTACAAAGCAACTTGCATTCATCATAGTTAATAAAATAAAATTATAAAAGAGTTATGAATAATTACAAACATATATATAATACTAATGCATGCTAATAAGAAAATGGTTTTGTATGTTGTGCCAACTATAGAAGTCTAAGTTAATCTGTTGTATTATAAAATATAATACAACTATAAAAGTTAATGTACCATCCAAGCTAATAATTTTGATATAAAATATAAATAGTTCATCGAATCAAAGGTTATATTCATTGTTATTACAAAGCAACTTGCATTCATCATAGTTAATAAGATAAAATTATAAAAGAGTTACGAATAATTACAAACATATATATAATACTAATGCATGCTAATAAGAAAATGGTTTTGTATGTTGTGCCAACTATAGAAATCTAAATTAATCTGTTGTATTATAAAATATAATACAACTACAAAAGTTAAAGTACCACCCAAGCTAATAATTTTGATATAAAATATAAATAGTTCATCGAATCAAAGGTTATTCATTATTGTTACAAAGCAACTTGCATTCATCATAGTTAATAAAATAAAATTATAAAAGAGTTAAGAATAATTACAAACATTTATATAATACTAATGCATGCTAATAAGAAAATGGTTTTGTATGTTGTGCCAACAATAGAAGTCTAACTTAATATGTTGTATTATAAAATATAATACAACTATAAAAGTTAATGTACCACCCAAGCTAATAATTTTGATATAAAATATAAACAGTTCATCGAATCAAAGGTTATTCATTGTTATTACAAAGAAACATGCATTCATCATAGTTAATAAAATAAAATTATAAAAGAGTTATGAATAATTACAAACATATATATATATAATACTAATGCATGCTAATAAGAAAATGATTTTGTATGTTCTGCCAAATATAGAAGTCTAAGTTAATCTGTTGTATTATAAAATATAATACAACTATAAATGTTAATGTACCATCCAAGCTAATAATTTTGATATAAAATATAAATAGTTCATCGAATCAAAGGTTATATTCATTGTTATTACAAAGCAACTTGCATTCATCATATTTAATAAAATAAAATTATAAAAGAGTTACGAATAATTACAAACATATATATAATACTAATGCATGTTAATAAGAAAATGGTTTTGTATGTTGTGCCAACTATAGAAGTCTAATTTAATCTGTTGTATTAGAAAATATAATACAACTATAAAAGTTAATGTACCACCCAAGCTAATAATTTTGATATAAAATATAAATAGTTCATCGAATCAAAGGTTATTCATTGTTGTTACAAAGCAACTTGCATTCATCATAGTTAATAAAATAAAATTATAAAAGAGTTAAGAATAATTACAAATATATATATAATACTAATGCATGCTAATAAGAAATTGGTTTTGTATGTTGTGCCAACTATAGAAGTCTAACTAAATATGTTGTATTATAAAATATAATACAACTATAAAAGTTAATGTACCACCCAAGCTAATAATTTTGATATAAAATATAAACAGTTCATCGAATCAAAGGTTATTCATTGTTATTACAAAGCAACTTGCATTCATCATAGTTAATAAAATAAAATTATAAAAGAGTTATGAATAATTACAAACATATATATATAATACTAATGCATGCTAATAAGAAAATGGTTTTGTATGTTGTGCCAACTATAGAAGTCTAAGTTAATTTGTTGTATTATAAAATATAATACAACTATAAAAGTTAATGTACAATCCAAGCTAATAATTTTGATATAAAATATAAATAGTTCATCGAATCAAAGGTTATATTCACTGTTCTTACAAAGCAACTTGCATTCATCATAGTTAATAAGATAAAATTATAAAAGAGTTACGAATAATTACAAACATATATATAATACTAATGCATGTTAACAAGAAAATGGTTTTGTATGTTGTGCCAACTATAGAAGTCTAATTTAATATGTTGTATTAGAAAATATAATACAACTATAAAAGTTAATGTACCACCCAAGCTAATAATTTTGATATAAAATATAAATAGTTCATCGAATCAAAGGTTATTCATTGTTGTTACAAAGCAACTTGCATTCATCATAGTTAATAAAATAAAATTATAAAAGAGTTACGAATAATTACAAACATATATATAATACTAATGCATGCTAATAAGAAAATGGTTTTGTATGTTGTGCCAACTATAGAAGTCTAAGTTAATCTGTTGTATTATAAAATATAATACAACTATAAAAGTTAATGTACCACCCAAGCTAATAATTTTGATATAAAATATAAATAGTTCATCGAATCAAATGTTATTCATTATTATTACAAAGCAACTTGCATTCATCATATTTAATAAAATAAAATTATAAAAGAGTTACGAATAATTACAAACATATATATAACACTAATGCATGTTAATAAGAAAATGGTTTTGTATGTTGTGCCAACAATAGAAGTCTAATTTAATCTGTTGTATTAGAAAATATAATACAACTATAAAAGTTAATGTACCACCCAAGCTAATAATTTTGATATAAAATATAAATAGTTCATCGAATCAAAGGTTATTCATTGTTGTTACAAAGCAACTTGCATTCATCATAGTTAATAAAATAAAATTATAAAAGAGTTAAGAATAATTACAAATACATATATAATACTAATGCATGCTAATAAGAAAATGGTTTTGTATGTTGTGCCAACTATAGAAGTCTAACTAAATATGTTGTATTATAAAATATAATACAACTATAAAAGTTAATGTACCACCCAAGCTAATAATTTATAATGCAAATACATATATAATGCTAATGCATGCTAATCTGTTCTATTATAAAATATAATACAACTATAAAAGTTAATGTACCATCCAAGCTAATAATTTTGATATAAAATATAAATAGTTCATCGAATCAAAGGTTATATTCATTGTTATTACAAAGCAACTTGCATTCATCATAGTTAATAAGATAAAATTATAAAAGAGTTACGAATAATTACAAACATATATATAATACTAATGCATGCTAATAAGAAAATGGTTTTGTATGTTGTGCCAACTATAGAAGTCTAATTTAATATGTTGTATTATAAAATATAATACAACTATAAAAGTTAATGTACCATCCAAGCTAATAATTTTGATAGAAAATATAAATAGTTCATCGAATCAAAGGTTATTCATTGTTATTACAAAGCAACTTGCATTCATCATAGTTAATAAAATTAAATTATAAAAGAGTTAAGAATAATTACGAACATATATATAATACTAATGCATGCTAATAAGAAAATGGTTTTGTATGTTGTGCCAACTATAGAAGTCTAAGTTAATCTGTTGTATTATAAAATATAATACAACTATAGAAGTTAATGTACCACCCAAGCTAATAATTTTGATATAAAACATAAATAGTTCATCGAATCAAAGATTATTCATTGTTATTACAAAGCAACTTGCATTCATCATAGTTAATAAAATAAAATTATAAAAGAGTTACGAATAATTACAAATACATATATAATACTAATGCATGCTAATAAGAAAATGGTTTTGTATGTTGTGCCAACTATAGAAGTCTAACTAAATATGTTGTATTATAAAATATAATACAACTATAAAAGTTAATGTACCACCCAAGCTAATAATTTATAATGCAAATACATATATAATGCTAATGCATGCTAATCTGTTCTATTATAAAATATAATACAACTATAAAAGTTAATGTACCATCCAAGCTAATAATTTTGATATAAAATATAAATAGTTCATCGAATCAAAGGTTATATTCATTGTTATTACAAAGCAACTTGCATTCATCATAGTTAATAAGATAAAATTATAAAAGAGTTACAAATAATTACAAACATATATATAATACTAATGCATGCTAATAAGAAAATGGTTTTGTATGTTGTGCCAACTATAGAAGTCTAATTTAATATGTTGTATTAGAAAATATAATACAACTATAAAAGTTAATGTACCATCCAAGCTAATAATTTTGATAGAAAATATAAATAGTTCATCGAATCAAAGGTTATTCATTGTTATTACAAAGCAACTTGCATTCATCATAGTTAATAAAATTAAATTATAAAAGAGTTAAGAATAATTACGAACATATATATAATACTAATGCATGCTAATAAGAAAATGGTTTTGTATGTTGTGCCAACTATAGAAGTCTAAGTTAATCTGTTGTATTATAAAATATAATACAACTATAGAAGTTAATGTACCACCCAAGCGAATAATTTTGATATAAAACATAAATAGTTCATCGAATCAAAGATTATTCATTGTTATTACAAAGCAACTTGCATTCATCATAGTTAATAAAATAAAATTATAAAAGAGTTACGAATAATTACAAACATATATATAATACTAATGCATGTTAACAAGAAAATGGTTTTGTATGTTGTGCCAACTATAGAAGTCTAATTTAATATGTTGTATTAGAAAATATAATACAACTATAAAAGTTAATGTACCACCCAAGCTAATAATTTTGATATAAAATATAAATAGTTCATCGAATCAAAGGTTATGCATTGTTGTTACAAAGCAACTTGCATTCATCATAGTTAATAAAATAAAATTATAAAAGAGTTAAGAATAATTACAAACATATATATAATACTAATGCATGCTAATAAGAAAATGGTTTTGTATGTTGTGCCAAATATAGAAGTCTAAGTTAATCTGTTCTATTATAAAATATAATACAACTATAAAAGTTAATGTACCATCCAAGCTAATAATTTTGATATAAAATATAAATAGTTCATCGAATCAAAGGTTATATTCATTGTTATTACAAAGCAACTTGCATTCATCATAGTTAATAAGATAAAATTATAAAAGAGTTACGAATAATTACAAACATATATATAATACTAATGCATGCTAATAAGAAAATGGTTTTGTATGTTGTGCCAACTATAGAAATCTAAATTAATCTGTTGTATTATAAAATATAATACAACTACAAAAGTTAAAGTACCACCCAAGCTAATAATTTTGATATAAAATATAAATAGTTCATCGAATCAAAGGTTATTCATTGTTATTACGAAGCAACTTGCATTCATTATAGTTAATAAAATAAAATTATAAAAGAGTTACGAATAATTACAAACATATATAATACTAAGGCATGCTAATAAGAAAATGGTTTTGTATGTTGTGCCCACTATAGAAGTCTAAGTTAATCTGTTGTATTATAAAATATAATACAACTATAAAAGTTAATGTACCACCCAAGCTAATAATTTTGATATAAAATATAAATAGTTCATCGAATCAAATGTTATTCATTATTATTACAAAGCAACTTGCATTCATCATATTTAATAAAATAAAATTATAAAAGAGTTACGAATAATTACAAACATATATATAACACTAATGCATGTTAATAAGAAAATGGTTTTGTATGTTGTGCCAACAATAGAAGTCTAATTTAATCTGTTGTATTAGAAAATATAATACAACTATAAAAGTTAATGTACCACCCAAGCTAATAATTTTGATATAAAATATAAATAGTTCATCGAATCAAAGGTTATTCATTGTTGTTACAAAGCAACTTGCATTCATCATAGTTAATAAAATAAAATTATAAAAGAGTTAAGAATAATTACAAATACATATATAATACTAATGCATGCTAATAAGAAAATGGTTTTGTATGTTGTGCCAACTATAGAAGTCTAACTAAATATGTTGTATTATAAAATATAATACAACTATAAAAGTTAATGTACCACCCAAGCTAATAATTTTGATATAAAATATAAACAGTTCATCGAATCAAAGGTTATTCATTGTTATTACAAAGCAACTTGCATTCATCATAGTTAATAAAATAAAATTATAAAAGAGTTATGAATAATTACAAACATATATATAATACTAATGCATGCTAATAAGAAAATGGTTTTGTATGTTGTGCCAACTATAGAAGTCTAAGTTAATCTGTTGTATTATAAAATATAATACAACTATAAAAGTTAATGTACCATCCAAGCTAATAATTTTGATATAAAATATAAATAGTTCATCGAATCAAAGGTTATATTCATTGTTATTACAAAGCAACTTGCATTCATCATAGTTAATAAGATAAAATTATAAAAGAGTTACGAATAATTACAAACATATATATAATACTAATGCATGCTCATAAGAAAATGGTTTTGTATGTTGTGCCAACTATAGAAATCTAAATTAATCTGTTGTATTATAAAATATAATACAACTACAAAAGTTAAAGTACCACCCAAGCTAATAATTTTGATATAAAATATAAATAGTTCATCGAATCAAAGGTTATTCATTATTGTTACAAAGCAACTTGCATTCATCATAGTTAATAAAATAAAATTATAAAAGAGTTTAGAATAATTACAAACATTTATATAATACTAATGCATGCTAATAAGAAAATGGTTTTGTATGTTGTGCCAACAATAGAAGTCTAACTTAATATGTTGTATTATAAAATATAATACAACTATAAAAGTTAATGTACCACCCAAGCTAATAATTTTGATATAAAATATAAACAGTTCATCGAATCAAAGGTTATTCATTGTTATTACAAAGAAACATGCATTCATCATAGTTAATAAAATAAAATTATAAAAGAGTTATGAATAATTACAAACATATATATATAATACTAATGCATGCTAATAAGAAAATGATTTTGTATGTTCTGCCAAATATAGAAGTCTAAGTTAATCTGTTGTATTATAAAATATAATACAACTATAAATGTTAATGTACCATCCAAGCTAATAATTTTGATATAAAATATAAATAGTTCATCGAATCAAAGGTTATATTCATTGTTATTACAAAGCAACTTGCATTCATCATATTTAATAAAATAAAATTATAAAAGAGTTACGAATAATTACAAACATATATATAATACTAATGCATGTTAATAAGAAAATGGTTTTGTATGTTGTGCCAACTATAGAAGTCTAATTTAATCTGTTGTATTAGAAAATATAATACAACTATAAAAGTTAATGTACCACCCAAGCTAATAATTTTGATATAAAATATAAATAGTTCATCGAATCAAAGGTTATTCATTGTTGTTACAAAGCAACTTGCATTCATCATAGTTAATAAAATAAAATTATAAAAGAGTTAAGAATAATTACAAATATATATATAATACTAATGCATGCTAATAAGAAATTGGTTTTGTATGTTGTGCCAACTATAGAAGTCTAACTAAATATGTTGTATTATAAAATATAATACAACTATAAAAGTTAATGTACCACCCAAGCTAATAATTTTGATATAAAATATAAACAGTTCATCGAATCAAAGGTTATTCATTGTTATTACAAAGCAACTTGCATTCATCATAGTTAATAAAATAAAATTATAAAAGAGTTATGAATAATTACAAACATATATATATAATACTAATGCATGCTAATAAGAAAATGGTTTTGTATGTTGTGCCAACTATAGAAGTCTAAGTTAATTTGTTGTATTATAAAATATAATACAACTATAAAAGTTAATGTACAATCCAAGCTAATAATTTTGATATAAAATATAAATAGTTCATCGAATCAAAGGTTATATTCATTGTTCTTACAAAGCAACTTGCATTCATCATAGTTAATAAGATAAAATTATAAAAGAGTTACGAATAATTACAAACATATATATAATACTAATGCATGTTAACAAGAAAATGGTTTTGTATGTTGTGCCAACTATAGAAGTCTAATTTAATATGTTGTATTAGAAAATATAATACAACTATAAAAGTTAATGTACCACCCAAGCTAATAATTTTGATATAAAATATAAATAGTTCATCGAATCAAAGGTTATTCATTGTTGTTACAAAGCAACTTGCATTCATCATAGTTAATAAAATAAAATTATAAAAGAGTTAAGAATAATTACAAACATATATATAATACTAATGCATGCTAATAAGAAAATGGTTTTGTATGTTTTGCCAACTATAGAAGTCTAACTTAATATGTTGTATTATAAAATATAATACAACTATAATAGTTAATGTACCACCCAAGCTAATAATTTTAATATAAAATATAAACAGTTCATCGAATCAAAGGTTATTCATTTTTATTACAAAGCAACTTGCATTCATCATAGTTAATAAAATAAAATTATAAAAGAGTTATGAATAATTACAAACATATATATATAATACTAATGCATGCTAATAAGAAAATGGTTTTGTATGTTCTGCCAAATATAGAAGTCTAAGTTAATCTGTTGTATTATAAAATATAATACAACTATAAAAGTTAATGTACCATCCAAGCTAATAATTTTGATATAAAATATAAATAGTTCATCGAATCAAAGGTTATATTCATTGTTATTACAAAGCAACTTGCATTCATCATAGTTAATAAGATAAAATTATAAAAGAGTTACGAATAATTACAAACATATATATAATACTAATGCATGCTAATAAGAAAATGGTTGTGTATGTTGTGCCAACTATAGAAATCTAAATTAATCTGTTGTATTATAAAATATAATACAACTACAAAAGTTAAAGTACCACCCAAGCTAATAATTTTGATATAAAATATAAATAGTTCATCGAATCAAAGGTTATTCATTGTTATTACAAAGCAACTTGCATTCATCATTGTTAATAAAATAAAATTATAAAAGAGTTAAGAATAATTACAAACATATATATAATACTAATGCATGCTAATAAGAAAATGGTTTTGTATGTTGTGCCAACAATAGAAGTCTAACTTAATATGTTGTATTATAAAATATAATACAACTATAAAAGTTAATGTACCACCCAAGCTAATAATTTTGATATAAAATATAAACAGTTCATCGAATCAAAGGTTATTCATTGTTATTACAGAGAAACATGCATTCATCATAGTTAATAAAATAAAATTATAAAAGAGTTACGAATAATTACAAACATATATATAATACTAATGCATGCTAATAAGAAAATGGTTTTGTATGTTGTGCCAACTATAGAAGTCAAAGTTAATCTGTTGTATTATAAAATATAATACAACTATAAAAGTTAAAGTACCACCCAAGCTAATAATTTTGATATAAAATATAAATAGTGCATCGAATCAAAGGTTATTCATTGTTATTACAAAGCAACTTGCATTCATCATAGTTAATAAAATAAAATTATAAAAGAGTTACGAATAATTACAAACATATATATAATAATAAGGAATGCTAATAAGAAAATGGTTTTGTATGTAGAGCCAACTATAGAAGTCTAAGTTAATCTGTTGTATTATAAAATATAATACAATTATAAAAGTTAATGTACCACCCAAGCTAATAATTTTGATATAAAATATAAATAGTTCATCGAATCAAATGTTTTTCATTGTTATTACAAAGCAACTTGCATTCATCATAGTTAATAAAATAATATTATAAAAGAGTTACGAATAATTACAAACATATATATAATACTAATGGATGCTAATAAGAAAATGGTTTTGTATGTTGTGCCAACTATAGAAGTCTAAGTTAATCTGTTGTATTACAAAATATAATATAACTATAAAAGTTAATGTACCACCCAAGCTAATAATTTTGATATAAAATATAAATAGTTCATCGAATCAAAGGTTATTCATTGTTATTACAAAGCAACTTACATTCATCATAGTTAATAAAATTAAATTATAAAGGAGTTAAGAATAATTACGAACATATATATAATACTAATGCATGCTAATAAGAAAATGGTTTTGTATGTTGTGCCAACTATAGAAGTCTAAGTTAATCTGTTGTATTATAAAATATAATACAACTATAGAAGTTAATGTACCACCCAAGCGAATAATTTTGATATAAAACATAAATAGTTCATCGAATCAAAGATTATTCATTGTTATTACAAAGCAACTTGCATTCATCATAGTTAATAAAATAAAATTATGAAAGAGTTACGAATAATTACAAACATATATATAATACTAATGCATGTTAATAAGAAAATGGTTTTGTATGTTGTGCCAACTATAGAAGTCTAATTTAATATGTTGTATTAGAAAATATAATACAACTATAAAAGTTAATGTACCACCTAAGCTAATAATTTTGATATAAAATATAAATATTTCATCGAATCAAAGGTTATTCATTGTTGTTACAAAGCAACTTGCATTCATCATAGTTAATAAAATAAAATTATAAAAGAGTTACGAATAATTACAAACATATATATAATACTAATGCATGTTAATAAGAAATTGGTTTTGTATGTTGTGCCAACTATAGAAGTCTAATTTAATCTGTTGAATTAGAAAATATAATACAACTATAAAAGTTA
This sequence comes from Alisma plantago-aquatica, assembly GCA_963693085.1. NCBI lineage: Eukaryota > Viridiplantae > Streptophyta > Magnoliopsida > Alismatales > Alismataceae > Alisma > Alisma plantago-aquatica. The sequence goes on from OY856413.1 coordinate 778,979,880, forward strand.
ATGTACCACCCAAGCTAATAATTTTGATATAAAATATAAATAGTTCATCGAATCAAAGGTTATTCATTGTTGTTACAAAGCAACTTGCATTCATCATAGTTAATAAAATAAAATTATAAAAGAGTTACGAATAATTACAAATATATATATATATAATACTAATGCATGCTAATAAGAAAATGGTTTTGTATGTTGTGCCAACTATAGAAGTCTAACTAAATAAGTTGTATTATAAAATATAATACAACTATAAAAGTTAATGTACCACCCAAGCTAATAATTTTGATATAAAATATAAACAGTTCATCGAATCAAAGGTTATTCATTTTTATTACAAAGCAACTTGCATTCATCATAGTTAATAAAATAAAATTATAAAAGAGTTATGAATAATTACAAACATATATATATATAATACTAATGCATGCTAATAAGAAAATGGTTTTGTATGTTGTGCCAACTATAGAAGTCTAAGTTAATCTGTTGTATTATAAAATATAATACAACTATAAAAGTTAATGTACCATCCAAGCTAATAATTTTGATATAAAATATAAATAGTTCATCGAATCAAAGGTTATATTCATTGTTATTACAAAGCAACTTGCATTCATCATAGTTCATAAGATAAAATTATAAAAGAGTTACGAATAATTGCAAACATATATATAATACTAATGCATGCTAATCAGAAAATGGTTTTGTATGTTGTGCCAACTATAGAAATCTAAATTAATCTGTTGTATTATAAAATACAATACAACTATAAAAGTTAAAGTACCACCCAAGCTAAAAATTTTGATATAAAATATAAATAGTTCATCGAATCAAAGGTTATTCATTGTTATTACAAAGCAACTTGCATTCATCATAGTTAATAAAATAAAATTATAAAAGAGTTACGAATAATTACAAACATATATATAATACTAAGGCATGCTAATAAGAAAATGGTTTTGTATGTTGTGCCAACTATAGAAGTCTAAGTTAATCTGTTGTATTATAAAATATAATACAACTATAAAAGTTAATGTACCACCCAAGCTAATAATTTTGATATAAAACATAAATAGTTCATCGAATGAAAGGTTGTTCATTGTTATTACAAAGCAACTTGCATTCATCATAGTTAATAAAATAAAATTATAAAAGAGTTACGAATAATTACAAACAAATATATAATACTAATGGATGCTAATAAGAAAATGGTTTCGTATGTTGTGCCAACTATAGAAGTCTAAGTTAATTTGTTGTATTATAAAATATAAAATAACTATAAAAGTTAATGTCGCACCCAAGCTAAAAATTTTGATATAAAATATAAATAGTTCATCGAATCAAAGGTTATTCATTGTTATTACAAAGCAACTTGCATTCATCATAGTTAATAAAATAAAATTATAAAAGAGTTACGAATAATTACAAACATATATATAATACTAATGCATGCTAATAAGAAAATGGTTTTGTATGTTGTGCCAACTATAGAAGTCTAAGTTAATCTGTTGTATTATAAAATATAATACAACTATAAAAGTTAATGTACCACCCAAGCTAATAATTTTGATATAAAATATAAATAGTTCATCGAATCAAAGGTTATTCATTGTTATTACAAAGCAACTTGCTATCATCATAGTTAATAAAATAAAATTATAAAAGAGTTACGAATAATAACAAACATATATATAATACTAATGCATTCTAATAAGAAAATGGTTTTGTATGTTGTGTGAACTATAGAAGTCTAAGTTAATCTGTTGTATTATAAAATATAATACAAATATAAAAGTTAATGTACCACACAAGCTAATAATTTTGATATAAAATATAAATAGTTCATCGAATCAAAGGTTATTCATTGTTATTACAAAGCAACTTGCATTCATCATAGTTAATAAAATAAAATTATAAAAGAGTTAAGAATAATTACAAATATATATATATATAATACTAATGCATGCTAATAAGAAAATGGTTTTGTATGTTGTGCCAACTATAGAAGTCTAACTAAATAAGTTGTATTATAAAATATAATACAACTATAACAGTTAATGTGCCACCCAAGCTAATAATTTTGATATAAAATATAAATAGTTCATCGAATCAAAGGTTATTCATTGTTATTACAAAGCAACTTGCATTCATCATAGTTAATAAAATAAAATTATAAAAGAGTTATGAATAATTACAAACATATATATATAATACTAATGCATGCTAATAAGAAAATGGTTTTGTATGTTGTGCCAACTATAGAAGTCTAAGTTAATCTGTTGTATTATAAAATATAATACAACTATAAAAGTTAATGTACCATCCAAGCTAATAATTTTGATATAAAATATAAATAGTTCATCGAATCAAAGGTTATATTCATTGTTATTACAAAGCAACTTGCATTCATCATAGTTAATAAGATAAAATTATAAAAGTGTTACGAATAATTACAAACATATATATAATACTAATGCATGTTAACAAGAAAATGGTTTTGTATGTTGTGCGAACTATAGAAGTCTAATTTAATATGTTGTATTAGAAAATATAATACAACTATAAAAGTTAATGTACCACCCAAGCTAATAATTTTGATATAAAATATAAATAGTTCATCGAATAAAAGGTTATTCATTGTTGTTACAAAGCAACTTGCATTCATCATAGTTAATAAAATAAAATTATAAAAGAGTTACGAATAATTACAAACATATATATATAATAATAATGCATGCTAATAAGAAAATGGTTTTGTATGTTGTGCCAACTATAGAAGTCTAAGTTAATCTGTTGTATTATAAAATATAATACAACTATAAAAGTTAATGTACCATCCAAGCTAATAATTTTGATATAAAATATAAATAGTTCATCGAATCAAAGGTTATATTCATTGTTATTACAAAGCAACTTGCATTCATCATAGTTAATAAGATAAAATTATAAAAGAGTTACAAATAATTGCAAACATATATATAATACTAATGCATGCTAATAAGAAAATGGTTTTGTATGTTGTGCCAACTATAGAAATCTAAATTAATCTGTTGTATTATAAAATACAATACAACTATAAAAGTTAAAGTACCACCCAAGCTAATAATTTTGATATAAAATATAAATAGTTCATCGAATCAAAGGTTATTCATTGTTATTACAAAGCAACTTGCATTCATCATAGTTAATAAAATAAAATTATAAAAGAGTTACGAATAATTACAAACATATATATAATACTAAGGCATGCTAATAAGAAAATGGTTTTGTATGTTGTGCCAACTATAGAAGTCTAAGTTAATCTGTTGTATTATAAAATATAATACAACTATAAAAGTTAATGTAAACCCAAGCTAATAATTTTGATATAAAACATAAATAGTTCATCGAATGAAAGGTTGTTCATTATTATTACAAAGCAACTTGCATTCATCATAGTTAATAAAATAAAATTATAAAAGAGTTACGAATAATTACAAACAAATATATAATACTAATGCATTCTAATAAGAAAATGGTTTTGTATGTTGTGCCAACTATAGAAGTCTAAGTTAATCTGTTGGATTATAAAATATAATACAACTATAAAAGTTAATGTAGCACCCAAGCTAAAAATTTTGATATAAAATATAAATAGTTCATCGAATCAAAGGTTATTCATTGTTATTACAAAGCAACTTGCATTCATCATAGTTAATAAAATAAAATATAAAAGAGTTACAAATAATTACAAACATATATATAATACAAATGCATGCTAATAAGAAAATGGTTTTGTATGTTGTGCCAACTATAGAAGTCTAAGTTAATCTATTGTATTATAAAATATAATACAACTATAAAAGTTAATGTACCACCCAAGCTAATAATTTTGATATAAAATATAAATAGTTCATCGAATCAAAGGTTATTCATTGTTATTACAAAGTAACTTGCATTCATCATAGTTAATAAAATAAAATTATAAAAGAGTTACGAATAATTACAAACATATATATAATACTAACGCATGTTCATAAGAAAATGGTTTTGTATGTTGTGCCAACTATAGAAGTCTAAGTTAATATGTTGTATTATAAAATATAATACAACTATAAAAGTTAATGTATCATCCAAGCTAATAATTTTCATATAAAATATAAATAGTTCATCGAATCAAAGGTTATATTTATTGTTATTACAAAGCAACTTGCATTCATCATAGTTAATAAGATAAAATTATAAAAGAGTTATGAATAATTACAAACATATATATAATAATAATGCATGCTAATAAGAAAATTGTTTTGTATGTTGTGCCAACTATAGAAGTCTAAGTTAATCTGTTGTATTATAAAATATAATACAACTATAAAAGTTAATGTACCACCCAAGCTAATAATTTTGATATAAAACATAAATAGTTCATCGAATGAAAGGTTGTTCATTGTTATTACAAAGCAACTTGCATTCATCATAGTTAATAAAATAAAATTATAAAAGAGTTACGAATAATTACAAACATATATATAATACTAATGCATGTTAATAAGAAAATGGTTTTGTATGTTGTGCCAACTATAGAAGTCTAATTTAATCTGTTGTATTAGAAAATATCATACAACTATAAAAGTTAATGTACCACCCAAGCTAATAATTCTGATATAAAATATAAATAGTTTATCGAATCAAAGTTTATTCATTGTTGTTACAAAGCAACTTGCATTCATCATAGTTAATAAAATAAAATTATAAAAGAGTTAAGAATAATTACAAACATATATATAATACTAATGCATGCTAATAAGAAAATTGTTTTGTATGTTGTGCCAACTATAGAAGTCTAACTAAATATGTTTTATTATAAAATATAATACAACTATAAAAGTTAATGTACCACCCAAGCTAATAATTTTGATATAAAATATAAATAGTTCATCGAATCAAAGGTTATTCATTGTTATTACAAAGCAACTTGCATTCATCATAGTTAATAAAATAAAATTATAAAAGAGTTACGAATAATTACAAACATATATATAATACTAAGGCATGCTAATAAGAAAACGGTTTTGTATGTTGTGCCAACTATAGAAGTCTAAGTTAATCTGTTGTATTATAAAATATAATACAACTATAAAAGTTAATGTACCACCCAAGCTAATAATTTTGATATAAAATATAAATAGTTCATCGAATCAAAGGTTATTCATTGTTATTACAAAGCAACTTGCATTCATCATAGTTAATAAAATAATATTATAAAAGAGTTACGAATAATTACAAACATATATATAATACTAATGCATGTTAATAAGAAAATGGTTTTGTATGTTGTGCCAACTATAGAAGTCTAATTTAATCTGTTGTATTAGAAAATATAATACAACTATAAAAGTTAATGTACCACCCAAGCTAATAATTTTGATATAAAATATAAATAGTTCATCGAATCAAAGGTTATTCATTGTTGTTACAAAACAACTTGCATTCATCATAGTTAATAAAATAAAATTATAAAAGAGTTAAGAATAATTACAAATATATATATATAATACTAATGCATGCTAATAAGAAAATGGTTTTGTATGTTGTGCCAACTATAGAAGTCTAACTAAATATGTTGTATTATAAAATATAATACAACTATTAAATTTAATGTACCACCCAAGCTAATAATTTTGATATAAAATATAAACAGTTCATCGAATCAAAGGTTATTCATTGTTATTACAAAGCAACTTCCATTCATCATAGTTAATAAAATAAAATTATAAAAGAGTTATGAATAATTACAAACATATATATAATACTAATGCATGCTAATAAGAAAATGGTTTTGTATGTTGTGCCAACTATAGAAGTCTAAGTTAATCTGTTGTATTATAAAATATAATACAACTATAAAAGTTAATGTACCATCCAAGCTAATAATTTTGATATAAAATATAAATAGTTCATCGAATCAAAGGTTATATTCATTGTTATTACAAAGCAACTTGCATTCATCATAGTTAATAAGATAAAATTATAAAAGAGTTACAAATAATTGCAAACATATATATAATACTAATGCATGCTAATAAGAAAATGGTTTGGTATGTTGTGCCAACTATAGAAATCTAAATTAATATGTTGTATTATAAAATATAATACAACTATAAAAGTTAAAGTACCACCCAAGCTAATAATTTTGATATAAAATATAAATAGTTCATCGAATCAAAGGTTATTCATTGTTATTACAAAGCAACTTGATTCATCATAGTTAATAAAATAAAATTATAAAAGAGTTACGAATAATTACAAACATATATATAATACTAAGGCATGCTAATAAGAAAATGGTTTTGTATGTTGTGCCAACTATAGAAGTCTAAGTTAATCTGTTGTATTATAAAATATAATACAACTATGAAAGTTAATGTACCACCCAAGCTAATAATTTTGATATAAAACATAAATAGTTCATCGAATGAAAGGTTGTTCATTGTTATTACAAAGCAACTTGCATTCATCATAGTTAATAAAATAAAATTATAAAAGAGTTATGAATAATTACAAACAAATATATAATACTAATGGATGCTAATAAGAAAATGGTTTTGTATGTTGTGCCAACTATAGAAGTCTAAGTTAATTTGTTGTATTATAAAATATAATATAACTATAAAAGTTAATGTATCACCCAAGCTAAAAATTTTGATATAAAATATAAATAGTTCATCGAATCAAAGGTTATTCATTGTTATTACAAAGCAACTTGCAGTCATCATAGTTAATAAAATAAAATTATAAAAGAGTTACGAATAATTACAAACATATATGTAATATTATGCATGCTAATAAGAAAATGGTTTTGTATGTTGTGCCAACTATAGAAGTCTAAGTTAATCTGTTGTATTATAAAATATAATACAACTATAAAAGTTAATGTACCACCCAAGCTAATAATTTTGATATAAAATATAAATAGTTCATCGAATCAAAGGTTATTCATTGTCATTACAAAGCAACTTGCTATCATCATAGTTAATAAAATAAAATTATAAAAGAGTTACGAATAATAACAAACATATATATAATACTAATGCATGCTAATAAGAAAATGGTTTTGTATGTTGTGCCAACTATAGAAGTCTAAGTTAATCTGTTGTATTATAAAATATAATATAACTATAAAAGTTAATGTACCACCCAAGCTAATAATTTTGATATCAAATATAAATAGTTCAGTGAATCAAAGGTTATTCATTGTTATTACAAAGCAACTTGTATTCATCATAGTTAATAAAATAAAATTATAAAAGAGTTACGAATAATTACAAACATATATATAATACTAATGCATGCTAATAAGAAAATGGTTTTGTATGTTGTGCCAACTATAGAAGTCTAAGTTAATCTGTTGTATTAAAAAATATATTACAACTATAAAAGTTAATGTACCACACAAGCTAATAATTTTGATATAAAATATAAATAGTTCATCGAATCAAAGGTTATTCATTGTTATTACAAAGCAACTTGCATTCATCATAGTTAATAAAATAAAATTATAAAAGAGTTACGAATAATTACAAACATATATATAATACTAATGCATGTTAATAAGAAAATGGTTTTGTATGTTGTGCCAACTATAGAAGTCTAATTTAATCTGTTGTATTCAAAAATATAATACAACTATAAAAGTTAATGTACCACCCAAGCTAATAATTTTGATATAAAATATAAATAGTTCATTGAATCAAAGGTTATTCATTGTTATTACAAAGCAACTTGCATTCATCATAGTTAATAAAATAAAATTATAAAAGAGTTACGAATAATTACAAACATATATATAATACTAATGCATGCTAATAAGAAAATGGTTTTGTATGTTGTGCCAACTATAGAAGTCTAAGTTAATATGTTGTATTAAAAAATATAATACAACTATAAAAGTTAATGTACCACTCAAGCTAATAATTTTGATATAAAATATAAATAGTTCATCGAATCAAAGGTTATTTATTGTTATTACAAAGCAACTTGCATTCATCATAGTTAATAAAATAAAATTATAAAAGAGTTACGAATAATTACAAACATATATATAATACTAATGCATGTTCATAAGAAAATGGTTTTGTATGTTGTGCCAACTATAGAAGTCTAAGTTAATCTGTTGTATTATAAAATATAATACAACTATAAAAGTTAATGTATCATCCAAGCTAATAATTTTGATATAAAATATAAATAGTTCATCGAATCAAAGGTTATATTTATTGTTATTACAAAGCAACTTGCATTCATCATAGTTAATAAGATAAAATTATAAAAGAGTTACGAATAATTACAAACATATATATAATAATAATGCATGCTAATAAGAAAATGGTTTTGTATGTTGTGCCAACTATAGAAATCTAAATTAATCTGTTGTATTATAAAATATAATACAACTATAAAAGTTAAAGTACCACCCAAGCTAATAATTTTGATATAAAATATAAATAGTTCATCGAATCAAAGGTTATTCATTGTTATTACAAATCAACTTGCATTCATCATAGTTAATAAAATAAAATTATAAAAGAGTTACGAAAAATTACAAACATATATATAATACTAAGGCTTGCTAATAAGAAAATGGTTTTGTATGTTGTGCCAACTATAGAAGTCTAAGTTAATCTGTTGTATTATAAAATATAATACAACTATAAAAGTTAATGTACCACCCAAGCTAATAATTTTGATATAAAACATAAATAGTTCATCGAATGAAAGGTTGTTCATTGTTATTACAAAGCAACTTGCATTCATCATAGTTAATAAAATAAAATAATAAAAGAGTTACGAATAATTACAAACATATATATAATACTAATGGATGCTAATAAGAAAATGGTTTTGTATGTTGTGCCAACTATAGAAGTCTAAGTTAATTTGTTTTATTATAAAATATAATATAACTATAAAAGTTAATGTATCACCCAAGCTAAAAATTTTGATATAAAATAAAAATAGTTCATCGAATCAAAGGTTATTCATTGTTATTACAAAGCAACTTGCATTCATCATAGTTAATAAAATAAAATTATAAAAGAGTTACGAATAATTACAAACATATATATAATACTAATGCATGCTAATAAGAAAATGGTTTTGTATGTTGTGCCAACTATAGAAGTCTAAGTTAATCTGTTGTATTATAAAATATAATACAACTATAAAAGTTAATGTACCACCCAAGCTAATAATTTTGATATAAAATATAAACAGTTCATCGAATCAAAGGTTATTCATTGTTATTACAAAGCAACTTGCTACCATCATAGTTAATAAAATAAAATTATAAAAGAGCTCTGAATAATAACAAACAAATATATAATACTAATGCATTCTAATAAGAAAATGGTTTTGTATGTTGTGCAAACTATAGAAGTCTAAGTTAATCTGTTGTATTATAAAATATAATACAACTATAAAAGTTAATGTACCACACAAGCTAATAATTTTGATATCTATACTACTATAAAAAGAGTGAATCTTTGTAATTATTTACAAGAATATCTTTTTTACCTTTTCAAAATCTCCTGACCAATCAGATTGCAACAAATTCAAAATGCTGCAACCTCCTTGACTCTCTTTCTTCTTAGAATTTTTCTCTATTTTTGTCTCTTTTATCATTATTCGCTCACACACCTCTCCACTCCTTCGGTTAGTTTGCTTTCATCCCGCAACTCCCTCACTTCTTAAGGAAGAACGTGGTTTATTTTTGAATACGTGGGTGCGGTACAAACTGCCCACTCCGTCAAAAACCGCTGAGCTTCTCATACATATCACTTCCACGATTCCATCTAACAACACCGATAAAAGCGCATGCCACCCCGACACGCTCCAACAAGATTAGGTCTTGCAACAAAACCTGCGGCACCATCCGACTCTCCATTTCCTGCAAGTTTTCGGCTGCATGTGCAGCAAGAAGGGAGCACACAACCAAGATCATTGCAGCGCTGGACGCCGTCGATGACGCAGACTTCTTCCTGATTACCTACGGACGCACACGCCACCTTGCCATCCAGGACGGTCCCAAACAACAATCTAACCTTCAATTTTTTTTCTAATCGGTCGCACTCACCCATGGCTTCCATGATGGCCAAACTGGTCTCAACGAGAAGATCTACCAGGTAAACCTCTATATGGACATTGTGTCTGCAACATGATCTACTATCAAGCTGCAAAATCATGTGTTTACAACCATATATATTTACTCTTAAAATGGAAAACAATGACACAGATTCTGTCCATATTCCTGACTGTGTAGATCTACTATCATGTGCATGCTCCTGATCAACATTGTTCGGGAAAATTAATACACCCACCGAGTCAAAAGTATATATTGGCGAAGAATAGTCATATATAATATTTAACTTATCACTAGATTTCTGTGCTGACTTAAGCTTTTAATGCATGAAGAGATTGGAACGACCCAATCTTAAAGCAAGTTCATCAGGTCAATTTCCTTAGCAACAGTGGTGGAGGTAAAGATCGTTGCATCGCCCTGCTCCTACTCCCGGTGATAACAATAACGGCTCCGGCTTCCACGAACATGAGGTTGGTAAGTTCCCTAGGGATATCAACGTTCTCTGTGTACGTGCCAGCCTTAATTTGTATCACGAACCTCACATTCCCCCTCCTCATCCTGCTTGCAACCACGATGGCTTTGGAAACATCCTGAAGTTTCCTGAACCGTCTTTAGCCACGACCACGTCGGCCTTACGGTTTTGGGGAGCAGCTTTCAGTTGGCACCAGACATCATATCAGGGAACCCACCGCAGGTAGTAGAAGATAGAAGGCGGCGGCGCCAGTTGTTTCCAAAGACGGTGTTCAACGCTTCCATCGATGCACCGTTGACGTCGAGGGTGTTAGACTGGACGTGTTAGAAGAGGCAAAGGTGTAAAACGCTGTAGGTGGAGGCCAAAGTCTTGGAAACCATGTGGACATGTGCAATGGTTGGCCGGCACAGCATCAAGGGAGAATCCAGACACCAGGGCGCGCTTTAGGTGCTTCGTAATGTCGCGACCATGCGGCCAGCCAACGAGTCCAGTGAGCCCGACTGAGACGTCACAGAGTGTTGAAAAGCTGATGGTACGGCCACCATATTCCTTCCTATTTCCGACACTGGAGCTGGGCAGAATGATTTTTCTAGCGTTGTCTCCAACATAGTGAAAAATGTCCACTGTCTTCTATTGTTACACCCAGATCATTGCCTTTTGCTACTGGGCATCCACTTTGTTGTATTCATAAATTATTATGGTCACTTAGCATTTTAGTAATTTTCATTGATTATTCAAACTGACATAATATGTACTGCAATGATTTGTAATACATTACATGAAAGAGCAACTTATCTGGAGGATGCAATTTTATTTTGACACACGATCTTTAAGTGTACAGAAGTTTTGAGTCTTAGAAAGTTCAAGAGTCATTAAACAACGTACATCCTCCATGATATATTGAAATACACAGAAATTTGGATCAATAAAAGCATATCTAAAAGGACTGTAACATGCGAACCAAAACGTTACAATTGCAGGACTGTAACATTTACGCTTAAGATTTATATCACTGAGTAAATCCCTTTCAAAATATGTATCTTTCTTACGGTTGTGATTCTTTGATCTTACTGTCATCAATAACACTATTGATATGCTTAAACCATTCTCACACGAGCTGCATATCTATTTTTAGATAACTGCATCTCGGTGCTTGTTTAATTGAATGTCTAATTTTTTGAGTAGTTTTCACTAATATTTTATGGAGACAAATCATGATCAGCCATTAACATCCAAATAAGGCTGTCATCTGAACCTATCTCGGTTTAATTATGAAAAATCTGCTTTTGGTTTTAGATTTTGTCAATATGGGCCGGTTCCGAATTTGAGGTTAACGTCCAAATTAATACTTGATCGATTCTAGGTGGCGATTCAGTCTAGATTGAATCTGGGTTGATAAAAGTTAGACAATCTAACTCCTAATAAGATATAAAATATTATATTTATAACTAATTAACAAAATTATAGAATCAGAGTCCAGCGTTGGTTCTTTCAAATCTATGATCAATGTTGTCGATGTGGAAGCACCATTTCAACTAAAAGGACTACTCACATAAAATCTTCAAAGGCCATATTATTTTTATCTTCAGCATTTAATTATGTGGTTTATTATACAATAATGTTTTGTAATTGAGTGCAATCAAAAGTGAAATCATATGATGACGGAGGGCCGTCAACAAGGAATGGTTCAAGTGGTCAAGCACGGTGTCCCCTAACAAAAGGACCCAAATTCGATTCCCATTTGCTGCCTTGATTTACTACTCTTTCATACGTTCGGCCTCCACCATGGGCATGGGAGGGGGGGATCTCTCTCTTAATCCCATATGATGGTAGAGGGCCGAAGAGGTGAGGTTGCGAGACATCTGATTAGACAATCTTTTGTGCAAAATGTATAGCATGCATTCTTTTTCCTTGTTTTTTTGGTTTTCCCTTCTCAACGGATCCCGTTTATTTCCTTCTATATGTTTATTTGTGCACATTTATGTGGTACATCAATAAAAATAATCTTGACCATATATGGCAGTATGTGGAAAAATGTTATTTCACCATTCTCTACTTTAACTTTTATATTTTGTTAATTTCAACATGGTACATCTACATACTTAATGAACTTGTACTAGAGAAACCTTGAATAGGTTGACGTTTCTCTTTACGTGTTAGGCTCATTTTCTAATTATATTTAGCTTTTAAATTTGATTTCTGACCAATGATGTATCTAGCATATTTTATTTATCAAAGTGTCTATGTTTCTTATATATTATATCTTTACAAAATAAATATAAGATAACAAGAAGATTCATGTATCCAAAACATACATAGTCTGCATATGGTGAGCATGGTACTTGGACATGTTTTATAAAGAAGTGTTCTCAACAACCAAGAGGGCCTTCATTCTCAAAAAATGAAAAAAGTCAAGTTTGAACCCCTAGCTCACTACAATAAGCATGTTATATGTTTTATATCATTTTTAGGATGTAAGTTGTATTTTGTCAATGTTGAAGATTTTTGTGTTGATTTTTCAACAAGAATAACAGATTTATATTGATGTTATATCACTAAAATTGTTAAAGGAGCACTCTTGACATAATTTTGTTGGAAACATCATGAAGATCAAAACATTGTTGTGAAAGACATTATGTATAACATTTGAAATATCTTGTTGTAAATTACTATGTTTAATTATGTAGTGATCTACACTTCACATATTCTAACATTTCAATTTTTAATGAGACATTTGGTCTTCATGCAAACTTAAATAAATTTATTCCTTTAAAATGACATACTTCTATTGGTAAACTGAAAATATATGGTTGTATATTATGTATTTCAAATTCTCCAAGCAAATAAAAGAAACAACAGTTCCCTCTCTCCAAATATGATGCATTACTATTTGTCTCATTCAAATACAATAAGAAAATACTAATAAGGATCTCCTAATGACTGTTACGCTCTTCCAAACTATGTATCAAACTATCCGAATAGGGATATCTTTATCTCTCTGCCCTCTCTCTCTATCTCTTTAAGATGTTGTCCAAATTTTACTCCTTTTTATTATCCATCACGGCATCAAGCACACTTGTACATATACCTTGTTTTACTAAAATATACCTATATATAAAGAGAATATTTCTTTTATAAATAAGTATATAATAACAATGACTTAAAAATATATTTTTTATAATATCATTCTTACAAAATGTATTTTATTATGTTTTCACGTGCATGGCACGTGTCCATTTACTAGTAAAATATAAATAGTTCATCGAATCAAAGGTTATTCATTGTTATTACAAAGAAACTTGCATTCATCATAATTAATAAAATAAAATTATAAAAGACTTACGAATAATTACAAACATATATATAATACTAATGCATGCTAATAAGAAAATGGTTTTGTATGTTGTGCCAACTACAGAAGTCTAAGTTAATCTGTTGTATTATAAAATATAATATAACTATAAAAGTTAATGTACCACCCAGGCTAAAAATTTAGATATAAAATATAAATAGTTCATTGAATCAATGGTTATTCATTTTTATTACAAAGCAACTTGCATTCATCATAGTTAATAAAATAAAATTATAAAAGAGTTACGAATAATTATAAACATATATATAATACTAATGCATGCTAATAAGAAAATAGTTTTGTATATTGTGCCAACTATAGAAGTCTAAGTTAATCTGTTGTATTATAAAATATAATACAACTATAAAAGTTAATGTACCACCCAAGCTAATAATTTTGATATAAAATATAAATAGTTCATCGAATCAAAGGTTATTCATTGTTATTACAAAGCAAGTTGCTATCATCATAGTTAATAAAATAAAATTATAAAAGAGTTACGAATAATAACAAACATATATATAATACTAATGCATTCTAATAAGAAAATGGTTTTGTATGTTGTGCGAACTATAGAAGTCTAAGTTAATCTGTTGTATTATAAAATATAATACAACTATAAAAGTTAATGTACCACACAAGCTAATAATTTTGATATAAAATATAAATAGTTCATCGAATCAAAGGTTATTCATTGTTATTACAAAGCAACTTGCATTCATCATAATTAATAAAATAAAATTATAAAAGACTTACGAATAATTACAAACATATATATAATACTAATGCATGCTAATAAGAAAATGGTTTTGTATGTTGTGCCAACTATAGAAGTTTAAGTTAATCTGTTGTATTATAAAATATAATATAACTATAAAAGTTAATGTACCACCCAAGCTAAAAATTTTGATATAAAATATAAATAGTTCATTGAATCAAAGGTTATTCATTGTTATTACAAAGCAACTTGCATTCATCATAGTTAATGAAATAAAATTTAAAAGAGTTACGAATAATTACAAACATATATATAATACTAATGCATGCTAATAAGAAAATGGTTTTGTATGTTGTGCCAACTATAGAAATCTAAGTTAATCTGTTGTATTATAAAATATAATACAACTATAAAAGTTAATGTACCACCCATGCTAATAATATTGATATAAAATATAAATAGTTCATCGAATCAAAGGTTATTCATTGCTATTACAAAGAGTTGTGAGTTCTTATATCCTTAACAGATGCACCTCGATTATCTATGTGATGAGTTGGTCTTGTGATGAGTCAACTATCTAGATGAATATGAGGAACCTGATTTTGAGTTATGGTTTATGACCATTACATCCTAAATAACTTCCATATGAACAATAAGGTATGACCTTGATGGTAGCACTCATTGGGATAAAATCCATAAGTGCAAATGAGTCTTAAGCGTTAAGACACATGGATAACATTTTGAGAAGGATGATGCTTGGTAATCACAACTTAATGACTAAAACATTTGGCATACGGATACTGAAACCGCATTCCTATAAGGAATATGACAAGCATGTGTACGTGACACAAACTATAAGGTTTATCCATTAATGCAAATGAAGTCTATAAGTTACAATGGACTAATCAATGTGATTGATTAAGTACAAGCAACTCAGAGATGGATCTTTACTTTGATGATATAGTCAAAGGATTTGACTGATATGTCAAAGATAAAGAAGGGATATGTGATTTAGTGGGAGCATATTCACATTTCATATGATGATGTGAAATGGAAATGTTCTAGAATGGAAATCCAAAGTGGAAATTATCTTTAGGGAAGATAGAGATTTTTCCTATGTAACAGGAATAGAGATCTATAGAGATAGTTCTCGAAAACCTCTTGACCTGAAAAGAGAAAGCATACATTGGCAATCTATACTAAAGGGTTCAGTGTGCACAGATTCAGTGGGAGAAAACTTATCCATGTTACAAGGAGTTAGTACCCAAAGGCCAAGTGTCCAATTCTTATGAAGAATGTGAACACTAAGAATAGATATGGATCTATCATGTATGTAATCATCCCATCATCTTGCATGTATGGACATGGCAAGGACAAAATGCATTTATCATCTTGTATGTAGGACATGACAATATGATATGCTCATTCTGATAACTCGTATGTGGGACATGACGAGTGAATGTCTGTTTAATTCCAGTAAGGGATACTGGAATACCATAAGAACTTGATAAGTAATTGAGAAGTACTAGTTCTATGGATATAAGGAAGGGTTCAGTGTAAAGAGTTACACTAATGTGAACTTCCGATAAGGACAAAAAATTAATCACAAAATATATATGGGATATATAAAAGTGAATGTTTGTTAATAAATGGAAATGTTCCAAGAAAGTCGTTTAAAAGGAAAAGTCGAGTATCTGTGTGTTAGAGAACATTAGTGGATACTATATGGATCTGGAAGTTCATGAGATGAACTTATAGATATTCCGATCTTTGATGACAAGTAAGGAGTACTTGATCATGCAATGGGGATAAAGGTTAGTAAAGGAATGCTAGATCGCATATTATGGCAACTCCATCTCATACGTGTGACATACAATGAAGAGATGAGAGACATGTAGTTAATACCGACTTTGGCAAGGTGTTGCCATAACTCACTGCGTAAGCACTAGAGCATAGTAACATGTGGAACATGTTTGAAGATCACTATGAATATGATTCAAAGGTGATTGGCTCACAGTGCAAATGGAAGTCTGTTGGTATGTATGCCTTGAGAGACAATCATGGGATGATTGGTGGGATACGTTAAGATTGATTTGATAAATATCAAAGGAAAGCTTGCAATTCTTTCTGGTTCAGTCATATGAGATAATGATAGAACAGATTGAATGTCTAGAGAATGACAGTACTCAATGACGTATGCTTTCAGGTTAAGGACCTGAACGATGAGATCATACAGATGCTAAGAGTTTGTATATTCTTATTATGTCCCTAGTTGGATGTCATTGTGGAAGGTAGATAGACAACAATGATACACAAGGCTTCATTGTGGTGTTGGTTGATGACAAAATCTCATTAGTCATGATATGGAGATATCAAACCAAACACATAGGTACTTGTTAAAGAACAAGTGTACCAGACAGACCCTCCGTGAGTTTGACACATGGAACCATGACATGGTAGTCACAGTCAGTTCTCACAGTGATGGTGGTGAGTGTGATTCTTTGACTTGAAATCACTACACTCAACACATGTCGTTGGGTACACTTTGGCATCATCAAATGCAGTCCTGAAACATGGGTTGTTATAAAGGTGATGATTGGGTGGATTTGACACATGGGGCTTTTGAGGGGTTAGTGATAGATATGGGATTTGTCGCTCCTGAGGGAGTTTGATATGGCCACTTGATGAGAAGGATTGAGATAGGCATGCACGCATGTGTGAATCAATATGTGATATTGATGTCGTACATATCTCCTCCAATCTACTCTAAGATCAAGAAAATGAATGAACGTTGAAAGGATGATTGTTCCATGCCTTGAGTTCATTCGGAATATCAGTGGAAAAGGAGTTATACATTCGCTGTAACACCATTCACGGATTGTAGGATTGAAAGTTGTTCTCCAACTTTCCTTTTCACTTGGGTAGAACTAATGTGTGACTAGGCACCGCTCTTTGCTTGTGAAGTCATTAGTGTTATAGACTTTCACTACCCACGTGAAATGGACCCGCAGGGTCACACACATAGGATTTAACCTGGAAGACGAGTTTATCCACAAATGATGTTTAGATCGATTACTAAAGGAGTTTGGTAGTTGAATTAAACACTCAATCAATTGATAGCTCAATATCATATTGTTGGTGTTGGACCGATTGATTAGAGTATCAGATTGATTGAAACTGCAATTGACTGATTTGCATAGTCTGCTGCCCCAACCGATCGGCTCAGGTTGGTGTACCGGTCGGCTCAAAGTAGTGAGACAGTCGTCTCATGTGTCATGAAATGATCGACTCAATTTTTGAACCGGTCGATTCGTGGACCAACCGAGATCGTTTGGAAAGTCAGAAGACTATTTAGCAAATACAATTTGTTTCACTTGTACAAATTCGATTTGGACAAGGATTAATATTTGATTAGTTCGAAAAAAATATGAAAGTCAACTTGAGTTGGACCAGGACCACGAACCGATCGGCTGTCCCAACCGAATGGTTCAGGTGTGATCCGATCGGCTCAGGTCCCCAACCGACCGTTTCATGCTAGAAACGATCGGTTCAGGTGGCGTAGTTGGTTGTTTTGTGGAAAATCTTGAACCCTTCTACTCCTGCTTTAATCCCACATTGCCCGGGGTAGAGAACCCTGTCCCATGACCCTCATATATATATAGGGGTAGTGGGGGCTTCTCAGAGACAACAACTCAGAACACCAGTTCCTCTGCAAAGGTTGTCGTTCTCTCTGGTTGTGGTAACCAGGAGAGCCCGAGCAAGTGCTACCTGATAAGGGAGGCACAACAAGGGAAAGAAAACTACAGAAAAGTGACTGGTGGCAGGAGAGTGTGTCGGTGACTAGTACGCCGACAGGAGGGTGTAACTCCTTCCAATTCCTTGTGGGACAAGGAGATCGGAGTTCCAGGTGGTCTGTGTGGACTACTTTAGAGGTGGGAGACTTCTTCCGCTCGGAGGATAGCTGTCAATCCCGATAGTCCCGGTGAGACCAGGAGCTGCACAGACACCATCGAAGACCAGAGGTGAAGACTGTGCAAGCCGTGAGGTAACGTCGCTGAGCAAGCGTCGGGACAAGGTATGTCTCTACAAACCATCCTTCCTACTGTATAGACGTTGACGCGATTCCTTTATACTGGGTTTGGGGAGAAGAAAACTTTTGTTTCCGCTGCCTTCTCTGTCTCCCTTAAAACCCAACAGATTTGGGGGTGACTCCCTATTGAAACTTTGTATTAAACGCACGACCGTGGCGGGTGGCCACATCCGTCTTCAGTTCTCTTAGCCACGGATGTGTTGTGTGACCACGACCGTGTCCCTTGGGATGCAAATTCAATATTGTCCCTGTTGGTTCTTCACAATAAACGCACGACTGTGGGGGTATTCCCATGGCCGTTTTGTGGTCTGCATCATTCAAGTGTCCTTCAAGCTTGATCATTCTTGGATTTCGTTTCTTGGTGATGACCCTTGTCCATTGGAGGTAGGTTGAGGGAGGTTTTGGGGTCTTCTTTGGACCCCCCAATGATTGGAGGAACCCTAGAACTCCTTCTTTCTCTCTCTTCCATCTATGCATGGTCCAAGTACTTGAAAATAGTGCAAAGAACATCCATAAGCGTATTTGCAATGATAACCATATTAGGGGCAAAAGCTTGTAATATAACATATTTAGATGTGATTTAAGTACAAAATGGCATAGGATGGAGCCCTAAAATTGGGCTACATCAACACCCCAAACTTAAAACATACTTTTCCTCAAGTATGCTCCAACTCAATCTCCTTTTTCAATTTCTTTCCAACAAAAACAAATGACAAATGCATAGCAACATATAATTATTGAATACATGGTCTTGGGAGTGACTAAGTGCATGTGTTTCACATCTCTCCTCTCCTCTTTCACAAACCATTCATGAACTGTGCACTATAAACTTCAAATATAAAGCATAGAAACACAAGTTGTCCATATGTCCTTCATGTCATTCTGGGTAAACTGTTTCATGTTGGTGTTAATCAAAGGTGACTAGGAGTGTTGTTTCACTTTCATGCATTTACTCTTACGCTTCAAACCACACTATATGACCTACTTGACTGTAGAAAGGGTAAAGTGAGCTAGATTTGATGTTTTCTAGCTCACTGGGTATGAAAGAAGAAGAAAGGATTGTGGTGAGATTTGGAGTGCTTTTACACACTTGTCTTTTCTTTATTTGAATGCTCTTAAACATGAGCATCCTTTTATTTCATTTTTGCTTTTTTTTCTTTTTCTTTTCATTTTCTTTGCTCTTGGTGTAGATAGGGCGTAAAGTGGATGGAGTGAAGCTGGGAGGTTGATATGTGGCCACCCCAAACGTTTTTGGGTGGCCACGACTGATATGTGCACTTTTGGCATCTTTTCATGAGGCAAAGAGGTATGAAGGTGGTGAAAGAATGTTCAGATCAAAGAGGGGTCATCAGTGTATTTTCCAACATAAGATTCCCTGCAAGAAATCTAATTCAACACTTCACCAAGTGATATCACACCACATGATAGAATCAACATAGCATTCATATTTCTACCAAGTGATTCCATTGGCTTTAAGCGCTTGTAGCTTGCTCAATTCATGATTCAACCAAAACATTCACAAACTTAAGAGATGTGTTACACATATAAAAAGTCAACAAACAAGACCGTAAAGTAATAAGATCTAAGAAAGTAGCATGCATTTGTCACAAGATCAAAAGATTTTATTTCAAACAGTGGAGATTAAGTCAAAACAAACTTTTAGAGCAAGAACATTCAAGTTTGGGCAAAATTGGCCAAAATGGTGCCAATTTGCACTAAATCACATCTAAACCTACTTTAGGGAATTTCAAAACATAACGCAGCAAATCCTAATTAAAATGCACAAGAAATTACAAAAACTACATGAAGATGCAATGCATGGTATGGAAAAGAAAAAAGATCAAAAAATTTTGAAAATTAAGCAAAAATTGCATGAAACTAAACTACATGCTATGCAAGATTGCGAGAAGGCACACCAGATGAGGGTAAATAAGTATGAAATGTCAGTCAAACTATTTGATCATCTTGCAAAAATTTAGCACAAGGCACATAGAGAAAAATGTGGTGAGAGAAGGGTTTACCGCCCTACCAGAAAGCTTGGTGCGCTCCCACCAATGGTGTTGCATGCTACTGAATTTGGAGTTGTGAATAGATGCAACCCCGTGGACGGAAGCGCATGTGTGTGATTCACTTTCAAAATTTATAAAACCTAAACTGGCTACCTACGTCTACTAAAACCCTACACCCGCAAGCGCACGGGGTCGTGTCGTAGTATAGGAAGGCGACAAGTATAGGGTCGATCTACAGGGAAAAGAGGGGGCACTAGAGCTAGGTTAGTTTGGCGAGGTTCCTACTGTGGAGACCACGGTTAAGGGTTTGAAGGTGGTTTTGATTGTTAAACTACTATGAACAAACGAGGAATTAGAGGAAAGAATGAAATCTACATTAACCCTAGACTGAATTAAGACTAAGCAAGCAAGGAAAGACTAAGCTAGGTAGGAAAAGGCAATTTACACAAAGACAGGCAAGAAGAGCAGAAGTGCAATTAAAGAACTAAACTAACATGATCAAGGCAGGAACAAAGCAAGAAGCTAACTAAGCAAGAAAAGAACTAATTAAGCTAAGCAAGCACAAAACTAGGGTTTTTAGCAATAAAGAGAGGTATGGGTTGTTTAGGGGTATGAACTTATCACCTATGTTGGGGGGTAACATATGAAAATTATGATTCCATTTGGATTATCCAAACCAAACAACAAGTTAGATTCTAATGAATTAACCTAAGTTACTAACTGGCCATGGATATGCTAGGTTGTGTATAGGGGAACCAGTCCCTAACACCCCCTACTACCCTTACGAGGCTCAATTGGGTCAAGGGTTAGGATCAATTCAATTAGGGTCTAATCAAGTATAGGGTTGTAGATTAGGCATTCCTAGGGCAATTTGGGGCCGAGTGTAGTAATGGGGAGGTGAAATTAAGGTTTTGGACCCCAATTCCCCCACATTCTAGCCTTGAGAAAGATCCATGCAAATTGCACTAGAATTATCTAATCTAGCTACTTAGATCTCTCACTTAGGTTTAGGGAGATTGATTAGGATGTAGGAAGATGGGAGGAAACCTAGGGATCCAAGAATTGGACCTAGGGGCAAATCCCAAAATTCACACATATAAGCAATTTGCCTAAATTCCTAGCTGATTTCACACACAAACCAACAAGCAATTCATGGAGAATGAGATGCAAATAGAATATAATCATTAACAAATGGAATTACAAAGTTTACATGTCATTTTCCCCCATCATGGTATCAAAGTAACATAATTTCCCCCAAACAGCCCACCCAAAGGACCTAGCTACTCATAGACATGGAAAATACAAAAAGAAAGGAGAAACAGGTAGAAGTGGCCATGGAGCTCGGCGTAGACGAGGGATATCCTCTCTCCAGCTACTGCAAGGGCGTCTTCATTCTTCTCCTTGGATGAAATGGTGTGGAATGATGGAGGGAAGTGGATGGATGGCTTAGATATGGGGGGTTATGTGGTGGAAATGGTGAAATGGAGTGGATTTGAGGTGGATATGGAGTGGAATGGAGTGGATGGTGATTTGGGGAGCTAGGAGGGGGTAGAAGGTAGCTAACCTCATGCCCCAGCTGCCACCTAGGTATATATAGGTGTGAGGAGGAAGCACTAGGTCAAGTAGGGGCAAAATGGGTAAAGTAGTGAAAACTAGGTGGGTTTTTGAGTAGCACGACCGTGGTGGGTAGGGTAGATCACGGCCATGGTGGATGGGCATGGTCGTGGGAATTAAAATGTGGAGATCACAGGGATATGTTCATGGATTTCCACGGCCGTGGGGGGTCACCACGGTCGTGGTGGGGACCTATGGCCACAAGCATGTTGATCACCACGGTCGTTTTGGCCATATTCATCAATTTCTGGGAGTTTTAGTGATTTTTTGTGCTTGGAGCATGTCCACCACAGCCTTTTCACATTCAAGACATGACAAATGGAATGTAAAAGGTGATCATTGCTGAATGGGATCAAAGATGACTAAGTGCATGCATTCCACCTCTATCCTCTCCTACTTTCACAAACCAATAATGAAAAGAGCACAAAGCATATGAACTTCAAATATAGCGCAAGAACACACAAGTCATCCATATTTCTTTCATAAAGTTTCAGGTAAACCATTTCATGATGGTGTTAATCAAGGATGACTAGGAGTATTGTTTCACCTTCATGCATTCAGTCTTATGTTTAAAATCACACAAAATGACCCACATGGCTGCGAAAAGGGTGAAGTGAGCTAGGTTTGATGTTTCCTAGCTCAATGGGTATAATAGTGGAAGAAAGGGTTGCACTAAGATTTTGGAGTGTTTTACACACTCATATTTTCTTTATTTGAATGCTCTTAAACAGGATGGACTCTTCAATACTTTCCCTGACCCAATTTCATGCATGAAGATGTAGTTTTCCGTCTCCAAGCTATGGCTTCTTGGCCAAGGAACCTCCTTATTGATTCGGCGATTCTGACCGGCTGGGGGAACACTAAGACCACCATTAGGTTCGACAGGTCATGACGAAGGGATGGACATCTTCCCTCTCTTTTGGAGAGGTGGGATTGGCAAAGTCAAACCATCAATTGACTGACCCTGGCTCTTCATCGTGAAGAACAACAGGCGAAGGGTTGAAGACCACACATGCGGAATGTACCACACTGCCCCTGAGTCCAATGCGCTGGGCGAAGGTCCCTAATGTCTTTTGGCCGAGATCAAGGACTCATTGTGCGATGAAGGGGAGGGGGATTTCTCGGATCTAAGTTCTGGGTTAAATGGATCTAAGCAAGAGATCTATGAGTCGGGAAAGGATAAGCAAGGAAAGGAGATGAAAGGTACGCATGTCCATCTGTGATTGGCCTATAATGTTTTATCTTGCAAAAATCATAGCTAATGATTGGTAGCTCAAATTACGACATGGTATGTATGAAAATTGATCACAAAATTACGTAGATTACAATAAAAATAGTTTTAGAGCCTGAATCTGACCATAGTTTGAAAAGTTCCTAAAGTTCCTATTCTTAATGTTTTATAACTAAGAAAAACCCTAATTTGATGTTCTATGAAATTGGAAGATTGATATGGATGATCTATGAGTATATTAACCTATTGCTAATAAAAAGATGTGTTGATGTCTAAATAGATGGTTCATGTGCTTAATAGCCTAATTTGTGGTTTGAAAGGTTAATGTGATTTAATGGGCTTAGAAACCCTAATCTAGGTGTTAATGGTTTCCAATGAGATATATTTTGAAATCCTTTGTTAATCCTAATTCATTTTGATGAAAAGAAGGCTTTAATACAAATAAGTGGATAATTATGGTTTTGAACCTATAACTGTTGTTTTAGGGTTTTGTGGATATAAAAGAAGGAAAGTTGTAAATAGATCTAAAGAACCCTAAGGAAACCCTAATTCAGATTAGAAACCTTAGAAAGGTATCCCACGTCAATAAGGAGTTGTTTGGGATGTGATCGTAAAAATAAGGTGTTACACATATTTTCATGATCAAGATTGCTTTAATGGTTGCTTGTCTTGCTTGATTGGACATCTTGATTGAATTGGATATCTTTCTTATATTTGAGACTCCAAGCCAAGTATGCGGTTAATCTTATGGCTAATCTCTCTAGTTTCACGATGATTTTCGAGGTTTTACCGATTGCTTGAAATAACTGCTTGGTTGACTTTTATTCCATGCAACTATAAAGTGACTATGGCTATCACCATAAGTACATGTGCATGACTAGATCAGATCCTAGTCCTCCTATGTATCTTTGATGATGATGAGATGGATGACCTAGTACATGACCTACCCTTAGGGTAGGATAATCAGGTTATCATGAGTGGATGTGTTGGTCTACCCTTGGGTAGGACCATACGACCACACAACCCTATGTCATGATCTACCTGTAAGGTTAGATCATATGTGCTATTTGAGATCTACAATATGAGAGAGGTAGTATCCATGTCCACTATAGAGACAACACAGAGGCAAGGATATGTATGGATTGAGTCGTTATGTTTAATACGTAAATTTTGATCTATTAAGCAATAATTTGGTTGCATTATGTCATTACAAATAGATGCAAGATCTTGGTTCCCCCACATACTAGTATAATTAATTATACAGACCATTGTATTGTTTGTCGACGTTTTAGGTTTATCAAAAAGTGAATATTCCTTTAAAGTGGCATGGAATGAATAATATCTCAAAAATTGGAGGATTTTATATAGATAGTTTCTTATCTTTGTAAAGTCCCTCAAATCCTATATTTTACAAGGTATGTGAAAAGAAAGTTTTCATCCAGTTTTAAGCTTAGTTGCAGTAGAATTTATAAATTATTTTTAATATTTGCAAAGCCATTGATCTTATTTTGTGATAGTGGCTCTGACTTCTTGGTCTTCCTTAATTGGGGGTTACCGAGAAGCAGGGTCATTACAATTGGTATCAAAGCACGGTTTTCCATTTAATCTCTAATTATTATTAAATTTTACAAACTCTTTAGAACCCAAGGGAGTTATTAGAGGATTTTTCAATGATGGAGGTGTCTAGAAAAGGATCACGATCTAGGATCTGGCATGATTTTCCTCCACCCCGCTAGTTGGTCTACGAGGACTCTCGGATTCCATGTAACTTCCTGGCCAAAATCAGAGGATTTTACTCAAAATAAGATACCTCTAGGTCTTCTCTCATGTCTCTTCATCCCTTCTCTACCCCATTCATTGAATACCTTTAAGAGATTAGGGCTTCTCTCTCTCCATCACCCTCATGAGTTCAGGGTAAGTATAATAAGGATTAATGAATCCTCCACCAAATAATAAAAATTATGTAAGAAAGATGTCATGGACATAATATTTTATAATTACACTAGTATAGAAATGATGTATAACATCACATTTTAGGTCGTCGGTTGTTGAAAAAAACTATCGCCCGTAGTCTACGATGTCAGCATATAAACTCAACTTACACCTATATGTGAAGATCGACTGATTTACAAAATACTTAGGTATCACTTTTCTTTAACGTTCGTTGTTAATAAACCAAACCGATGTCCAAAATCACCCATGAAATCCAATTTTTTAGTGAAAACATTTGGCTCAAAAATTTTAAATTCAGCGTCGGTTGTGAAAAATTTGACGACACATGTTCCGCGCCAAGCCCCGTGAAACTTTTCATCCCCTCATATGTCATTGGTTTTTATTAAAGAACAGACGACTAAATATATTTTGTGAGGCAAAAATTCATTGCCTTATTTATCATCAGTTTTGGAGGAATAATTGACACTAATAGTTAACTTATGAGCACCGTGCGAGCTAGACTCTTCCCCTTCGCTGTTTAGTTTCTGATCTTCTCCCCCCATAGCTAGGTCTGGCAATTTTTCTGCCACCTCCCTTCTCTGCTCACCACCTCCGCACGCCTCCACGAAGATCTTGAAGCTGCTCGCCACCTCCGCGTGCTGCCCTGACCAACTTGAAGCTACTCACGCCAGAGCTGCTGCTGCTACCCGGAGCTGCTGTTGTACCCAGTCACTATCTTCCACTACCTACTCCCGTCGCCACCACCACCTACTCCAGGTGGAGTGAGGAGCCTTCTTCTAGCCTCCTTCATCTACTCCACTCACCACCACCGACCAGTGCCTGAACCTCTAGTGTTGGCCACCTTCACCTCAAGCTCGGCCGACCTCCTCCACCTCCTGGGACTGCCACCACATCCTACAGTTCGATCCACCAGTGCGGTGAGTGGTTTAATCAGTATAAGATTTAAACATAGGGTTAATAATGCCACCTTTGTGTAGTAGATTAATAGTGAAATATGGTTTAATAATGAATGAATAAACACAAAATGGAAGAATGAATTGAATTAATTGATTCGGATGATGATGAGGATGAGTCTGATGATGAGGGATGATGATGACAAGGATGATGAGGGAAGATGAGGATGATGATGAAAATGATGATGATGATGACAATGATGTTGATGATGATGATGATGATGATGATGATGATGATGATGATGATGATGATGATGATGATGATGATGATGATGATGATGATGATGATGATGATGATGATGATGATGATGATGATGATGATGATGATGATGATGATGGGGATGATCATCATTTTCATCATCATCCTCATCATAATCATCATCGTCATCATCATCATCATCATGTGATGATGATGACGTGGGATGATGGATGAGGATGATGATGACGATGATGATGATGATCATAATGATGTTGAGGATGATGGTGATGATGATGATGATGGAGACAATGATGATGATGATCATTGTCATCTTTTTCATCATAATCATCATTATCATCATCATCCTCGTCATCATCATCATCAACCTCATCGTCATCATCCCACATCATCATCATGATCGTGATGATGATGATGATGATGATGACGACGATGATAATAATGACGATGATGATGATGATGATGATGATGATGATGACGACGATGATAATAATGACGATGATGATGATGATGATGATGATGATGATGATGATGATGATGATGATGATGATGATGATGATGATGATGATGATGATGATGATGATGATGATGATGATGATGATGATGATGATGATGATGATGATGATGATGATGATGATGATGATGATGATGATGATGAAGGTGATGATGGTCATCATCATCATCATCATCACATCATTATCATCATCATCATCCTCATCATCATCATCATCATCATCATCATGTGATGATGATGATGATTTGGGATGATGATGATGAGGATGATGATGACGATGATGATAATGACAATGATGATGGTGATGATGATGATAATGATGATGATGATGTTGATGATGATGATGAAAATGATTATGAGGATCATGATCATCGTCGTCATCATCATCATCATCATCATCATCATCATCATCATCATCATCATCATTATCGTCATCATCCTCATGATCATCGTCATCATCATCATCATCATCATCCTCATCGTCATCATCCCACATCATCATCGTGATAATGATGATTATGATGATGATGATGATGACGACGAAGATGATAATGATGACGATGAAGTTGAGGATGAGGATGATGGTGACAATGATGATGATGATGATGATCATCATCATCACATCATTATCATCATCATCCTCTTCATCATCATCATCATCATGATCATGCGATGATGATGATGTGGGATGATTATGATGAGGATGATGATGACAATGATGATAATGATAATGATGATGGGGATGACGATGATAATGACGATGATGTTGATGATGATGATGATGACGATGATGATGAGGATCATGGTCATCGTCATCATCATCATCATCATCATCATCCCCATCATCATCGTCATCATCATCATCATCATCCCACATCATCATCATGATAATGATGATGATAATGATGATGATGATGATGATGATGACCATGATGATGATCGTGATGTTAAGGATGATGATGATGACGATGATGATGTTCCTCATCATCAATCACCATCATTATCCTCATCCCTCGTCATCATCCTCATCCTCACATTATTATTATTATTATTATTATCATCATCATCATCATCATCATCATCATCATCAAAAATCATGGTAATGATCATGATCATCATCAATCATCATGATCATCAATTATTTCTCCAACATGAATATGAAATAACCCATGTTGTGGTGTGTTGTTAGTACTTACATTTATATTACTTTTTCTCAACATTTTACATTGTTGTAGGCATAATGGCTTGGGCCTCTACCCTAATGTTAATATTCCCTATTGAAGAATAGTTGGACATCATTCTAGACGATTGTTCATTAGCATAACTCAATATACATAAACATTGGCGTTATCTAAACGGAAGACGCTACACGACTGGTGAAGTGACCCTAAATTTTGTAACTTCAACATCTGTTATCGAGGTTAAGTATGATGTTGATGGAAATCTTGAATCCACATCCAGTTGGTGCGAGTGGGTTGGGAAGATGATATTGGGATGTAGTGACAAGTTTTTCTTCAACTGATTGGCCATAATACCATCAAGGTTTGGATAACCAACATCAACGACGAGACACCCGATCCTCTGGTCCGATTTGAGTACTCGATAGGGGATAGCACATATTTGGACTCATTTGATGAGGAGAGCACACCCGATTTCCCTTGTATTCCTACTATTGGTACCATCCATTTCCCTATCACCATCAGTTCAGATTCGTCAAACAACGACGAGCTCCACGACATAGCAACATCAACAAAGTAGGTCCAAGCTAGCAACAAATTTACTTTCCCTTGTATGCACATGTTTAGGGGTACAACAAGCCCCCCTAGTTTAATTAACTACTGTGTCATGTTATTTTCTAAACTTTGTTGTCATAATTAATATTTCGATAACATGTCCAACTTTGAAAGACGATGTCTGAATGAATTTTTTGAATTGTCTTATCTATATACATGTGTTTGTGAAGATGGAATGAATGAATGTTTTTGTGTGTGTGAATGTCAAAAGAAAAATGAATGGATCGAACTGCATGGTTGCTAAATGTGTGTGAATACAAAATGGAGGAATGAAATGGAACTACATGTTTCTACATGAATATGTGTAATGAATCATATTTGAAAAAAGAAATGTTCTTATTATACATATATGTGTGAATCACATGATCCATATAAAATATATAATTTGTATCTTGTCAATATTTGCAGGTTTGTGGTCGGTTGTTGGCTGAAATCAAAGGGATGTTGTAAACTTGTAGTTTAGAACTGAACTGCAAGTTCTGCATCCTGCTGACCAGTCAGACAGTAGGCCTGGAACTGATAAGAAAAACAAAGCATAACATCGGCGTCGGTTAAATACCAAAAATAGAAAATGAATGATTAATTGTGTCGGCTGTTTGCAATTAACCGAAGCCCATGGTCTGATTGCTGGTGCTTTTTGGTTAAATTGTAATCGGGAATGACTTTTTGTCATCATTTATGTAACAAACAATGGAGGAGTCTACTTTTAGTGTCACCCACATGGGTGTCACTTCAAAACCGACGACAAATGTCTTACCTAACTGACGCTAAATGTGTTATCTATACTAGTGTTAGAAACTCACAGTGAGTTTAGTTGCCTTGTTAGGTTGCATGGGTTGTGTTTTTGTGCCCTTGGTTACCCCTTAGGAGAACTCTAATGTTAAACCATCTTGTAGGATGAGGCAGAGAGAGATAGCCTTGGAGGAAGATGCCTCTAGGAAGAGGAAGAGACTTGACAAATCCTATGTGCATGATGCTAACCCAAATCCTAAGTGGTAGTTAGAGAAAGGGATGACAAGATGAGTTGGATATGTTAGTCTTCTATACCTTCAAGTAAGTGGGTTAGACTTACATGCTTTACATAAAGGTTTTGAGTACCCATGAGAAACATGAACTATGTGTGGTTATTTGATCCTAGTGCCTTTGAGGTGACTTGACCTTAGGTGGGTCATGCCTATTAGGGGTGAGGAAATAGATCCCTAACGGGCATACATGAACAAAAAAGAGGTATGTACCCACATAGAAGAGTATGGAATAAAGACTGGAAGTAGGTTTTAGACCTAGGACAGATGGGTTATGACTGATTTTTATGAGATGAGCATGTAGAGCTTTGGATAATCTTGGTCAGATAAGGTTTTGGAGTATACGTTTCACCCAGGTAAGTGAAGACATGTATCCTTAAGAACTAGACCCATCTCTAGGCACAGAACCTCCAACGGTAGGATCGGTTATAGGGTTAGCTCTAGAGAGAGAGCGAGACCTAATGATGGAGGTTGGAGACCTTGACTCTGAGTAATAAGGAATCATGAGAAGTTGGGTATAATATGGCCTAGAATGGACAACACTAAGTAGATGTATGTGGTTTCCTTAGGAACGATCCTTAGAGGCTTGTTGTACCTTGGTTGCCTTTATAGGAACCAAACCCTAGAAAGAGAAAGAGGCTTCTTGAACTGATGTATAGATGTTATAGGTTCTTACCTTTTAGGTGTTGGAAGAGAGTTCCAAAGACCCTAAAGAGGTATTGTATGTGAACAATTTGTGAGGCCTCATACCAAGTTGGTAGTCCAAGTGTAGGACTCTAAAGGTTGTTCACATGGAAGAGTGTTAGGATGCATATGCCCTTTCTGGTATAGGTTTGGTGCATGATTGAATACCTGAGCATGCAGTTAGACAACTGATACATACGAGGTGAACCTAGGGTTCCTAAAACTAGGAGTGGAAGTAGTAGTACCTGGTGCACATGATGCTCACGAGGCAGATTGAGTTCATAATATTTGAATATGGCACCCTCTCATGTGTTAGAGAAAAAGGAAACCCCACTCAAACTAAGGTATATGTTTGAGGAACCCCTCACACATGTTGGTGCCATATGCAATGTATGATATTGGTTCAACCTTGAGGAATGATGAAGACATATGACATACCAAAGAACTTAGCATGGTTTAGTGGGTTGTCTTCTGGCTAGCTACATGCATACATGATGATTTAAACCTTGGATGGAAGGATGTTTTGTGACCTTTGTTTTATCTGATCCTGGGAAAGGACCTGATCATACCATGTTCCCACTCCTGTGGAGGACTAGGGCGGTTTTCCCCAAAACGCCTTGCGTTGACTCCTGATCGAGGTCTATATAAGGGGATACAAGTCTCCCTTTGAAATGACAACCGCACCCCTACGACGCTAATGGAATCCTTTGTACTTTACCTGACCCAATTTCATGCCTGAAGATGTAGTTTTCCCTCTCCAAGCTATGGCTTCTTGGCCAAGGAACCTCCTTGTCATTTCAGAAACTCTGGCCGGCTCGGGGAACACCGTGACCACCATTAGGTTCGGTGGGTCATGATGGAGGGATGGCGATATTCCCTCTCTGTTGGAGAGGTGGGATTGGCTAAGTCAACCCATCGGTTGACTGACCATGGCTTTTCATCGTGAAGAATAGCGGGCGAAGGGTTGAAGATGACACCTGCAGAATGTACAACACTACCACTGAGTCCAATGCGCTGGGCGAAGGCCCCTAACATCTTTTAGCTGAGATCAAGGACTCACTACGTGATGAAGGGGGGGAAGATTGTTCAGATCTGAGTTCTAGGTTAAATTGATCCAAGCAGGAGATCTGTGAGCTGGGAAAGGATAAGCAAGGAAAGGAGATGAAAGGTACGCACGTCCATCTGTGATTGGCCTATAATGTTTTATCTTGCAAAAATCATAGCTAAAGATTGGTAGCTCAAATTACGACATAATGTGTATGAAAATTGATCCCAAAATTACGTAGATTACAATAAAAATAGTTTTAGAGACTAAATCTGACCATAGTTCAAAAAGTTCCTATTCTTAATGTTTTATAACTAAGAAAAACCATAATTTGATGTTCTATGAAGTTGAGAAGATTAATATGGACGATCTATGAATATATTAACCTATTGTTAATAAAAAGACGTGTTGATGACTAAATAGATGATCCATGTGCTGAATAGCCTAATTTAGGGTTTGAGAGGTTAATGTGCTTTAATGGGCTTAAAAACCCTAATATAGGTGTAAATGGTTTCTAATGAGATATATTTCGAAATCCTTTATTAATCCTAATTCATTTTGATGAAAAGAAGGCTTTAATATGAATAAGTGGATAATTAGAGTTTTGAACCTATAACTACTGTTTTAGGGTTTTGTGGACATAAAAAAGGAAAGTTGTAAATAGATCTAAAGAACCCTGAGGAAACCCTAATTCAGATTAGAAACCTTAGAAAGGTATCCCAAGTCAATAAGGAGTTGGTTGGGATGTGATAGTAAAAATCAGGTGTTACACATATTTTCATGATTAAGATTGCTTTATTGGTTGCCTGTCTTGCTTGATTGGACATCTTGAATGAATTGGATATCTTGCTTATATTTGAGACTCCAAGTTAAGTATGCGGTTACTCTTATGGCTAATCGCTCTAGTTTCACGACGATTTCTGAGGTTTTATTGGTTGCTTGAAATAATTTCTTGTTTGACTTTTATTCCATGCAACTATAAAGTGACTATGGCTATCACCATAAGTACATGTGCATGAGTGGCTCAGATCCTAGTCCTCCTTTGTAGCTTTGATGATGATGAGATGGATGACCTTATACATGTTCTACCCTTAGGGTAGGATAATAATGTTATCATGAGTGGATGTGTTGGTCTACCCTTGGGTAGGACCATATGACTACACAACCCTATGTCATGATCTGCCTACAAGGTAAGATCATAGGGGCTATTTGAGATCTACCATATGAGAGAGGTAGTATCCATGTCCACTACAATAACAACACAGAGGCAAATATATGTAGGGATTGAGTTGTTATGTTTAATACATAAATTTTGATCTGTTAAGCAATAATTTGGTTGCATTATGTCATTACAAATAGATGCATGATCTCGGTTCCCCCACATAACAATATAATTCATTATACAGACCGTCATTTTGTTTTTCGACATTTTAGGTTTATCAAAAAGTGGATATTCCTTTAAAGTCGCATTGAATGAATAATAACTCAATAAAAAATTGGAGGATTGTATATAGATAGTTTCTTATTTGGGTAATGTCCCTCAAATCCTATATTTTTCAAGGTATGTGAAAATAAAGTTTTTATCCAGTTTTAAGCTTATTTGTAGTAGAATTTATTAATTATTTTTAATATTTGCAAATACATTGATCCTATTTTGTGATAACGGCTCTGACTTCTTGGTCGTCCTTAATTGGGGGTTACCAAGAAGCAGGGTCGTTACAAGTGGTATCAAAGCATGGTTTTCAATTTAATCTCTAATAATTATTAAATTTTACAAACTCTTTAGAACCCAAGGGAGTTATTAGAGGATTTTCCAATGATGGAGGTGTCTAGAAAAGGATCACGATCTAGGATCAGGCAAGATTTTCCTCCACCCCGCTAGTCAGTCTATGAGGACTCTCAGATTCCATGTGACTCCTTGGCCAAAATCGAAGGATTTTACTCAAAATAAGATACCTCTAGGTCTTATCTCATGTGTCTTCATCCCTTCTCTACCCCATTCATTGAATACCTTTAAGAGATAGGGTTTCTCTCTCTCCACCACCCTCATGAGTTTAGGGTAAGTATAATAAGGATTAAGGAATCCTCCACCAAATAATAAAAAGCATGTAAGAAAGATGTCATGGACATAATTTTTTTTAATTAATTAGAAACTCAGACTGAGTTTAGTTACCTGCTTAGGTTGCATGGGTTGTGTTGTTGTGCCCTTGGTTACCCCTCAGGAAAACTTTGAGGTTAACCCATCTCGTATGATGAGGCACAAAGTGATAGCCTTAGAGGAAGAAGCTTCTAGGAAGAGGAAGAGACCTGACACATTCTCTGAGGACAATGCTAACCCAAATCCAAAGTGGTAGTTAGAGAAAGGGATGACAAGATGAGTTGGATATCTTAGTCTTTTATACCTTCAAGTAAGTGGGTTAGACTTACATGCTTTACGTAAATGTTTTGAGTACCCATGGGAAACATGAACTATATGTGGTTGTTTGACGCTAGTGCCTTTTGGGTGACCCGACCTTAGGTGGGTTGTTCCTATTAGGGGTGAGGGAATAGACCCCTAACGGGCATACATGAACATAAAAGAGGTATGTACCCACATAGAAGGGTATGGCAGCAAGACTGGAAATAGATTTTAGACCTGGGACAGATGGGTTATGACTAATGTTTATGAGATGAGCATGCAGAGCTTTGGATAGTCATGGTCAGACATAGGTTTTGGAGTATACGTTTCACCCAGGTAGGTGAAGACGTGTATACTTAAGAGCTAGATCCATCTTCTGGCAGAGAACCTCCAACGGTAGGACCCGTTATAGGGTTAGCTCTAGAGAGAGAGCTAGACCCGATGATGGAGGTTGGAGACCTTGACTCTGAGACATAAGGAATCATGAGAAGTTGGGTATAATATGGCCTAGAATGGACAACAATAAGTAGATGTATGTGGTTTCCTCAGACATGATCCTTAGAGGCTTCTTGTAACTTTGTTTCCTTTATAGGAACAAAACCCTAGAGAGAGAAAGAGGCTTCTTGAACTGATATACAGATGTTATAGGTTCTTACCTTTTAGGTGTAGGAAGAGAGTTCCAAAGACCCTAAAGAGGTATGTTATGTGAACAATTTTTGAGGTCTCATACCCAGTTGGTAGTCCTAGTGTATGACTCTAAAGGTTGTTCACATGGAAGAGTGTTAGGATGCATATGCCGTATCTGGCATAGTTTTGGTGCATGATTGAACATCTAAGAATGTAGTTAGATAGATGATACATACGAGGTGAACCTGGGGTTCCTAGAAACAAGAGGGGCAGTAGTAGTACCTGGTGAACATGATGCTCATGAGGCTGATTGAGTTCATAATATTTGAATATGGCAGCCTCTCATGTGTTAGAGAAAAAGGAAACCCAACTCAAACTAAGGTATATGTTTGATGAACCCCTCACACATGTTGGTGCCATATGCTATGTATGATATTGGTTCAACCTTGAGATATTATGAATACATATGACATACCAAGGAACTTAGCATGGTTTAGTGGGTTGTCTTCTTGCTAGCTACATGCATACATGATGATTTAAACCTTGGATGCAAGGACGTTTTGTGACCTTTGTTTTATCTCATCCTGGGAAAGGACCCTACATGTTGAAGTAAAGCACCAACTCTTGTTTAGGTTTGAGATAACCTTAAGAGGTCACTTATAAGAGCTTGATGAGATAAGTGTAAGAGAACGTAGTATGATCATGAATCTATAGACCCATATGTGATCACCTTTCAGGGGAATGAGGATATGTTTCCATGGAGGTAGCTTGTATGGTGCCAGATCGAGTTAGGTAGGTCACCATGATTCCTATGAGGGATGAAAAATTAACCATGAATGCCCAGATAGAGGATGGAGATTCTGGTGAGGATTCAACGATGAGACGTGTTTGAGTATCAACACATGATCCACGAGCTATAGTAGAATCCTAAGTCAACCCTAAGGTTAAGTAGGGATAAGACCGATGGGAGTAGGAGTTGTCTGTTCCCTGAATGCACAAGACCATAGGATCAGGAGACAACAACTACCTTTTCCTGAGGCCCATGGGTTATGAGGTTGGCCACCTTCATGAATTCATGGGGCCTATGGGGTAAATGTGAGAGGCACCCCCTAGATGCATAAGGGTTAGATCACCCCAAAGTATCGACACCCTAGAGACCTTGAGGTAATGACTAAGGATTGTACATAAGAGAGATGTTAAGATCCAGAGGTGATGGGAAAAGTCTTCCCATGGGTGTAGAACCATAATGGAGATGTTCATGATGAGGAGTCATGTGAAGTATGTTTCAACATTGATTTGAAAGAGTGATGGTGATGTGTGATGCACCATCTCTACTCTTGGAATGGGATGAACTCTATATTTGGACTACATCCAAATTCTTATTTCATCTTGTTATGGGTGTGAGAGACAGGACAAAACGCGTGCCATATACTAAGGATAGAGGTGATATGAGTTGAAACCCTTCTAAGATGTTTGAGGATGGAAGATACACCACACCTTTTGAAAGTATGTGGGGTAGATTGTTTGGAAACACGAAGAGGAAAAAGGTAATATGAGGACGTACCTCTCTGGAAGTGGCTTGGAATCTATGAGTTATAAGTTTGGGTTTAATGAGCTCAAAGTTTTCTTGACTCAGTTCACCTAATACTAAGATGAGGATGTTGACTCGAGTATATGAAGGTTTATGTCTCCACCATCCCCTGGCATATAAGGAAGTTTATGTGGTAATGAGATGTTCTCAGCTGAATACATCTCAGGTGTACAACATATCTGGTTTAACCAGTAGAGAGACTGGAAGAGGTTGCTAGGTGAACCTTGTGATTGTTAGAAGACTAGACCTATGTGGCTAACACCCAGATACAACCAGACCCATTGCTTAAGACGATGGTTACTCCATTAGCCATACTAGAGCTTGATAAGATAAAATGGTTGTTTTAAGAACCTTTGATACACCTCTCAAGAGAAGAAGGTGGAAAAACCTGCTACTAGAGTGTTTTAGGGTTTCTGAGGAGTCAACCTTGAGGAATCAGGCCATGCAAGAAGCCTATGATTTTAAGTACATCGTACACCGTGGTACTACCAAGATGGTTAAGATTTGTGGTAGTATTTGGAAGAAGGATACAGAGTTGCATGTGGCCAGTTGCCATACATGCCAGAGGGTGAAGGTCGAACACCATTAACCTAGTAAGTTGCTACAATTAGTGAAGAGCCCCCAAGAGGGAATGGGAGCAGAGCACCATGGACATTGTGGTTGGTCTCCCATGGACTGAGAGAGGTCATGATGCAATATGGGTTATGGTAGATCACCCAACCAAGTCGACACATTCCAGTATGACAAGATCTGGATGAACCATATATTTGAGAGAGAGATGGTTCGACTGCACAATGATTTGAGTTCAAATGGTCTTGAGTATGGCATTAAGTTAACTTCCATGTAGTGGAAGTAGGTGTAAGAAGAACTCAATGCTAGATTGAAGTTTAGTGCATCATATCACCCCTGACTAATGGACAGTCAAGAGAGTATGATCCAGACTTTAGAGCATCTGATGAGAGCTTGTGCACTCTATCAAGATGATTCATGGGAGTAGTTCATGCCCCTAGCAGAGTTTGCTTGTTATGATAGTGACCATAGCCAGTATCGGGATGTATGAATCTCTGTAAGGGAGGTTGTCTTGGTCACCACTTCACTTGGATGATGTTAGTGAGAGGACCTTGGGAAGGTTAGAGAGACCATAGTGTATGCAGATGAAGTCACTTTAATAAAGCAACGGATGAGAAAGCCCAAGATCTACAGGATTCGTGAGCTGATGTGAAGTAGACTGACATGCAATTCACTATGGGTGAACATGTGTTTTGAAAAGTTGACCCCTCTGAACTATAGTTAAGAAAGCTGAGTCCCTGATACATGGGTCCATTTGAGATGGATTGGTGGACTTTCTTATGTTTAGCCTTACCCCTCAGGATAACATGATGTATGATGTGTTCCATGTGTCAGATCTAGAGCACTATGTGATTTACCCGAGCCATATGCTAGGCATTGAACCTACTGAACTCCAAGGGAGGCTAACTTACCCTGAGTCACCTATGAGGGTATCAGATACCATGGTGAGAGAGAGCTCAGGAGTAAAGAGTAGAAGATAATAAAGGTTTTTTGGAAGCACCATGGAGAGGATGAAGCCACATGGGAGCTTATGATGGACATGGAAAAGTCTTATTCGGATTGTTTGTATGTTTGGTGGAATTTTGAGGGAAAAATTCCTATAAAAGGGGGAGGATGTTACAACCCCAATTTTTGGCTTCATACGGTTCGAAATGCAATTTCCCCAATAAATGTATGATTATCAGAATTTTATGATTTATGTGTATTGAATGGATTTCCTTTGCAATATTTCCTTTGTGAATGTGATTTTGTGGATCAGAATATGTTAATGAGTCCAATATGATTAACAGAAAAAGAAGAAATCAAATAATGTATCTTTAAGAGGGAAATTTGAGATAATGATGAAAATATGAGAAATATGTGGAAAGATTTTTGAATAACATCATTGATGAGATTTCGAGTCCACAAGGTTTCTAATGGTAAAAGAAATCCAAATAAAGAGAATAAAGAATAACAGAGAGAAAATATGGATAAAATATGCCTTTTTAAAAGATAAATTGCATATGCAGAAAAGTCTCTCATACTTTTGAATTTGAGTCCCAAACGTGGCACACAAGTAGTTAAAGTATTAATGGACTTTCCCTTAAAATTTGATATTAAAAGGAGGCATTGTTTAGAAGTTATGCATTTTCAAAGGTTTCCTAAAGTGAGAGGGATAATCAGTAATGTCACATTTATTTCCCCCGATTATATTGATATTAAAATTTGAATAACAACCAAGAGCGCCACACAGTAGTTGTTGGATTAAAATCCAAGGGCACCTAGGTCATCTTCTACCTTAGTTAGGATTGGGAAACATGAGCAGTTTGATTCAATCTAGACTCTCTCATACTCCAGTCTGTGTGTGGTTTTGGAAACTCTCCCAATGCGTTCGGGAGAGGATTTCAGACTTGATCATACCAGGTTTCCCCTCTTGTGGAGGACTAGGGCGGTTTTCCCCAAAATGCCTTGCGTCGACTCCTGACTCAAGTCTATATAAGGGGGTACAAGTTTTCCTTTGAAATGACAACTGCACCCCTAGGACTCTAGTGGACTCTGTAGTACTTTCGTTGAATCAATTCCACGCATGAAGATGTAGTTTTCCCTGTCCGAGTTTTGGCTTCCTAGTTGAGGAACCTCC
Organism: Alisma plantago-aquatica; assembly: GCA_963693085.1. Lineage (NCBI taxonomy): Eukaryota > Viridiplantae > Streptophyta > Magnoliopsida > Alismatales > Alismataceae > Alisma > Alisma plantago-aquatica. The sequence goes on from OY856413.1 coordinate 779,018,966, forward strand.
TTGCCATTTTAGTGAATCCGACCGGCTTGGGCAACACCAAGACCACCATTAGGTTCAGTGGGTCACGAAAGAGGGATGTTGATCTTCACTCGTTGTTGGAGAGGTGGCATTAGCAAAGTCAACCCATCAGTTGATTGACCCTAGATCTGCATTGTGAAGAACAATGGGCAACGGGTAGAAGACGACACATGTGGAATGTACCACACTGCCCCCGACTCCAAAGCATTGGGCGAAGGGCCCTAGCGTCTTTTTGCCGAGATCAAGGACTCGCTGCGTGATTAGGGGGGGAAGGATTGTTCAGATTTGGGTTTTGGGTTAAATGGATTCAAGCAAGACATCCACGAGCTAGGAAAGCATAAGTAAGGAAAGGAGATGAAAGGTACACATGTTCATCTGTGATTGGTCTATAATGTTTTATCTTGCAAAAATCATAGCTAATTATTGGTAGCTCGGATTAAGACATGGATGAAAATGGATTAGAAAATTATGTAGATTATAATAAAAATAGTTTAGAGCTTGAATCTAATCATAGTTTGAAAAGTGCCTAAAGTTTCTATTCTTAATGTTTTATAACTAAGAAAAACCCTAATATGATGTTCTATGAAATTGAGAAGATTAATATGGATGATCTATGAGTATATTAACATGTTGTTAATAAAAAGATGTGTTGATGTCTAAATAGATGATCCATGCGCTTAATTTCCTAATTTAGGGTTTGATATGTTAAATTAAAAAGATGTGTTGATGTCTAAATAGATGATCCATGTGCTTAATTGCCTAATTTAGGGTTTGATATGTTAATGTTCTTTTATGGGCTTAGAAACCCTAATCTAGGTGTTAATGGTTTCTAGTGAGGTATATTTTGAAATCCTTTGTTAATCCTAAGTCATTTTGATGAAAAGAAGGCTTTAATACAAATAAGTGGATAATTAGGATTTTGAACCTATTTATGTTTTAGGGTTTTGTGGACATAAAAAAAGGAAAGTTGTAAATAGATCTAAAAAACCCTAAGGAAACCCTGATTCGGATTAGAAACCTTAGAAAGGTATCCCAAGTCAATAATGAGTTGTTTAGGATGTAATGGTAATAATTAGGTGTTACACATATTTTTAGGATCAAGATTGCTTGATTGCTTTCTTGTCTTGCTTGATTGGACCTCCTGATTGGATTGGATATCTTGCTTATATTTGAGACTCCAAGTTAGGCATGTGGTTACACTTGTGGCTAATCACTCTAGTTTCATGGTGATTTTTGAGGTTTTACCGGTTGCTTGAAATAACTACTTTGTCAACTTTTATTCCATGCAACTATAAAGTGACTATGGCTATCACCATAAATACATGTGCATGACTGGCTCAAATCCTAGTCCTCTTTTGTAGCTTTGATGATGATGAGATGGATAACCTAGTACATGGTTTACCCTTGGGGTAGGATCATCAGGTTATCATGAGTCGATGTGTTTGTCTACCCTTTTGTAGGACCATACAACTACATAGCCCTATGTCATGATCTACATGTAAGGTAGGATAATAGGGGCTATTTGATATCCACCATATGAGAGAGGTAGTATCAATTTCCACTACAGGGACAACACAGAGGCAAAGATATGTTGGGATTGAGTAGTAATTTTTAATATATAAATTTGGATCTATTAAGCAATAATATGGTTGCATTATGTTGTTAAAAATAGATGTAAGATTTTGTTTCCCCCACATACCAGTATAATTCATTATACTGACAGTCATTTTCTTTGTTAGTGTTTTAGGTTTATCAGAAAGTGGATATTCCTTTAAAGTGACATTGAATGAATAATATCTATACATAATTGGAGGATTGTAGATAGATAGTTTCTTATCTGGGAAAAGTCCCTCAAATCCTATATTTTTCAATGTATGTGAAAATAAAGTTTAAAACTAGTTTTAAGCTTAGTTGTGGTAGAATTTATTAATTATTCTTGAATAAATGCAAAACCATTGATCATGTTTTAGGATAACGGGTCTTACTTATGGGTCTTCCTTAATTGGGGGTTACTAGGAAACAGGGTCGTTACAGTATGTGACTTTGGTGATCTCCATGTGAATGGTAGAGAAATGAGTATCATTTGGTGTTTGTGTGACAAGTTCACACCTTGTATGTTTTATATCTTCTGAAGTTGTATTATACCCTTATTCATGTAGATTTTATGTTAGATTTATACATTGTAACTAGTTTGATGCTAAAAGTCATCCAGTTGGCTAACTAATCAAGTGAAACCTAAACATGTAGTTTTCCCTGTGCCATAGATCCATTTCCAGTGTCAGCTTGATTGCTAGATTGGTGTAACGAGTTTAACTCGGAGCCGATCTCCTTGTAATATTGATGGCCATGCGTGAGCCACTGCTTTTAAGAACAAACATGTGTCAGAATGTTCTTTTAGTGCCATTAAATGTACCAAAGTTAGGTAAGTGTTTATAGATTGACGACGATGTGTTAGTCGGTCCTTATATGACTATATGTCACCTTTAGCAATTGACTCTTATGTCTCTCCAAGTGTTCTCTTGTGTTGACCAAGGGGTGTGGATGATTATGGATCTTCCATTGACCTTGTATGGCAATGTCAGTTGCCCTTCATAGCCGTGGGTGGATATGGGTGGTACGAATCAAATCCTCAAGGTTTACTGAAAGACATAACACATCCTTGTATTCTATGTGCTTAGGATGACATACATCTCACATTAGTTGAAGGCCTTGCCATATATTTTTACCTATTTCTTCAATAATAATGTGGTAAGAGAAATCAACTGTTATACATGTTCTTCATATTCCTTTTTAGAATATAGCTTGATCTACTATTTAGTGGTAGCTGTCTAATCTTGTTTAGTGTGCTTCATCTGTTGAGTACATATCATTTATCTGAATATGCTCAATCTTCTTAGTATGTTGTTTTACCTTCATAGCTTTTATGTGCTTCAATAGCATTGGAAGAGAGTTATATCTCTCGCTAGAATGTTTGGTCTCACCCCGTGGGTTTCCACATCTTTTAGGAGACTATGCACGAAGAGGAAGAGGTCATGTAGCCGAGGAGAGCAATAGCCAGGAGCATTGGCTATTGAGGTTGGACATGTTACTTGTGTCTATAAGTAGAGTCCTAGAGTCGTCCCTATACACTCAGGTCTTGGGGGTGTTTTCAATGTGTTTTGTAGTTATATTATCATCACGAGATTTTTGGCATGTGTGCCTTTAGCTGTATAGTTAGGATATATGTACATGTGTATATGTGGAACCAATACCTTGTGTAACATGTCGATGACATGAACGTTGACCTACAATGATCTATGCACCATGTGATATGTTATGTGCTCCATGTGGCAGCCTTTCTAGACTCACACATAACAAGTTCTGTCTTATGGCGTTTTAATGTAATCAATTTTAATTTCATGCGTGTTTGGGTGATCTTCTTGCTTAAGTGTTGTTTCCATTTTGGTTTTGAATACTCTCATTTATGGTGCATTGGGGAATCATAGTTGGTATACAACGTTTAGGGTTCATCTAGGAGGATAACCACTCAAGAACCATCATACAAGCTAAAACCCTATGTAAAGGTACACCTTCCTACTTGGAACCACGTCTTAAGGAAGGAAAAAACATGTACACACAAGGTAAGACTAAAAAATCATCATGAAGAAAGTGATATAACTCACGTTAGAGAAAATGAATAAGCTATGAAAATCAAGGTAGCTTGAGGAAAGCAGGTGGAAAACCCTATCTTGAGCACTCGACTAGGCCAAGCTAGCATCTTCTCCAAAAAGCAAGCAAACCCTAGGTCAAAGAAGTACGAAAGAGGTGTTCTTCATCCACTAGCACAAAGCTCCACCATGGATCTGACCAAGAAGGAAAGAAGAATATAGGATAGAAAGAAAACGAAGGAAAAGAAGGATATCTCAAATACCTAGTCCAAGGAACCAAGCAAGGAAGCACCAAACGACCTCTACTATGGTAAATCTAAACCCCAGATGTGCATGCAATCTAGATCCGCCACCTCTTCAACCTTGAGCTCCTCCTTATCTACCAAGGAAAAAGGGGACCGGCTCCATGCAAAAGGAAGAAGAGAGATACAGAGATACGTGTGTACAGAACTTGCTTGCATTCAAGGAGGGAGGTATATATAGGATTCAAGGTGAGACAGAGGAAAGGAGAGGTGTCTAGCCATGCATGCCATGTGTCCATGGTCCCAACATCTCATCCATGCAAGAATTCACACATGCAACTAGTTTGACAATATAGATCATAACCTGACGACAACAATAAGAAAGCTCATCAACCTCTAAGGTTGTTGGTGACCAAGTTGGTTAGAAAACCAAATGACTGCCAACCCTTGGTGATGTTGGCGACCAAGATGGATCAGAAACTCAAATGACCACAAACCCTAAAAAATTTGGAGACCAATAGGGATTAAAAATATTATTGACCACCAAACCTAGATGTCTCATATGAGACCTTGGCAACCGCCAAATCTAGGTGGTCCATTGGGTCCACCACCCAAGGTCAACCATATGAGTTAGGGCATCAAAGAGAGCAAACCCTAAACTCAACACACACCAAACCAAGATGTAACAAGGAACCCAAAAGAACAAATAACTCAAGAATGTCATGGAAACATGTGAGGAACAACAACCATGTGATAAATTGCAAGAAAACCTTAGATATGGGTAATTGTATAAATCCCCAAAATAAGCATATAAATGCATAACTTACTCAAATAGTGTCCAAACTGGACCAAACATGGAACTTAAGCCTATCACATGATAGAAAAGCACATATTAGGGTTCAATTAAGGTTTTAAGCAACTAATTATGGTAAAACAACATGTTGAACCAATAATAAAGGTCAGGGGTCTTACAGGAAGAGTTCCAAGCATCAATGATTCAATTGAATATATCTATGTGCCCATTGCAACAAAGGATATTGTTTGGATCAAGAAGTTCATTTTAGAAAGTGGGTTGGTGACAAGCATCAACGATGCAATTTAGTTAAATAGTAACAACAATGGAGATATTGAACAAGCTAAGGAACCCATATCACATAGTGTTCCAAGCACATAAAAAGGTTGTTCCATATCATACGAGAGATCATAGAATGGGGAGATGTGAAGATTTGTAGAGTACCAACTGAGAGCAATGTGGCTGACCCCATGACAAAAGCAATTTTGTAGTAGAAGTGTTAAGTCCATCTTAGATCACTTGGGATTAAGTTCAAGGGTGATCAACTCTAAGTGCATGTGGGAGTCTGTTGGTATGTAAGCCCAAAGACACAGTGATATGATGATTGTAATAGCATATCTTGTAAATGATTTGATTAATAATATAGGCAATCTTCCAATAATATAAGCATATCTTGTAAATATCTAAGATATGTTACTCAAATACACATGTCATCTAGTTGAGGACTTGTATAATGAGATCACACAGATTTTAAGTAATAAACATTCTTGTTATGTTCCTAGTCGGTTGTTATTAGGGAAGGCCTTTAGATAACAATAACAGATAAGATTAGAGTGTGTGTTGGTTGATGACATAATCTCATTAAGTCATGATATGTGAAACCAACCCAAACACATAGATACTTGTTAGAGAATAGTGTATTAGATATATCCACCATGAGAATGATGCATGGAAACCATGATTGGTAGTCAAAATAATCTCACATAGTGATGGTGGTGATTGTAGTTCTTAGACCTGAAATTACTACACTCATCACATGTCGTTCGATGTACTTTGACATCATTCATTGTGACTTGAACCAAGGTTTCCTTAAATGTGGTGTTGGAGTGCATTGTGACACATGGGGATGACTGTGAGTGTAGATTAGACTTGTGCCTCCTATAGAATTATGATATCCTAGCCACTTGATAAGAAGACTAATAAATGCATGGCCATGCTCGTGTGAGTCAATATGTGATATTAAGGTTACATATATCTCATACAACCTTCTCTAATCCAAGGAACATGGATTGAACATTGAAGAGGTTGATGATTCCATGCCTCATGTTCAATCTATATATCACTAACAAAGGAACTATATGATCACAATAACACTACTTATAGATTGTAG